>VZRX01008227.1:60734-97759 GCA_013398075.1 Notiomystis cincta
AACATTATATGCATGTTACAGAGTTAAAAGATTGCATTTACTCAGTCATGGTTGACCCCTATAATTTACACAAACTAAAACAGATACAAAAGATAGGAAGCAAAGATGAGGAGAAGCTTCTTGGTAAACTGTACTTCTTTATCATAAAGGTTCCCTGTCACAGACCTTTTATATACTTGTAGGTTTTAATTCATTCTAATTTCTTGGCAAAACAGCTGCACACAAAACAGAAACCATATAAATATTAAAGTATTTAAATAACATTTAATTATAGTTCTACAGAAAGACATCACAAAGCCGCTACTCCCACATCCTTTGTACATTTGTGCTACGCCTTTGCTGACAGCTGCTTTTTAAAGATCTTGCTACTGAAGGATATACATGTAACAAGTACAGAAGTTTCTATTGCTGTGTACATTTTTATTGGTGTGAAATGTTTCATACTATACATCCATAGAATACAGTGAAACACTTTAAAGTTCTTCAACCAAAAAAGTTCCCTTATTGGAAAAAAGAAGCTTTTCTTGCATATATTTGACTGTTCATTCTCTAGAACTCGAAGGAGATGGGTATTGAATATATTCTTCAGATATGCTCCCACCAGAGCTAAACTCTGTAGTCTACACTACAACCCAACTCTAGGTTCCTCAATGAAAGGCATAAGAATCCTACAAAAAGGGGGAACACAGATTAATGTTCTGATTCTTAAATATACATCTCGGGTCTCATCCAGATCTCCGAGATCAAAATTGTTTCAGCTTTGAAGCATGAGGTTTAGTACTACCTCCAAGATATTTAAAGTCAATTATAAAAACTAGACACAGAGACAATTTTGTTTAATCCTTTTGACATCAACCCCCTCCCCTCTTTCCACAAGGTAGGTATATAATGCATAAAAAAATTATTTGGTTTTCAATTACCCTCACTTTAATTTCATAACACATTCTTACATCTTTTAAAAACAGCAGTTTTTGTTTCTTTTGTGAAAACCAGCAGATTGATTATATGCTTTCAGTGTTAAGAGTAAAATCTGGATCTTTTCTAAATGAGATTTTTTTTCCAGCCTTTGAGTATTCTCAAAACCTTCTGGTCGGCAGTGCTCACTTTCTGACATATCTCGGTAGGAACTTTCATTATATTCCTTTTAATTTACTCATCCTGAATTTCACCTGAATCATGTTGCCCATTCACTTAATTTATATTTTCTTGACTTTTCAAGTCCTGTTTTGACTTGATGAAATAAGTACTTTCAACATGTAAAAAATAAATTCTCTTTGTAATATTTGAAATATTAGAATATGAAACATGAGGTTTGCTAAAAGAAAAAAGCTCATCTCATTTTATTCTTTGCTTCTTCCCAGCCTATTTAGTTTGATTCACTACAGTCTCTATTTCATGACTTCCCCTTCTAGCTACTTGTACAGAATATATGTAGAAGTCCATCTTGAAACTGAAATCAGGTCAACCGTTTTTTTACCACTGGAGAAGACTTCAGGGCAGAAAATACTGCCTTCTGCAGAAACTGGGCCTGTTAGACCCCATCATTATCTTTAATGCATTTTCAGGTTTATGGCTGAATTATCATTTGAACCAACTTCTCAGTTATTTGTTCATATCCCCGTACCCTGTTACAAACCATCAGCAACAGTTAACTGATGTGTAAGAATATTTCAATCAAACGAACTCCTTCTTCCTCTCCCCATGGTGATGAAGCTATGACCAGATTTGTATTTATGTGGGAACAAAGGAAAACCAGAACACACTAACAGACAATCAGCAGACAGTAAACATTTTTTGCATTAGAGGACATTCTAAGCAGCAGATAAGTGTTCCTTTAATGTCATTATCAATGCATCATAAAAAATGTTCATACTGCTGCCAACCCACAAATGACCCCATGACTAACCACATTCAATAGTCCAGCCTTGCTGTTCCTCTACCAGGTACCAATAATCCCTTCACCCACAGCATTTAGTCCTGGATAGTCTGCCTGGAATAACATCGGAACATTTTACCTTATTTCTGTAACAAGATACAGGAAGACCTTAGACTTGAAGATATATTGGTAACCCAAGATGTTTCACTCTGATTTATTACTATAATTGCTGCATTTAATATTGTAAACACTACGTTCTCTCCACTAGTTCTCAGTAATCCCCTTCCTTTAGTGTATACTGCTTCAGCCAGCCTACCTTGCATAAGCATCAGAACATTTTATGTTATCTTCTCAACAAGATACAGGAAGACCTCAGGGTTAGAGCTACATATTAGCTCTTAAGCCTTCATTCTAATCCCAGTGATTATAAGCATTACGTTCAGCAAATGGAAGCTCATTCAAAACATGAATTTTAATTACATTTGTTTTGTAACTGAACTAAAGCTGACATTTTAAAACAAAAACCAGTGCTGAGGTTATAGGACTAGGTTTATGGTGGGGAACAGTCTTAAGGATAAGATTTTGAGATTATTGAGGAAGGTTTTATTTGGTTTTTTAAATATTTTATAAATAGATTTTATCGTGCAATGCCGATTTCAAAAGTTGTTGTGGACAAATTGCTAGTTTACCATAACAATTGTAATTCATAAAAATGCTTTGATACTCAAATGCTTTTCTAGAACAAGTCACTTAACCTCTATGAGTGTAAACCCTGACATATTTAATGGGAATGATTCTTGGAAAAATTATAAAATACCACTTTTGTATCCATTAAAATTCACGAACATGTTTGTGCAAGGCATGTGTAAAATTCATAAAAAATTACAGAACATGAAAGAAAACAAAGATGTGCAGATAACATCTGACAGGTGGTACTACAATCTACTAAATTAAGCAAATTACCTTGGACAGACTGGGATCTAACCTTTTAGACAGTTTCCCTGCTATTCCTTTGAATCCCATAGCTGGCATGTCAGGTCCTACTACCAAGTGATCCATGCCAAGTTCAAAAGAACTTTTATTACAGGTATTGCTCATACTATACATGGATTAAACCACAGAAAACGTAATCCACAGATTAGCAGCCCTCAAAAGCAGGAAATAGCTCCAGGCAGTAACAGGTGCCTGTGGAAGACAGTCCAGATTAATGCCACGTTTTAGCTGACTAGAAGACTTGAAGAACACAAAGAATATTTGCCTTACAAAGTACTCATAATCCTACTACTTCATCAGATCCTTCATCAGATGTAGAGTAGGTACAGATTAATCTACTAAAGACCTTTACGTCTTATCAACCTTGCTTTGGCCAAGGAGGATGAAGCCAGGAGGTGAATATACATATGACAATCCAACTCAAAGAACTTCAGTTGCTAGTCAGGAAACTAATGTACTGGGTTTGGCTGGGGTAGGATTAATTTTCTTCATAGTAGCTGGTAGAGGGCTGTGTTTTGGATTTGTGCTAAACACAGTAATGGTGATGTGGAGATGTTTCTGTTATTGCTGAGCAGGGCTTACACTGAGCCAAGGCCTTTTCTGCTTTTTGTACTGCCAGGCTGGTGGGGAGGCTGGGAGGAGACACAGCTGGAGCAGATGATCCAAACTGGCCAAAGGGATATTCCAGACCATAGAACATCATGCTCAGTGCATAAAGCAAGGGAAGAAGGAAGTGGAAACATCTGCAGTGCTGGCATTTGTCTTCCCAAATCACCATTAGGTGTGATGGGGCCCTGCTCTCCTGAGGATGGCCCAATACCCACCTGCCCATGGGAAGCAGTGAGTTCATTCCTCTCTTTGCTTGTTTGTTTGGGTCTTTTCCTTTCCCTATGGCGCTGTCTTTACCTCAGCTTGTGAGTTTTCTACCTTTACCCTTCCTGTTCTCTCCCCAGTGCTGCTGGTGGGGCAATGAGCGAGTGGCTGAGCAGAGCTTGGCTGCTGGCTGGGGTTGAACCACGACACCTCTTTAGTCATCTTCAAGTGTAAGTCCACATGTGCATTCACACGATGGGTGACTTCGAACTGACTTGATGCTTTCCCTATCTACCAGGAGCTGGGACTCAGAATCCTTCATGCAAACAACATCTCACCACAATTCTGCTGAATGCAGCATCAATCCTGGATGCTTCTGGGTGTATGAAGAAAGGGTAAAAGAAGTTGCAGGTAGCTGCTTTAAATATATCCAGGATGAAAACACTGTTTTCTCAAAACTGAGGCTGCTGGTATCATTCAATTTCTGGTGACAGGTGCTCTTATTACTGAAAATAATTCCACATTGGCTGTTAAATTCTGCCTGTTTTCCACCTTGTCTATCCCTGGATAGTGATAGTTGTATCCAGATCCTCTTTTCAGTGAGATATTCTTTAGATCCCTCCCTACTACATTTAAACTTATGAAAAATTCAAGAACCTAACTCTTGGCATCCATGTTTCTCTAAGGATAATTAGAATTAGATACCAAAAAAGCAGCAGCAGCCTGCATTTTCATAGGGTTATCAAAGATCCTTTTCCTCTAGACAGTTCCTCCACTCACCCTCAGTACCAGCTGAGGAGATACCAATGACAGCTTTGAAGGATTATACCATCACTACAAGAAAATGATAACCTCAGGGACGGAAAAGCAGGTTCATGCTGGAGAGCACAAGCCACACTGACAGAAATTGAGGATGGAAGTGCAGAGTTTTAAGATTGTATAGGCTATGGCATAACCCCAAACACTTTGGTGTACTTCAACTTTCAGTCTTTGGCACACCGAGCAATAAGGCTGCCCAGACACACACAGCTTCAGGAAACCTAATTTTCTGTTGTCATTAATTCAGATCACCTTCAAATCTAGATTAATATCAGTCTTCATCTCACATTAAGCTATCTGGTACTTCAGGAGGAGGCCAGTAAGACAAAAGACCCACTATGATGTGAGAAAAGACAACATTACTAAGGTTTCCTTCCATAACCAATTAATGATGTGGAGAAATGTGGAAAATTCTTCCCTCCAAATACAAGTGCGGCTTGTTCATCATATGCAATCTTGAGAAAAAAAGAAGTCATGCAGGTAAACCCTGAAGCAATAGCAAGTCCAGTCACCATGCAAATGCAATGCAATGTCTGATAGCAGTATGGAAACAGCTGATGAGTACTACAGCAGGTAAACCATTTACTTCCAGACTAGTCATCAATCACAGCTAATACTGCCTTCTTGAATTTAACAGTATGGATTAGGAGATCTTATTTTCATATGTCTACAATACCAGACTTTTGCTTTGGTACTGACTAGTTGTCCCCACTATTTGAGGTGATGGAAATGGTAAAGCTGTGCTCCACAGCAAAGAATGTTACCAGTGTATCTCTGAAACACTATTTGAGAACACTGGTACTTTGCTATCCTCATGACCCAATGAGATTATGTAATTTTGGGTGACCTTTCAAGTTTAAAGTATCCACAATGCTACACAGACAAAACTCCAAATTTGATAAGACATTCTTTAAAGACAAAGGAAACCAGTTTAGGTGGAAAAAGAAGAAAATTGATGTGAACAAGCAAGTAGTTTACAGCTCCTGAGCATACTTTTAAGAGGTAATACTGTTGAGGAACCAGAATTTGAATTGGGAAGCTGCAGGTAGTCACACTATTGTTGTGTGTCCTGCTGGGTAAAGACTGGGGACAGAGGCAAGAAACAACAAGACACGAGGAGCTGGGGGAACAATCTCTACTTTTGGTACTGAGCTGCTTGAGTGGAATATTGCCTGAGTGCTCTTAAATTAATGTAGATTGATCCAGACCCAGGAAACTCAAAAGGAGTTTCTCAGGAAACCTCTCAGATTGAGTCAGAAATAATGCTATCAACTTCAAATGTCCACTCAGGAGGCCCAAAAATGACAACCAAAGACAATCCAGCTGCAGAAAATAAGTTATCTTCAGAGTTACCAGTCAACAACAAGAAAAACCACATTCCTCAACTCATTAGGAATCCAAATACTCATTTCCAGGCTAGTCTTCCATACAGTACAGACTAGCATCGTGGGAACAAGTACGGTCACAAACAGCAATGCTTATGTGTCACTTGCAGAGGAAGAGAGATACATTTTCTTCACAAACAGCTCAAGTGGGGCATTAAACAGCTCCCAAGAGAAGATTCTCTTTTATTTACTGCACAGAATCTGGTAACTTAAACCAGACTTCCCAACTTCTACAATCAGACAGGGCAATGCCAATGTTTGTCACCCAAGGTGGCGAGAAATCAAGGGGACAGAGAGTATTTCCAACATGAAAATTCTTGTATGTGCATATTGTTTCGAATTTATATCTATTGCATGCATGTAGTTTCTGAAGTACAGTTCAGGACAAATTTTGCTGGTTTCTATCATACTACTGTATGAACATCTTGTAGTAATGCAGCAATACCCATCAGTAAGGAAATCAGTGACAGGCATACTGTTCTTAACACTGCTTCAGACAACTGCATTCACCCTCTACATTTTTGGGCTCAAGTGCACGAATCCATATCGACATGACATTCATCAGAAGACTGAGCTGTGTCCAAGGCAGTCAGAAGTAAGGCAATTACTTAATGACATGAAACTCAGAGAGTAGTCTCCCTAACATCTTAAGAAGCGAGTACTTCCTGCTCATATTTGGGTGGAACTGACACAACAAACAATTCTCAAAACTAGGAGAGCAAGTAAATGACCCTGTTCAGACAAGCCTGCATTTCCTTGTCTGTAATCAGAACCAAACAGCTGTGCTGTGTGGTCAGAGAACACGAACTTTTCTCCCACTACGTCTCAAGTTTGTACAGTTTGAAAATAAAGGAATTCAAAAGGAATTCAATTAGTTATTCTTCCCCAAGTGCAGGACTCTGCATTTGCCTTTGCTAAATTTCAGAAGGTTCTTCTCTGCCCCTCTCTTCAACCTGTCGAGGTCCTTCTGAAGGGCTACATAGCCCTCTGAGGTACCAGCTACCCCTCCCAGCTTTGTGTCATCAGCAAACTTGCTGATGAGGCACTCTACTGGTTCTTGGATCAGAGATTCCTGAGGGCTGGTCTTTTCAGTGAAGATTGGTGCAAAGAAGGCATTCAGTAACTCTGCCTTCTCTCAATAATCTGTTACCCAGGTCCTCCCTCCATTTAGTAACCAGTCCACATTATCCTTTGTTTTCCTTTTGTAACTGATGTATCTGAAAAGCCCTTCTTGTTGTTCTTGACATCCTTGGTCAGATTTAATTCCCGATGAGCCTTGGCCTTCCTTGCCTCCTTTCAACTTATTCTGACAACCGCTCTACATTCATTTCAAGTGGCCTGACCCTGCTTCTACCTCCTGTGCATTTCCAGCTTATGCTCAAGTAGTGACCAGAGTTCTTTAATCATCCATGCACGTTTCTGGCTCCCTTTGCCTGATTTCTTGGTCATCAGGATGTATCGTTTCTGAACCTGATCCTTGAATACCAACCAGCTCTACCGGACCCCTCCTCCCTGCAGGACCTGTTCCCATGGGATTCCTACAAGAAGTTCCCTAAAGATGCTAAAGTTAGCTCTCCTGAAGTCCATGATCACAATCTTACTTATTGCCCTGTGTCCTTCTAATCCAATACTGAACACATGAGCAAGTTCTTAAAAAGACTCAAACACACAGCAATTAAATATTAATTAAACCTCTCTCTTACAAGTGCCTTACTGTTACAATGGCTGCAGGGTGGTTGAGAGGAAGCTACTAAGGGAGTACTCTGTGGGACTCTGAGGACTACATACAAATCCAAAGTCTGTATTAGGTGTATAATAAGTAATTAAAAGATGCAACAAAATCCAAATCTTGTGGAAGAGTAAGCACAACTTCTGTCAAAAAAAGGAGAAAATCTCATTATATACTACTGGACTTATACAAGGGAATTGTGGTAATTTGAGTAAAAGGAGATGCAATTTATTTTCTAAAGGCATTAAAAGAAGCCCATCAAATCCCTAAAGATACCAAGATACTCTCTTGGCAGTAAAAAGATCCTTGTACAGATCTCAGGTAACAGAAAAAGATAAAAAGAACACCAAACAAACTCTCAGTGGGTTTCCTTAGGATCTATACCAGGGACAGCCTATGTCCCACACTTTTATAAATATTTGGAAAAAGACAGATGACCATGACAAAATATGCTGACAAAAGCAGGGTAGTAAAAACATACCAACAGTCCATAACACGGCACTACAGATAAAATTAAAATGTTGATAAAACCCCCAAAATTATTTTCATGGGGGGAAAAAAATACAAGCCAAACTACATACAGGCATGATAGGGGAAAATCCTAGCACAGAAATAGGTACTAGCCCTCAAGAAAATGTCTTATTTAGTCCTGATTTAACCAAACACTGGTTCAATGCTCAGTCAAGAAGCAAGGCTAATGTTAGGAAATATTATGAAAGGAATGCTGAAGGAAGCAGAAAATCATATTGACTGCTGAATAAGTCTTTGGATCCCCATACAAGGAATGGGACCGTAAAGCCTGAAGACATATCTAAGGCCCTACAGAAGAGAGAAGATGAGATATGATAGTCTATTGAATCAGGTCCTGTGGCATATTCATTAAAAGACATGAGAACTTGTTGATATATAGAAAATATTATAGGAAATAAGCAGGCACCAGGCTAAAGGGAGGCAGACAGTAAGACAACTACTTCACTTGATGTAAGAACTGTGAAACTCTGCCATTGATGCTTATCTCTGATGCTTTAAGCAGCTTATAAAACCATTTAGGCAAAGAATCAAAAAAACAACTAAGATTTATTCACACATGGATACCACTTCTGAATTGCAATCACCACAACAAAAGTGACGTATCAGGGCACTATCCTTGTAAGTCTCTGCTGATCATACACTCTTCCCTATGCAACTGTTAGCCATTCTCAGAACTCAGGTCTAAATGAATCTTCAGTAAAGGCCCTCTGGGCATTTCATAACTGAGTACATTACATTCTCATTTTAAAAAAAAGGCAGTTTTTATTTTTCTGGTTTATGTCAAATAAATTTTGTATATTAGTACTGAACTTACCCCATCGTCAATTAGCCTGTACATACACTCCCTTCACATGGCTTATAAAGAAAATGGCAAGAGAATTTGAGGCATGATTATGTTTTATGCAAAATACCATCATCAAATTATTTGTATGTTACCATGAACATACTGTCTTAATTCAGAAAATGCTACAAGCACATTTATTTATATAGCTTACAAATTATCACAGATTATATTGAGCAAAAAACTTTCATATATCATAATATTTTGATGTGTGATAAAAATCAAGTATGTTTTATTCCAACTACAACTTTTAAATTTTACCTTTATCTGGGTCCAACTGGTCCTGGGAAAGAATACCACATAATACTGGGTTCTTCCACACTCCCTTCTCTTGTGTAAGTGTTGTTAAAATGTGCAGTTCCCGGCTGCCATTTTCCATCAAGTTTTTATGAGCCACCTGAATAATACATTTCACAAAACAAAGTATTATTTTAAAAAGACATAAATAATGTATCTTTCATACTCCTTTATACCTTATGTTATCAAAATACCACCTTACCAGATAGAGAGTTAAATGTATAACAAACAATCTTAACATTCAGCCTATATAGGTTTTACTTCTGCCTCGGTTGCCTAAGATTTAAGCTGAGAAATTGAAACAACTGAGTGCCTCAAACTCACCTTGAGATTTATTAACAGGGCTACTTCTGAAATTTCTGAAACTAAATTTTGAAATAGGCCTCTCTTTTAAAAATGGATGAGCAATATCTTTGGTCCACATATTGGTCTGGTACCAGGTGCCTAAACTGTATCTTCTGAAACTCTTCAGCAGCTCAATTTCTATGTACTGGAGACACTGAAAAAAATATTTTTATAATGTCGAAAGATTTTAGCTGTTAAGATCTCACTGCATGGTTTTATGCAAATATGATGAAACAGGCTGGAGTCTTAAAATCAATTAAAATATCTTCCACTGCATTTATATACTAGAATAAATTCTGTGAGCAGATGTACATTTGGGAGCAAACAAAATACCTGCAAAAATCTGTGGCTTAGTAGCAACGCACAACTTACACTGGTCCTTAAAAAAACCAAACAGGCAAAAAATGGCTCATTTTTCTTTTACTTTTCCACCTGCTCTCAAGGCTGTGGAACCCCTCAGCATCAAACACATCTCCTCAGAACTGACTTATGTAAGGCAAGTGCTAGGCAAAATTCACTCTAAAACAATCAGCCTTTCATTTTTTATGCTATTAAGGCTGACAATTCTGAGGTAACTGTATCTGGTCTTCGCATTGTTGTTCTTTTCTCCTCCCCCCTCCCTCTTTTTTTAAACTGTGGACCCGACCTCCCACTACATATTTCTGATAAGTACTGAGCAGCAGAACTTGTTCCAACACCCTCCTTTAATGCAGAGCTTTAACCTTAACCAGCCAGTGCCCTGTGAGAGATCTAACAATCCATCAGTATCCATTGGCCTTTCATTCATAAGTTTCACACATACAACCATATATAGTAAAGAATCACTTATATATTTCATTTCTAAGAGTGTTACTAGTCAATTATATTTTAAAACATGAATTTTCTTTCAATAATCTAAGTATTTTTTCTCTCCACAGCTGCTGCATGCAGACAAATGATATTACCTTCAGCAGTTACTGCAGAATATGTAGGATTTCCAGCTGAAGGCCTTGCTCCTTACAGACATGCTACATACTCAATATCCTTAGGTTTCCAAACCATTCTGAAAAGCTATTAAGTCTTCATTTCATGAACTAAACTCACCTGTACAAAAGCCTGAAATTCTTCCCATTTATTTTCAGGTAAGTCCAGAGGCAGACACAGTAGAAGTTCAATACAGCTTCTGGAAGTCAAAAAGGAGTATTATTTGAGGCAATTTTTGACTCTGAAATTGTGTAATCAACAATTCTTTATTCTAATATCAAAACAGTTGTTTGAAACACCAGCCACAAAAACAGTCTGCTCCCTTGAACACAAAGAAAAAGAGGTCATGAACACTTTAAGCTGTAAAAGCAAGTATTCTAAAAGACACCATTAAAAAAGAATTATCATTGAATCCAACCCTGTAAAAGCCTGTGCAAATTGAGGCACTTTCAGATTGCATGCAGGTCAACAGTAGCAAAGTGTTTCAAGCCAGGAATGTTGGCTTGTCCCAGGTCAGGAATACTTTTTGCCTCAATTCCAACAACCAGATGCTCTCCCTTACATACAGTGTCCACCATGAGGAAGGTGAGTGCTGAGAACTGGACTGGCAGTGACAAGTTCACACCCCAGAGACAGGTTCTAGCGACCAAAACCCGTACTCACAGCGCTAAGCGTTCTAGCACGAAGGCTACGTTCTCGCACTCCGAGGTAAGGAAAGGTCGTGCTGTAACGTAACTTCGGATGGCCACCGTGTACACCTCCAGCAGAGGCAGAGGATCCTCGGACGTTTTCCACTTCTCTGCGTACTCCAACAAAGTCTGTTTAGGAAAAGGAAAACAAAACCCGAAAATCAGGAACAAATCTAAGTTTAAAATTTTGTATATCTCACTAGTAGATCTCCTTAATTTGAGTTACATATTCTCAAATTTTCCTTAAAATTTACCGTCTCATTAACAACTGACACTTAAGACTCCACACATTCTCTGATCATATAAAAATGTTATGACTGACACTTTGTCCCAGTGGTAACACCACATGATTCATTTTACATTCCTGTTTTCCAGATACACAAGCCTGAAGAGCATATCACAGTTAAGGGACTGAAAACTCATTTTTAGACATTCACTTCTACAGTTCAGCTTTTAAAGCAAGTAAATTTGAAAGTATTAGTCTTTATTTTAACTTCTCCACTTCCAGGAGTTTGACATTTCCCCTGTTTTACCACCTTGAAAGACACCATTTATACATCAAAAACTCATCAGTAAAAAAACTGTTTTCCTACTTGCCACAAAAGTACCTACAAACAGTGATTTCAAACTAAAACTCATGAGAGTGATGAAATAAACACCACCAACCAAAGTGCAGCAGACTTCTATTCATTTCAGTCAAGGCCAGGGAATTAAGACATCCATTTAGGAAGAGTAGGTAGTAAGGTTCTCCAGTCAACATCCCAACCACATCCCCCTTGGATCTCTCCTGTCATGCCTAGGGTAACTTGAAGGATTGCAAACTAATTGCTACACTATGGCAGGTTGCATGGACTCTGTCATACTACAATGATCAATTTTGCTGTTTGCTTCTTGAGGGGCATAACATGCAGAAAGCTGAGAGTAAGAAAGAGCAATTTTGGTTGTCTGACACCCTGCTGAAAGCAGGGCCATCAGAATATATTGTTTGGAGGAATATGTTGATGGAGCTGTGAGTATCCTGAAGAATAGAGACTCTATAGCCTTTTTGGACAACCTGTTTCTGAGTGTTTAGAATTCCATTTATTAGGGTTTTCCTCCACCAGTACCTAGAAGCAGTCCCACAGGTTCTCAATAGAGGGATTAATCCCCCTCAAACTGGTGCTAGCACAGCTGAGGGGGTAGCAGGTGCTCAGCTAGGGCACACTGGAGAAAGCTGGGTTGGTGGCCCAGAGCTGGTCCCAAGCATGGGGACTGGAGCATGGGGCTACTCCCTCCCACCCCCCAGCTCACCTTAGCTCACTACGTGCCAGTGCATTCCCCCTGGATGCTGAGCTCCCTCCCAGCAGTCTCTCTGACCTCCCCTACCTTGCTTGCTCCCACCAAATCACTACCATCCACAAAAGTACTGAAGATGTGCTCTGTCCCCTCATTCAGTTACTATGAAAGAAGTTAAGAGAATATTTGCTTCAGTACTAAGCTTTGACAGGAAGCCACAAGTAGCCAACTGCCATCTGGACCTTGTACTACTAAGTCTTTGGGACCTACACTTCAGCCAGATGTTTCACAGATTTGTTTATAAAAACACTATGGGAGATGAAATACTAGGACCTACTGATGTCTGGCAGAAAAGCATCTGCCGCTATCCCCTGATCTGCAGAGCCACCTACTTCACCACAGAAGGAAATCAGGTTTGTCAGTGTGAAAGCATGTCACAGAGGTCATATGTCAAGGACATCTAGCACAGTTCTCCTTTTTATTAAGGTCACCTGTAATCAAACCAATTTTGACAACATTGGCTCAATTCTGACAAGGTTTGTTCTGGTAAGGAAAATCAGAGCCCTCTGAACAACAAAGCTCTTCTGCTACAGTCCCCCACATACCTGCAGAAGAAACAGAATGAAGTGGTTCTCAACTCATTTGACATCAAACTTTGAAAGTGTGTTTACTTTTTAACATGTACGTATAACTAAAGAAACTGGCTATGTCTGGGATACAATGCAACCCAAATGATAAAAAGGGACCTGGTGCGAGTTTATGTATTATTACAAAGCAAGAAAAGCAAATGTTAACTATTCTGGAAAGGCAAGGCAATCAGATTAAAAAACAAGACTAAACAAAACTAGGTTTATTCCAGTCTTCAAAACTGCTAAGCTAAGCTTAAGTTAAATTCAGCATTGTCTATGTTAGCTGTCTGTACTGAGTTAGCCAGTGGTAATATGAAGAACATACTTAAAATTCTTATTTTTGGCAATGTCTAAATAAACCCGTTGAAAAAAATGTCAACTATACTGAACTGAATCAGAAATCTGTTTCATGTGGTCATTTGCAATTACAATACTACCACCAGGTTATACACTGTTCATCCAAAACAAAGACCCAAAGCTATCTCATTCAAGGACATAATAGATAAGAAACATGCAAGTTTTGGCAAAGTGCTGCATTAAAGCCTGGTTTGGTTTTAAAGGAGCTCTTACTAAACAATCACCTTAAAAGAAGTTACATACTGTATCTCTCTCCTGCAGCAGAAGATGCTTCTGAGCATCCAGTGCTTCCTACTGGAACCTTGAACCTGGCTGGAATATAATCTGTTTTACTGTAACACTCAATTTGAAGTTCTCCCTAAGAGCAGCAAAAAAGCACCACAGATCATGGCAAAGAAATCAAGGAAGAACAAAACAGAGCTGAAGCATGAAAGAAGCAACAGAGGAGGACTGGATAAACAAGCTAACAATTTTAGCAAACACTATTTCAGTACCATTTAGCAATTTTGCTCAATGCACTAGAATAATCAGATCAGAACAAAGCAGTTGCCTTCAAAGAATCTTGAAAGAAACTCCAGGGAAAAGCCTCCCTTTGTCCCAATACTCTCATAACCAGAAGTACTATGATTTCCATTACTGACTTGTCACATGTGACATGTTTGAAGGATGCTAGTGGCAAAACAGCAAAGCTGAACAAAGAACAGTCCAGGAAAGTATAATTGATATTCTTCACTTTTTGAGTCTTGGAACAATGTTTTGGATGGAAAAGCCAATAACTTCTTCCCTTTATTCACATTAAAAGAGTGAATAGCACAAGCTTCAGTTTACATGAATGCCACAGACCTGCAAAAGTAACCCTCTCTCCTCAAACTGAGGTTGTTTCTTGTTAAGAATTCACTAGAGCAATCAATACTGCACCTTTCACACTACAGTACTGCAGAAAATTTAAAATGAAAAGCATGGTCATATAATCATTTTCTCTTACGGAATAAACTTTTTCTTCTTTTAAGTGCTTTGGAATGACTTGCATTTTTGTACTGGAGAAAACACCACACAACTGCTTTTTGTTAAAAGAACATATTACAGCTTAACCAATTTCACACTTGCTTAAAAGACAATTCTCCCTATAAAGGGAAAATGTGAAAACAAGTTGCTAGTGAGACTGAATAAAAGAGGGACAAACACGGTAATCTGAAATTCAGCATAGCTTACTGTTCATACTGATTCACAGATATACTGGGAAAAAAATCTTTGCATTAGTTTGGAATGCTACCTAGCTCAGACAGTCAGCTTTGTAATTGGAGATAAAGAGTTAAAACTGCCACTCTTACCCAGAATTACTTTTCTTTCTCATTAATTTGAAAAAACACACTTCTCTTTTTAGACTATACATATATATTTAAAAAAAACCCAAACCAAACCACAACAATAACCAGCTCTCCAAGTGGTAGCTGATGTATCAGACCAAGGCAGCAACAGCATAAACTACCATTCAATTTTACCCAGCTTTTATCCAGATTGTCCAAACTTGCTACAACTGGTCTGGAAGCCAAACAGCTCAATGTGGCCAAGTAACTTCTGACAGTAAGGTAAGTTGATACTTAGGAAGTTGATCTATGAAGTCACAAGTCCTGTTTAATACTTGAAACACCCTCTTACTTGATGTAAATTTAATTTTGAATACAGCCCACCTACTTTCACTCATTTCCTCTTCAAAAGACCACAGCAAGCAACTAGATTAATGCAAGCTTTGGCAAAAGCAGGACATTTCAAACTTAGCTACCAAGCCAGGATAACATATCCTGGAAGCATCTCAAAGTGCTGAGGACAAGAAGGAAGAAGAAGGGGTAAGAACAGAGAAGGAGGCAAGAAGATGTAACTAAACAACTGATCATCTGAAAAGTGCCACTGAATAGTAACAAGAATATTCTCACCTGCCCTTGCAGAGATGAGAACCTAAAGAAGAAATTGACAGTCTCAGTAGAGAGACACTGATTCATAACATGATGAGTGACCACTGAGACCTGTAACAACCAGCTCAGGCCATCTCAAGTTTCCTGGTAGGTAGTGGGCACACTAAAGAACCTCCAGCCAGGCAGTATCACCCATATGCACGTGGGGGGATACTGAAGACTGCTGACCCATTATGACAGAACCCAGCTGCAATTCTCCCAGACAAATAGGAACTCTGCAGAAATACCATGTAGTCATTAATACCAGAAAATTGGATGAGAGAATTATAAAAACACATAAACTATGACAATCCAATGAAAACCACTACAAGCCATACTCATATTATTAAGAGTAAACTGCAGCAAATAAATTCTCATTTTTAAGATATGAAGTTTAGTAGTAGTTAGCCAAAATAGATGTAATCAACAGATGAGCAAATTCTCAGAATACACCATCTAACAAAAAGTATTTGGTGTGTTGGTGACCTGTTACTACCATCTTTTAAAAGCAGCAAACATACTGTATAAAGCAAGAAGAGAAGTTTGCACTATAACATACTGGCACTAATTTCAGCATTAAATACTGCTATTTTTATCTCATATATATAGATCAGCCACTTCCAAGCCATTACATGAACTATATTAAGCATTCACACCCACCACACCCTTCAAAAATATTCGTTAGTATGACAGATTTCCTTGTCTGGATGTCTCTGACGATACAGCGCTGCCATTATACAAAGAAAACTGAATTCATTCTGCTTTGCTTAATGAATCAGTGTTGTGCTCTGCTTACAACCATAGAAAAAAAGAATTTTACCCCCAGCCCTGGGCCTCATTAAGTTATTTATCTCCCTAGTCGGGACATGCTTGTTAATCAAGCCAAGTACTGTATTCAGAGCACAGCAGCAAAAGTTTTGTTCCTGTGTGAGACTGAAATGGGCATTTTATTTTAGCAGCAGCTTACACAGTCAAGAATCCTCCAAAAGTGCATTAATCCTGATCTGTACAATAATATTTATTATATCTGTGATTTAAACTGTGGAAAATGTACAGCCACAGATAACACTCAGATAATTTTCAATCTTTATCAGAACCCTTACAAGAATGTTGCTGTAGCAACCTACCCACCAGAGGATGCTTTACTGAACAATCTTCTTTGCTAAAAGTAGCCCTACAACACCAAAGCAGTGCTAAAATATGTTTTATATTAAAAGGCAGCATTTTTTACTTGTTAACAGAAGTTACTAGTGTATGGTCCATATCTACATGTTTCTTCTGCTCTGAAGAAGAGATTCTTACCCTGAACACACCTGAATAAGGGTAAGCTTACTTACATTTATGTAAGGACATGCCTGGGACTGTCATTTTCATTCCCAGCTACACCCAAAGGACTAAGAGGCTGGGAAAGTGACAGACAGTGGTCACACAGGTAAGCTGCACCTCTCAAACCACTCCAGTAAGTAGCAAAATCTTTATTTCAGTGACTTTCTTCAAGCACATCCGGACAGGAGAAAAGTCCAAACAACAAGCTTGATACAATTGTATTATGTGGGGATGAGTCTTAGGGAGCTGCACACGAAGAGTGGCTGAAGGAACTCCCTCCATGAAATAAACTCCACAGTGGCAGAGGTAGCAAAGCAATGACAGAGCTCCACGGACACAGGCAGGTGCAGGAGCTACAGCACTTCTCAGAGAGATCACTGCCACTTGCTGTTCACATGCAGCATTCCCACAGAGGCAGGGCCCCTCCTGACACACCACCTCTCACTCCTCCAGTACCTGCCAACAATCGATACAAAAGAGCAGCTGCTTTCAAAAGAACCATCAATGGTCTGATTCAAGAAAACAAGCTTTATTCAAAGCTGGTAAAGAATGGCTACAGTTCTGCTATCACCATCAGAAACTTCAAAGGAAAGTGAGGGTTCCAGTCAAGAAAAAGGGTAACTGAAGAAAATCAGTGAAGCAAGTCGCCCATATGAACCATGCACATGATTTAAGAACATTTTTCTTGGCTTAAAATTCTCCCCTGTATGTTCTGATAAACAGAGCCACTCATGGCTTGTATCATTAGATGGATCATGAAGAAATAAAATGAATTGGAGATCCTGAGTTTGGTATCACCAGAGGAAGATGCAGAGAGATGTCATACACCATAATGAGCCTGATAACCACGAGTCAAATTGAGTTCCACTGACTGCTCTGGATTGGTTTAGAATTGGATGCTTAGGATTGAAGGGACTGAAAGGAAGAAGACATATACCATAATTTGATCCAGAGTACTTTAGGACTTTAAAGAGGACTTTATCTTGGGACCAAGTCTTTTCAAGACCTTCATCACTGACCCAGACACTGAGATCAAATGCACACTCGGCAAGTTTGCAGATGATACAAAGCTGAATGGTGTAGTTGACACAACAAAAGGAAGAGATACTATCCAGAGGGACTTGTACGAGCTTGAGAACTGGGTCTACAAGAACATCATGAAGTTCAACAAGTCCAAGTACAAGGTGTTGCACCTGGGTCAGGGTAACCTCAGATGTGAGTACAAACTGGGAGAACTCACTGAGGAAAATGACTTGGTTGCTCTCATGGAGAAAAAGCTGAACATATGCCAATAAAGTGTGCTCACAGCCCAGAGAGCCGCTGCATCCTCAGCTGCATCAAAAGAGAGGTGGCAAGCTGGTCAAGGGAGGGGATTCTCCCCCTCTACTCTGTCCTCATGAGACCCAACCTGGAGTGCTGCATCCAGCTCTGGGATGCTCAGCACAAGACAGACATGGACCTGTTTGAGCAGGTCCAGAGGAGGCCACATAGATGATCAGAGGAATGGAGCAGCACTCCTATGAATAAAGGCTGAGAGAGCTGACATTGATCAGCACACAGAAGAAAATACTTTGGAGAGATCTCACTGTGGCGTTCCAGCACCTTAAGGGGGCTCATAAAAAGGAGGGGGTGAGAAATTTTATATGGGCAGATAGTAACAGGACAAGGGGCAATGTTTTTAACTGAAAGCAGGTGAGTTTAGATTAGATGTTAGAAAAAAATTCTTTACTCAGAAGGTGGTAAAGCTAGATGTCTCATCCCAGGCACTGCTTAAGGCTGGGCTGGATGGGTGCTGTGCAACCTGATCTAGTGAATGGCATCCCTGTCCATGGCCTGGAACTAGATGATCTTTAAGGTCCCTTCTGACCCAAACCATTCCATGATTCAATGCATTTTGTACAATTAAGTGGTCATGAACCTGACCTTCACTTAGGAGGGACTTTGATCTCCCAGTCCCTGACTTATGGTAAGACAATACATCAAAATGATTTGTGTTATCTTCTTCCTCCCTACAAAATTATAACCTAGAGAAATTAAAAAGCAGAAGAGATATAACCATGATTTCTTTCAGTATTTGAATATCTGAAGTTTGTCTCTTTAAGCCTGCAAGTTTACTTGACTAATAAGGAAAGATGTCAAACAATTATTCTTGCCAAAGGCAGTTCAAAAACATCAATTGCCAAAATCTTTAGTTTTCCTTTTCCAAAAAGTACATGAAAAAGTGTTTCTTGTCAAAATCATATGTCATTTCTAGACACTCTGAAAAGCAGACAATTTCCTTAATTTAGCTTGTAACAACAGAGATACACATACCACAATAAATTAAGTCAATGGTCAGTCAATAACCTGAAAGACAAGGACTTTTTTTTTTTGAAGGAATACATCACCTTACCATAGCAATATTATTATCTGAGGATAAGACATGGAGAGTGAGATATGATTTAAATGGATGTTCTTGGTGTACAGTTGTCTTCTACATTAGATCATGTTAGAAACTGAGATCTATTGCCAGACATGGCCTTTTAAAAACATACAACAAAAGTGAAAGGAAGTATTTTATTTTATAGTACCACATACTGTTTCTACTACATATGTACTGCTTAAGTACTACTCATCATCTGGAAGATGTTTTCTTTTTCCATGCAAACTGAGCAAAAACAAGGCTGTATGTATTTCCCTCAGGTTATGAAATACATTGCCTGTGGTCAGCTAAAGAACAGCACAAAAAGAGAATGATAATTCTAATACTGACCTTTAAAAGCTCCATGTTATTATCTGCTTGCAATTATTTCAGCTCTTGCTTCCTCAAATTTCTTGTGTAATACTTCAGATGAGCAAGAACTACCTTTCAAAGATACACAACTGTATTTTAAGAATGTAATGTGCAGTAATAGTCTCACTCCTGCTTGTCAATGAAGTAGGCAAAGCAAGACAATGGAGCAGTAAGGTATGAAAATAGTGATCATGTCTAATGAAAGTCTTCCTATGTTATCTGCTGCTGAATGTGAAGAACACTGACAATGCAGCCACGCTGACCTGTGAAGAAAACACAGATGATGCCTCCTGGTTCTGTATTACCAGCACAATCCTGCCTTTCTATTACAAAACTGAAGTGTAGCCCTGAAGGTAAGCTATAAGACTCTCACCATTTAAATCTAAATGGAAATTAAAATGGAAACGTATCCCAATATCCTGTATCCTATGCAATTACTCATTCCTGAACTGCCATCTTTCTGCTTTTGACACTTCAAAAGTAATTTTACTGAAGCTTAGAAAAGTGAGGATTTACTATATCTCTAGTAAAAAATGTCTTCCCCTTCATGATTCTGTACTTCATTTTTGTCGCCTTTTGCACTGATCTCCACACTTTGCAGATAATCACTAAATGAAGACATGGATTTAAAAGTCTGACTAGTAGTCCCAGATAATTTCTCTCTGCTGTATTCCTTCTCCAACAAAGGAGCTGTCTACTATTCAATTACCAAAATAACCCAATTAGTAACATTAAAGACATCCCTGCAAATACTAACTCCGAAGGCCTATAGTGTTAAGTCAGTTTTCACTTCCAAAATTGCAACCTATCTGCTTCTTCCTGAAAAAGTATTTCCTATGCACGTGTTTCACATTGTTGACCTTTTAGGTATGGTAGTCAGGAGCTACAACCAACTGCTTACATTTAACTGTTACTAAAAGAAAACAGAATAACATTTGAAACTGCTGGTTAAACTCTCCTTTCCCAGGGGAGTTAAGAGCTCCATGAAATATTCAGTAAAGTTCTTGCAGTATCCATGGTTCCACAAGGATTGTTCATCAATCAGTACTGCAACACGCACTTGAACTTGAGAAGTCTGCACCAGTTACGTCTTTGCCAGCAGAGAAGCTCACTGACAACTCCTGCATCCAGGACCAGTATCTTAGGGGAAATACTGAGCAATCTCAGATGTGCAGCACTCGGCTGTGGAAGCAGAGTTCCCAGATGGTGTCACATTAAGGGTGTGCACACATCCTGATTCTAGGGTAACTAAGAATTTTGAGGTCTTACTACAATTTTGGCAGCTAGACCATCAGATACAGAAACTTATAAAAACACTTCATACATATATAAGTTTATGCAGTTGCTCTAAGATATCCAAGATGAGCGCATTTCTTTAAAAATTGAATACAATGGTGTTTTTTAATACCAATAAATTCACTGCTGAAATATCTACATAAAATACAGATGAACAAAAAGTTTTTTTAAAAAAATCTGTAAATTATATTTTATATAACTACAATGTAAAAATAAAGCTGTCATAAATAAATGTATGTTGTAAATGCATAAATTCCTACGGCCAAGAACAGAACAATACAGTGAGAAATAAAACACCTTTAAAAAAGGAGTCAAAAGAATGCTGAATGGCCACTAAAATACTGCTTTCCAGGAATAAAGACAACCAAATGAAATGCTCTCTAGTAGTTTTAGGATAGGCAGGAAGAAATTTCTCAAATTGCATGCAGAGGTGACAAGCCCTTGAATGGCAACAGAGCATTGGTACTGCAGAAAGAGAAAAAGCACTATAAATTGCAAGATAGTTTAGTCCTGGACAAAGGTCCTGAATCCTAAGAGATGAAACACAAGGAACATGCTGACTGTATGTGGATTCTCAATCAAGCAGCTAGGCATAATCATGATGCTGTGATGCTATCTTCTGACTTCACAATAGCAGAATAAAAAGTGTTGGTTTGTTTAAGTTGTTTTGTGGTAAACACACCTATTTCACTGATTCTTGCACTGAGGCTAAATGTTCATCTCATTCAAGACAAGTTCATTTTTGAAAGCTGTATTTTTCAGAGTAACACTGTGAGCCTGAAGCACAATCTCACTGACTACTACAGCCATTAAAGAACTGAACATGTAATGAACACAGCATTGCTCAAATTCCTGGAAAACTGATAATAGTCTACTTTTAAGGTCAATTTATGATAGTTTACAAACTAAGCTTGGCTTCTGGCCTTGAGACTTTTCTGCAATTCCAGCCCTGTGCCAATATCATTACCAAATCAAATGAAAAGTCACAGAACCGAACGGGTAAAATAGAAATAAGCCTTTAAGTAAGTGAACAGATCTCTCCCTCCCATGTGGAGCATTAGTCCTGGTTTGCAATAGCAAAACCATCCCCACCCCAAGAACTCAATGTAAACCAACTCAATTGCAAGATGACCAGGATGATAGCAGGCATGACCAATGGGCACAAGACCATGCACTGGGCAGCCATGTCCTCACAGATTCTAAAAAGCATTTCCAGACCATCAGAACTTAAGTGAACACAACACTCCCTGTGATGCCACTCTCCTGTAAGGAAAATGAACAGACTGGTTCAGAACAGCTTAAGAATGTGTTCTCTTTAACTAAGTATTTGAGATACTAAAAATAAATTAGAAATCCAAATTTAGATATATCTGGAGTCAAGAAGCTTTCATACCAATGCACTGGTACCAGATGATGTCTTTCTGAAATCCCACAGCAAAATTACATCCTAAAGGGACACAAAAAAAAAAAAATCTTTACAGTGTTAAACTACAATTATTCTCAGCCTTGATGATCTACATCTTGTAGAGATGAAAACTACTTTTGTGACAGTGAACATCATCTCTCCTCCTTGTTGTTCAGTGTTCTACCAGAAGATGGAGAACAAGCCCTTCATCACATAAAAAGCCAACTGCCGCAACCTTTTTTTTAAATTTTGAGGTTAAGGTTCCCATGAAAGGTTCCCACCTCAATTTGAGCAGAGTGGAAGCAGCTAAGGAATCGCTGGGATGCCACCAGCATTTATGTTCACTTTGTACAAGGACAAACTACCCAACTAAGATGTCAAACGAACAGAATATTCAAGCAAAAACTTGAAAAGTTCTTGAACTAGTTCTGCATGTCACAAAAACTTTACTTCTACTATGTCTAATTTAAACCAACTCTACCTCAGATTCCCCATGAGATTTTACCATTTAAGTCATTAGAATTAAATATTATAACAGATGATTTTTAAGGCATTTAAGAGTAAACTAAATATTTATATAGTATAAACTCCATCTCTTGCCCATTTGAAAAAGTAGAGGGGAAAAGATGAAAAGAAAAAGGTATGAGTATCTATTGCTTTTGCTGTGGTATGACAACCTTCTGATCAAGACATTCTCCACATAACCATCATCATAATCCATCTTTATTTTCCTTTCACCTTTGTCTCCAACAGGAAAGCTCAAACATAAATGACCTGATTCCATTTTGGTTTTCAGCTGGGATACCCCTACAGGCAATTTTACAGATTTTGGGATTAGAACAAAACTTGCATAGAAAAACCCAGATATTTCAAACCTGTCCTCAAGCATCAGACAGAACAGCAACCATCTGAAATACTGTTGCTATCCCAGATTTGCCATAATAAAAGCAACGAAATCAGTTTTTATTTATTTAGAACTGTACACAAAGAGGTCATTTTAAATCAAAACAATACAGCACAGTACTTTTAAATAATTTCCAAAGCAGTTTAATGATGCAAATTAAAACTGGCACTACTTAAGTGATTCAGTATTTGTTTACCAAGGCTTAGCACTTTTACCTTGATTTTGTAGCTACACAAGCGCTGCAAGAATATTGGCTCTTACATGTTTGTTATTTTAATACGAAACAATCCAGAATCAAAGAGCAAAACTCAAGCAGGTACACAGTATCAGACTGCATACAAAAAACTATGGATGACAATCTAATGCAATTCTATTTTCTATAGGAGAAATACTATTTAAATTATGGTCATGATCAAAGAACATCAATCTCAATATGTACTCAATCTTCATTTCTAAAACCTATCAAGATTTTAAGTTGTTGATATGCTATTTTTACTTGCATGTGTCTTCTGAATTGTTTCACAATAAAGTTGTTGAGCAAAGTATAGCTATAGAAAGCCAAGATGCCTTTGGCTGAAGAATCAGATGATGACACTTTAATTCTAATGGAAATATTGACTTGTGCCCAGAAGAGAGGACTGAAGCCAGACTCTTAATTCCATCACTTACTACAAGATTGTATTTAAGCGATTGTTTTCATTCTTAATTTCTGCAGGCATGGTGCAGAGCTATCCAATTTTTTTCCCATTACTACTCCTCCTTCACTGACAGGCTGCAGTTCCAATCTTTGCTGTTTTTTTCCTTTGCCTTCAAACAGAAAACTTCAGCTGCTTTCACACTTTGCAAAGCCGTCCTAACATCACTGGCTTCTCTACCCTGCAGCTGAAAGCAAGGGAAATTCCTGTCAAGATTAGTGAGTACTGAATCAGCAAGCCAAGACAGACTCATTCAGAAATGAAGTTTAAAACCAGAATCTGAGTTTGCCAGTTAGGCTCTGGTCCACAAAAAGGTCACAATAACTGTACCATTCCAGTGCAATGCACAAGAAGTGGGTAATACCACAGAAAAGAGGGTTCTGAGAACTCAAGTCTCCAGTGAACCCATCACAGGTGGTCGTATTTCAGAGTGGCATTCAGCTGGTTCCACTCACTGAATACCCATTAGCAGCTGAAGTAGACTCTCTGCAACTGCTTCTGGAGCACAGCTTTTGGTTTCGTTTCATCCAAAAGGTATGAAAATTTCCACACTACAAAGCTGTTCCACAATGTAAAAACAAGAGTGGTAACAGGGATGATCAGATCAATTTCAAAGCAACCCCAGTGTCTGATCCAGAGTATTAACATACAGAAACTCGCTCTTTTGTTTCACATGTATCTTCTAAATCTGTTCTTTCAACCACTGTCTCATTCATCTACTGAAAAGAGAATTTCAGAACACTGAAAGCAAGTTTTGTTAAACTGTATGAGCAGGTATATTTTCATACTCTTGTCCATATTAGTGTTTCTCCTTCCATGGGCAAAAAAAAGCCCACCCAAGTTCTGCTCACCCTGTATTTGAAGTATCACCTACAAGGTAGCAGTGTTTTTTATTACTGGTACCTTCAGAACCCAGATACACAGGTACGCATTCTGTGATAGGAATGACCATCACTTAATAAGAACCGATGTTTTCTGGTGTTCTCAACAAAAAAACCCATGAGCTCAAATACCTTCAAGTACTACTTTGCTGAACAGTTTTAAGGGTAATCCATAAAAGTGCTGCAAAACTCTATCCATCTACAAGCCTTTCTGTAATAAACATTCTCCCCTCACCATTCTCTTCATTTTTTTTGTTCTCAGAACAACCAAGTAAATCTAAAATCTTGCCTATCAAGCCAGAATACGATGAAATAACTGATCTATAACTGCACCTCTTTTTCGTGGCAAAACTGGAAAAATTAACCATACCCATCTATGTTTTATGCTCAAGCTCCACCAGAAAAGGAAAAAGAGCTGCACAGAAACAGCTAAAAAATCAAGGCAGTAACTCATGCCTCTGTTCATACTTAAGGATAGCTTATCTCCCTGGAGACTTTTAGAGACAACAGTTAAGTTCAGGACACATATAGAGAAGTAGTTGTTAAAGAACTAATACCACTTGCTGACTAATTTTGATTTGTTAGAAAGAATTAGAATACTTCTGAAATCCAGTAAACATAACCAACTACCCACCCTGCAATGAATGATTCATTTTCTCGGTCTGTTCAACCACTACACGTTCATACATATATTCAGTAGCTTATAACATACTATATATTATGTAGGTTATTATGCAAAATAAGTTGAGTATCATTCCACAAAAATTAGAAAATATAAAAGTTGAAAAAAGAGAGAAAGTTAGGAAGAACTACCATTAGCTACTTTTTAACTCTTGCCTAAAAAGATTCTTCTCAAATAACCACATCTACTTAGGTGTCCTTTGTGGAATTCTTTTGTCTTTAATAAAACTCATTGCAGTTCTAGTTACCATTAATATGCAATTACGAAACAGATTTCAACTACTCTGAAAATGCAGGAGTGCACTGAGTATTTGAACTCCCCTCTCCTCTCCCTACACATATTTACACCACTCTAAGGCGTTAATGATGACTTCTTACAACTACTTGCTGTAACTCTCATGTTTGTACATCTCTAGCAGAGTTAAGACTAATTGTGGGAAGAATCCATGTCATAATCTTAAGGGTGATTTCTTTATCAAGCTTTTGAGGATTTTTTAAACTATTGTTATAACTCAATTTTTAAGAACATTAGCACTCCAACTCTTTGGCAAACAAACATAGAAAGTTAACCATGCCTCTAATCCAACTATTTCTACTTCACTAGGCAGATAAAGTAACAACAACAACAAAAATCTCAGGCTTGTTCCCTAATGCATGTAACTGAATAACAGGGAAGTACCACTACCCTCAATTTACAGATACAAAACCAAAAGACCTAACTGTGCTGTTGGAACATATATTTATTAAGGCAAAGTCTACACTGGAGGAAGGTTTGAAAAAAAGCACCTCAGTGTATATATAGAAACAGAAATAGAAGAATAGCTTGTGGGGCTCTACTACAACTCTCATAGTCATTATATCATCTACCATCACCCAGAAATTTAAAAAAAAAAACCCACAGGAAGAGAAGACAACTGAAAGTTAATTACCAAACATAGAACCTTCTCCTAATTGACAGAGAGATGTTTCTCTCCCCCAGTGTAAGTTAAAAGGCACAAGCAATTTGCATGTTTTTCATCTGGGCATGCTGAACACATACTGAATGAGCTCAGTTTGCTAATTCTTAAACTGAAAGAGGCAAAACAAAAGGGAAATTACCTTGGTGCTATTATTGGTCCCATTATTTTTTAGGCACTATTCTGCTTAGAATTCAAAACCCAGCTAATTTTGGAAAAAGACCTAGAAAAAAACCAGAAAGCCTCTGGTTCCATCCATAAACTATTTTAGAACAAGTAAGTGATTTAAACACCAGTAAATAACTTCATTAAGCCTCATGCATTGTCACATACAGTAATAGAAATTACCATTCTTTACGCTTGCCCTTAATCTTTCAACATTTTGCATTTAACAGGCTCTTTTTGATCTGGTCATTGGTATCTAATTTCTCTCTTGCATCCTAACATAAGAAGTGAACTTGCCAGAGTTTTAGGCTACATTTCGCTCTATTCAGATTTTCAATCATGTCTCAATTCAATGTTGTCATCTCAACATTCATATTTTAGTCTGTTTACTTAGAGCATTCAGCAGTTGGCTATTAAACAAGCATTTCATGAATGTGGTGGGATGTTCATTACAGTAAACTTTCATCCACTGCCAGGAAATCTAATTTACCTATTCTTTTAATTATCAGACTGGCATATGGGCAGATTAAAAATAGGAAGACAGCCAGAAATAACTGTGTCTAATCTGGAAATATGTACATTTCCTGCAGCATAGGTGACTCGAACCTGTTCTCTCATCAAGGGAAATGAGACATTATGGTATTTCTATAGTTCAACTGCATTACATTTTTGTATTAGCTGTCTTTATCAGATGAATGCAACTTCTCCCACAGCTACTTCAAACCCTTTTAATTTTGATGATAACTTAATTGATAATCTTCATCCTCAGCAGAAAGGTTACTTAATTGCCATTTTAAACTTGTCTACTCAGCACAATCAAATTGGCATCCCAAAAGGATGCCTTCCATCTGACTGATATTTCCAGTGAAAGAACAAGGCAATATCTACCACACTGTGTGTAATAACCACCAGTGTCCTTTTGCCAGTGTCAAAGTACTGCCACTGTGTCCACATGTGCAAACCTCATGGAGTTCAACAAAAAGATGCAAGGTTCTACACCTGGATCAGGGCAATCCCAGACACATCTACAGGCTGGGCAGAGAAGTGACTGGGAGCAGCCCTGCAGAGAAAGACTTGGGGGTGATGGTTGAAGAAAAACTCAACATGAGCCAGCAGTGTGTACTCACAGCCCACAAAGTCAGATGGAATCCTGGGCTGCATTAAAAGAAGCATGGCCAGCAGGTCGAAGGAGGTGATTCTTCCCCTTTATTTTACTCTTATGGGACCCCATCTACAGTACTGCATCCAATTCTGGGTTCCCAACGTAAGAAGGACATGGAATTGTTAGAGCAAGTTCAGAACAGGGTCATGAAGTTGACGAGAGGACTGGAGAACCTGCCCTATGAAGACAGGCTGAGAAAATTGGGGCTGTTCAGCCTGGAGAAGAGAAGGTTGTGTAGAGACCTCACAGCAAACTTCCAGTATCTAAAGGGGCCCACAGGGAAGCCAGAGAGATTCATCATCAGGAACTGTGGCAACAGCACAAGGAGTAATGGGTACAAACTGAAAAAGAGGAAGTTCAGCTTAAATATCAGGAAGAAATTCTTTACTGTGAGGGTAATGAGACACTGGAACAGGCTGCCCAGGAAGGCTGTGGATACCCCAAACCCAGCAGTGTCCAAAGCCAGGCTGAACAAAGCCTTGAGCAACCTGGTCTAGTAGCAGGTGTCCCTGTCCATACCAAGGGGGATAGGGACTGGATGATCTTTCAGTTTCATTCCAACCCCTTAACTTTCTATGATTCTATGAATCATGAGACTGAGGAACTCCTTATTCATGATTTGATTTAATGCCTGATCATTGAATGTACTTTACCAATTCACCAAAACAGTATTTGGTCTGTTAGATACACAAACACCAAACAGGATTTGTCTATTTGACAGAACCCATTCTCTCCATCATTCTGAAAAACAGAAGAGGAAGCCTTCCAAATTCTGGGACTTTTTTTGATATACAGGACACTGATAATGCCAAACTATACTCACAATCAGCTCAAATGAAAACTGCTTTACTCACCCCAAACGACAACAGAGAGTTACAAATAAAGACTGGCCTTTATCCTAAAGAATTTTACTTCAGGGAGTTAAGGTTCTCAAAGTAATAACAAATGCACCTGTCCAGCAGTTATGGGAAATTGAACACCAGGAGTCAGTGTCTGAAAGATGGATGGCGGTTTGGTTCTGCCCATGTTACAGGAGTTCACACAAGAACAAAGAACTGTATGACTAGCTCAAAGAGGAACAATCAAGTGAGAGCTACATTAGTTAGCACAGGATTTTCCTGTTTCTCTGATGAATGTTTAATTTACTTTACCTTCATACAGGAAAGCATAAACACAGAAATTTTGTATACCAGAAGACTGTGTAACAGTTACAGAAGAGAAGATAGGGAGATATTTGATCTAACTATTTTTACTGAAAACAGGCACATGGTTTTGCAATTTTAGTCCAGTTTCCTACTGGATTAAGTCTATTTTCAAAGAATAATTTTATAAATTATTCCACTGCCTTTCTGACATTACATATACCTTCTTTCTGAAAGTCTTTGTTCTGCCAAGTACTAGGTGTTATTAGATTAACTCTTCACAAATGAAAGCAGTGTACTTCATCCTTAGGGATAAGAGATCTGAGAAATAATACCATGGAGCTGTCTTTAATGCATATTTGGAAAGATAAACAGAAAAAATATATTTCATACCTCAAAAAAAAAGACTTGCATACTTCCAAAAGATGAGACATTAAGTTCTTAACTTATGCAAAAGCACAGAGCTAATAAAATGGGAAATGCTATCTCGAAAGACAGTTTCAAGCTGTTTTTTAAACTTAAATTTGCAAACTGTTGTACATCATGATTGTAAAGAAGCTGGTGGCCCAAGAACATCAGGCTAGTTTCCCTCAAGAAAACTACAGAAATAAACACACTCTATCATAAATGCACAAGGATATGCATGAAGGCCTTTAAAAAACACTAATTAAAAATTTTTGACAGGTATAAATCAATACCCACAGCATTATTTCTTGAAGATATGCCCCCTAAACACGTGAATTTTAAATAGTTTCTTTGCCTTCTATGTCAGTTTAGGTAATGTATCACACAGTAGAAACAATATGCTAATGTCTCGTAACTGTTGTAGTTTGATCTGTAACTTACAGAAGTCTTATGTAGAAACAACATACAACATATAGTATGTCTGCAATAAGCCCAGAGTACAAGAAAATGACATTTAAATGGCAGAGTAAATTGAAAAGGCCATATAAAACTCCCTAATTCTTAATCACGATTGAAGCAAAGATCCCTCAGAAGAGCACTATTTTTTTGCTTCCTTCCTTCAAGACCTGTGCTTTATGAAGCATTCATTCTCAATCAAAATAATAATTTTTTAAAATCTAAAATATACAGAAAATGCACTGAACATTTAAATAGCTATCTAATATCATTACCATGAGGCATACAACACAGATATTTTGATAGAATGAGATGCCCTACTGGACTAATATTAACATACATCCACTCCTCATACAGCCCTGAACAATGCTTTTTATAGTCAATATTCCATGTTTTTTAAACAGTGAATCTTCAGTATGTGCAGTTTTAGAAAGCAACCTGGACTTTATTTATATACATTGTTCAAATTGAATAAAGTCTGGGTTTCCAGGAAAAGGTAAAGGCAGGAATGTATGTGTCAGTACAGAAAGCACCTAATACATTTAGTTATGCCAGCACAGATGTGCAGCTGCTGCTTACAGCCAACTACTACAAGTAAACTGGAGTCAACAGGGAGGTCTGCAGAGGTTTTTTAAAGGGATGAAGGACTGTGTAAAGCAGAACATTTCTGAGTCTTTGAATGGGCAACAAGAATCAAGAATATTATGCTGAACTGTATCCACATATCACAACCTGTAAGTATTAACTTTTCACTAGAAGTGTTTCTTAGAGAAATGGTGGTTTGCTGGTAGAAGGGGTTTTCTCCACAATTTCAGTAAAAACATCAAGTAACTTAACAGCAAAACGTGCATCAGGTAACTATAAAACTAAGTATCTGTTTGCTGAACTTACATGGAAAGATGAGCATTTGTAAACATGCTGAAGTTTTAGTAATTTTTATCCCTCCATCTACATTTTGTCATTTTCTTACCTATCTTAATTTTAATTTAACTACCTTAACTACCTTCAGAGAATTATCACTCTTCTCTTGAATATTTGTACTCAGAAGGAGAAGTGTTTTAACTTAAATCCTAAGTCTTAGATAGACTGTTACCTTCTTACTAAATTCTTATTAAATTGCTACCTTCCCTGCAAGGAAGGACTTTGAAAATCTCATACATTCCAAGGATATAGCAACAAAGCAAAAAGGAAAGGGAAAACAGAAAAAAATTAACATCAAGAATGGCAAAAACTGTTTTCCAAAGAAAAAAGTAGAAAAGAACTGAAAATAGCATTGAAAATATAAGAGGTGCTTTCAACAGAAAGGGAATATGCTACTTTTCATATCTACATGGGATACAATAAATCACAACAGTCTTAAGCTGCAACAAGATATTAAGTTATACTGCAAGGGTGGGTGGAAGAAATTATTGAAGGCAAAGAAGAGTGAACTGAAATGTGTAATGCAGAAAGTTTTTTCAAATCTTTTTAATGGACAGTTTTGACAACAGATTAAACAAGTATTTGTAGCTATGGCTTACCAATAATCAATGCTGCTTTGGAATCATGGTCTACCTGGCTTACTTCAATACAGGCAAATGTTGTTAATAAAACCTTATAGTACAGTTCTCAGAAGTTCTAACAAAGACCAGCTCCAATCTAACATGATGCTGGGACTTGATGCCATTATTGAGGACAAGGATTAGAACATTTATGCTCATTGATTAGATTTACCCTAAACAGCAAGGGTGTTTTCTTCTAAATAGTTTTCATACACATTTTATCCGGACAGATACACACAGTTTTATTTGAAAGGAAGACAGTTTCCCTAACTCCATGTAGTTTAGCTTAAAAAAAAAAAAATATCAGGGGGCTTTGCTTCTATCTGCTTCCCCAGTCAAAGAGAACGTGACAGGTTCTTACAGTGATGAAGTAACACAAAAATGCCTGAGGCAGCTGAAAGTCTGCATGACTTGACACAGTGGTGACAGGTGTTTCTCTTCATGCACTTGGGAATCTGGGTGGTATACTGTATTTTAGTGGATTCCTTGTGATTTCTGGCAGCTGTACATCTTTCCCTGAATAGCAGAACATCTGGATGTCACAGGTATGAAAGTAAAATTAGAAGTATTACAAGTTATGATGGGAATCTTGCACTCATGGTAATGTATTTAGAAAAAAACAGGAACTGTGAGACCAGAAGCAACACAGAATGGTAGAGGCAAATGTGTAAAGACAGAAACATCATAACAGAAACTTGTAAGTGTTACCTCAGTGTAAAAATCGCTCACTGGACTCAACAGAAAACACTTTTTACTTAAAGAGGTAGAAGCTATGGAATTCATGCATACTCAAAAGAAGAGACAGAGACTTGGCTAGAAAGGAAATAACTGAACTGAAAGCTTAAAAAATATCCACCTTAGCAACAATTACATTCCACCAGTTTGTGCCTGTATTACATAAACATCACTGTTAGCTGTTGAGCCAAACAAAATCTAAGGTGGACATGTACCTATACATTCAGTAAAGAGTTTGGTGACTGTTGTCTGGAGTAAGAAATCAGGTGTATATTAAGAAAAAGAGGAAACATCTTCTAGTTATATTAAAAGGGCACCTGACATTTTGCTGGTGGTGTTTCTCACCATTAGTGAACACTAATCTTATGGTCACATCACAGCTGCAGGTGTTCAATGAAATAGCAAAAAAAATATCCTTCAAAGGCTGCTGAGGTCTTTATACACAGAATTACTCTTGGCAAGGGATCATACTCTAACTCCTGCAGGAAAAAATAAAGCAACCTACTGAAACACTTCCTTGTCATTAGATTAAGATAGACTCTGGGTTTGGATAAATCCAAAACATGTAAGTAAAAGGTCTAAGAAAGGCTTTAATTCAAACTTTATAGATAGAACTGAGATTATTTCTGTCATCTTGGGTCTCAAGAGGAAGTTGAGAATACAGAGACTAAAAGTGAGGAAGACAATGACAGTTGAAGAGGGTGACAGCACCAGAAAGTTGTCAACTCTGTAAGGTATAAAAACTGAATGCCAATTATAGTAAGATTAATAGGAGAACTTGTAAGGGAAAACATAAGACTAACCTCCAATAGAAACAAATAATTAGCAAAAACTTATATTATACAGTGATTATAAACGTGTAATAATAAAAAAAGGATTTTATGTAGAGACATGCAGGTCTGCTTTTAGGAGGGACATCTTAGATTATATATCCCCAAATATTACCAAGATCTACACCAGCATGACAGCACAGCAGAAAAAAATAGGGTAAGACTTTAAGGTCCTAATACTTCACTAGAACTTCAACACAGAGTAAAAACCAGCTTAAAACAGTAGGAACAAATTATGCAGTCGGAGCAGTTAAAACCAAGGTTTCTTTAAAAGAAGTTTGGAGGTTTCTTTTGAAATGCCCTAAACTTTTCATTACCCTCCCCCCAATTTTTCCTATTTCTATCATTGTTACACCTTTTCTGCTTGTGTAAAAAAGATTCTAGGTTAGTACTGGGTAAACTGCCTACACTAGAAGGCTATTAATGTGTCTACTAACCACTAAGCATACTTTTAACACATTTTAACACATGGTCTTTCTCATAACAGGCAGACATGACAAGACAAACAAAAAATGAACCAAAAGTGCAGGCAAAGTTAATGAGGAAAGGCTGCACAACAATCCAAATAGTACCTGATGCTTATAATATAGGTCACTTTATGTTGATGACTTGTACATTAGCACAACAAACCTAACCACCTTACAGTTTTGGAGAATTTGTACCACAAAGTACAGCGGGAGAGGAAAACAACAACCCTTAGAAGCAGATTCAGGAAAGAGATGAAGTGTCAAAATAACAAAGGAGGGAAGACTCAAAGGTAAAACATGTCAACTACAGAAAAACAGTCAGAAGAGGTAGAAGCACCACAAAGATTTCACAACCACCTAGTGTCAACAAAAATTTTTTTACCAGCCTGCAATCTGGTGTAGGAAAAAACCCCAGTACACTGGGTAATGAAGGGAACACAGCCCATAGTGAGCAGCTCTGATATACCCAACAGCAGCACATTCACTTAGCTCTCAGGCAAAACAAACAAAAAAAGAAGACATTTTGGTCTTCTCCAACTAAATATAAACAACTGGTCACCTTTAAGAGCCAAGCCTGAAAATAATCTAACCAGACACCACATGGTGACAAGAACAACAATCTTCTTTGGACCATTCTGAATTCTTGCAAAATTTGTACTTGAGATTTTTAGTCACTGCAGCTGAAAATACTTGTTTTGTCTACCACAGCCTGCACACATATAATTTGTGAAAACATGACTGCTTGTCAAGGGTTTGCTCATTATCAAACTGCAACGGAAGAGCACAAATCACAATTAAAACACCATTTGATGTACACCCATACGGATGTGAATTCCACTTGGTAACAACAACAATAATGCTCTCTACTGCATGCTGACAGTGGAGAACAGAACTACAATCACACAGATCTGGTAGAGGATTAAGGTCCAGTCTATAATCCCCTTAAAATTTAAGAATAATTGCACCATTTCGTAGAGCAGTCAGCAGCAACACACAAACATACTTATAGCTAATGAAATGCTGCATATAAAATACATCAAAGTAAATTTTATTCTTACAAGAGAAGAAAACAGTTCTATAACATTTTCTGTCAAGGTACAAGGGTCTTGTTTGTCTGTGTTTTTAACAGTTTTTCTACACTGTTGGGTTATAAACAATAAAATGTTTCAAACTGAGGTATTTCAAAACCAGATAAAGGACTTGGCTGTACAATTCCCACTTCATTTAATAAGCATAGAAAACTGAAATCTTTTATTTGCCTTTGAATCTAAGGATCTTTCCATGCTTTACTGCACATTCTTTAGCTTCTATCAGTTTGAGAATAAGCTTTTTCTCTTGAGCACTGTTACTCACTCCATTAAAAAAAAAAAAAAGTTAATTTATAGCAGCAAGCCAGGTGGTTGCTGGGCTCCAGAGTGACTACCTGGCAAAACAAAACAAGGACACCAGACCTTCCAAGATCTGTGCAGTTAGTACATGCCTATAAACTAAGCATGAAAAAAAAAAGCAGGTGAAATCATACTGAGAGAAATAATAAAATATTTCTTCATTTCTGAGCTTCTAGACCTAAGACATAAATAAGTGATATATATTCAATTTATATATACAACAACAACTCAGAGTTTCATATATTTGACCAAATAATTCATTCTTTCATGCATATATTTTCAAAGACTTTATTCTAGAAATCGTGGCAGATACCTTTAAACTGTTATTTAAGAGATTTCTGAGATTGTTTTTCTACAACCTGTGTCACACAGTACAAATTAAGTAGCTAAGTCTACTCTCTCAATCATGAATACTATTTTATGTTAGCCCAAATAAAGGATTAAAACTGTAGAAGAGGCTGGATAGGTATTCTGGCACCACAAGCACAGGTGAACAGATTTTAAAAAATGCCTGCTGAACCAGTACAAAACCACTTGCCTAACACCTTTTAATACATTAAGCATCTGTTTAGATCTGTTTAGATCTCTGTTCAAAATTTGAAAAGCAGGATGTTTCAACATTGAATGGCACGTTTCAACCCTCAGTGTTACACATCAGCCCTCGGCCTCTGAAAACAGATACGGTTGTACCATAAATCTTGGTGTGGAAGGAACAGTAACTCATTTCAAAACAGCAAGATTTCTCTGTCAGTTTCCACACAACTGATTTGGTCAGCAGGACTTGTTTTTTAAAGGTGCACAGTTAAGAAACCCAGTAAACTCGGGCCTTACAACGGACTTTTGTAACAGTCATTAAAGTAATAAGAATATTCATACTCGTTAAACTTTAAATCCATCAATCAACTCTTGAAGCCACTCGCTACGAACACATAATGATAATTTCAGTGATAAATCTGCTGTAGACATCAGTAATCTACTCTGTACGTGTCAAGGATGGTGTCTTCATTCCCACCTACCCAACACTACTTCAGTTCAATGAACAGCTCATTCACAAGCTGAGCTGGAGCCAGGAAAGGCACATTTCCACCTCTCAGTGTATGAAGTTAAGAAAGTAGGCACAAAGATAAAATAGACCAAGAACACACTGATCTGAACCAACATACACCAATCTTTCTGTGCATCTACATGGACATTCTAACCATGCACAATATGATAAATTTTGACCAGAGAAAAACGAACCTGACATATGACTCCGGTATATACAAAATAAAATAAAACTACGGTTAAAATATTTAGTAGCAAATCTTCCTGGTTAGTAGAAAGTAGAGCCCAGTTTAATCCAGAAGCGACAGATGCAAAATTAGCATGCTACAATGGCCACCAAGAATCAGCTCTTTAAGAAACCAGATACAACATCATAAATAAAACACATTTCAAACTAACCATGTGAATTCATTCTTAGCCACTCCACCTTTAATCTGCCTGACCGTCCATGAATGGGTGACAGTAATGTGTAAACAAACACTATCACTTGTATCAGACAGACTATTAAACAAAGTGAAGCAACAGAAGTAGTGGTTTCTGTGGCCTAAAATATTTGAGAACTTGTTTTATACATTGGGATGCGCCTAATGCTGTCCAAGAAAGGATATCTAAGAGAAATCAAGGCCATGTATAGACATAGACATGAACTAAAATGGAGCAGTCTGCTTTTTTAGCAGTTTGTGGAGCTGGTACCACAAAGTTTGTTTAGGAACGAATACTCAGCAGGGTCACCAGCTCAGAAGAAACACCTGCAAACAAACCCTGCCTCAGGAGCAGCCCAAGCTCCGGGAAGCAGGCAGAATAATTCCCGACGGCAGAATAATTACACACAATGGTGCTTCAAACAGTGCGGGCTCGGGAGCCCTCTCCGAGGTGGGACTGCGCTCCCTTGACAGGGCGAGGAAAGGGAGAGCAGCACCACAGACCTGCCACCACCAGCGGCGACTCTGCATTACTCCACCGTCACCTGCCCAGGATGGCAGAAACTCCTCTATCCCCCCAGGGTACGAGATAGGGAAGGGAGCGGGGGAAGGAAGGGGAGGGAGATAGAGCACGAGCTCCGCGCCGAGGGACCCGGGACGCGCTTCCAGCTCCTGCCCGGCCCCTCGGCGGAGCGGCGGAGCCCCCACCTCCCGGACCGCCGCCTCCCTCCCTTCGCCCCCAGGGGAGGAGGGGTGTCGGAGGGACGGGGGGGCCCCCGGTCCGCCACCGCCAGGAACAAAGGGCCCTTCGATAAGCCGAGCCGCAGAGCACAACAAAGGGGCCTGGAGACCGCGAG
>VZRX01008227.1:98219-176262 GCA_013398075.1 Notiomystis cincta
GGCCTCCGGGCCGCTGAGGGCGGGCCGGGCCGGTCAGTTTTGGCCGCTGTCCTTCGAGTTCAGAATCGTGGAATCGATTAGGTTGGAAAAGACCTCTCAGATCGTCGAATCCGACCTGTGACTGAACACCATCACGTCAAGTAGACCGCGGCATTAAAGGTCACCTCCAGTCTTTCCTCCCACCTGAGCACACCCTGTGGCACAAACCGCCGCTGGACCGGCCATGGCCGACACCACTGAAGGTTTGTGGCTTGTTGATTACCTCACCTTTCTTCCTCTGCAGGAAGTGTGTTGGCCTCAAGGATGCCACTGAATTGTCTTCACACCTTGATCGTCCGGCTTTTATAACTGGAAATGGGAAGTGCAGCTTGGCTCTTCAGATGAAGCTGTTGAGGTCTAGAGGTTCTGGAGGGCTTTGTTGCCCAGGCCAAGCACCCTCTCACACACTGGTGATGTACTCACAACAGTGCAAAGATCCAGGGGTATTGTTGTTCCCCACATCTACTAAAGAAGCTGAGGAGATTCCTTCACCTGTCACAGGTGTTGGAAATACTGGAGACGAGCCTGAGGCACTGATTCTGAGAAGGAAAACGGATCTGACGGACACTGAATTGGAATGGATACGTCTCTTGCAGTCTCTGGGCTGCACAGGTTGACACGGGTTGGTGGCTTCACATTCTTCATGGTGCCAGTGCTCACTGAGGAACTGAGGAGGAAATGTGTTACAGCAGCCAGAGCCCTGCCTGAACTGAACTGAACCGTTCCTCACAGCCAGCACTGCCTCAAGCTGGCCATTTCACGACGTCTGAAAAATGAGGAATGCTGGTACTTGGCACGAGCTTAAATTGGGTGTAACAATCTTTTGGCTGGAAGAGACTACCAGCAGACCCTTAAAAATGCCTTTCAGTCTTGCACTGACTCAGGTTTAACTCAATATCCCATACCTGCTACCTTGTCTTGTATGATCATTGGATTGATTTGACGTTCTCTTATTTTTTTGGCTGCAAAGGACAAACGATGCTACCTACTTTTAACATGCAGTTGAAAGCTGAGACATATGGCAAAACGAACACTAAATCAGAGCTGGGAAGAAAAGGGGATTGTCCAGGACTTCAGAAATGTTAGTCTGCAAGTGTAGACATTCAGTGGTAGCACTGAATATGCAACATTTTGGCGACAGGCCTGGGAGTATGGTCCAAAAATGACCACATTTTGGGTCATAGCAGTGAACCCAAAGTGGTATATTTCTAGTTTTCCATACAAGCATCCAAGTAGATATCTTATTAGTGACTTGCAAGCCTGAAATCTTTTAAGTTTTTTTTGCACAGGAAATCCATTCTGTTACAAGCAGAAGAGAAAACTTTCAGCTTTTCCATTTAAGGCTTAACATAGTACCAGGAAAACTGTGTGTATCCCTTGCTACCAAACTGCCTATAGTGCCAATACTAGTCAGTCGTGCAAATGCTAGAAACAATGGCATGAAGACTTACTTATTCTTTCTCAGTCACTTAATATATCTGCAGGAACTAAAACATGTTTTCCTCTGGATAACTCTGTCCTATACTGTGCTGTTTGCAATTATTTTTGCTTTAGGGTAAACCACAATAGCCCAGTTGATAGTCTGTCCTTGTTTTGGCTTGCTGTATTGTTTCTGCCTTGACCAGAGGGTGTTCTGAATTGAGCCCAGGCCCGGAAGGAAGGAGAAAGAGAGTATGGGTTTCTTGCTCATGCCAAAGGTTAGCACTTCTGGAGAGGGTAGAGTAAGTGGTGTTTGTTTTGCTCTCCTCAGGGTCAAGCAGAAGGTAGCCTGTCCTTCAGTTGTGCTACCCTGAAGAGGACTTGCACTTAAGCCTCCAGGGGCCTTGTGCAGGGGAGGACTTACGTCTTTAATGACGACTCACAGGCAATTAATTGCTAAGCTTATATCTAAGAGATCAAGAAAGGAATTATTAAGTAGAAGGAATGACCACAAACAGTGGTGAATAACAAAGAAAATATTTTTTTCTTACTTGACAACAGTGAGATTATGATGACAGCAACTGAGTCAAACATGGCAATGGCCTGAGAAAGAGGAAAAGAATAAAGAGCAGCTACGAGACAGTGTTATTCATCCTGTATATGACTCTTGACAGAAGCTACACTATGGTAGATGGAGCTCATGGAAGAGAAGAGCTGGTGCTTGATGGTAACAGGAGAAAGAGATTGTGTAGAGAAAAGGGTCTTTTCAGATACCTGCTTTCTTCATGGTCATGTGGGGCAGACTGTGAGACAATGGAAGAATGTGAATATAATAAAGAGGAGGCCTACACTGCAGAAGAAGAAACATTGACAATAATTGTAACATAGTCAAGTAACCCACTTGCTGTTAAAATGGAAAATACCGGGAAGAGAGAAGCAGATGAGGAAGATGTGTGTATGGGGAAGGACAATGAATCCCATGAGGGGTGAAGAAAATGAACCCAACCAAAACAGTCCAAGGAACAAAGACAGTGAAGATAGTGAGAAAGAACAAGAAAAAGGTGGAAGACTGAGAGAGGAAGGACCTGACTTTTACACCAGTTCAAAGACAGAATTTTTGTTAAGAGGAGCTGAAAGACTTATTACTTGGGTGTGCTAGAAACAAAGATTTAAGATAAGGGCTTGTTGCAGTAAGGATTCTTCACCATCAGAAATTTCTTTGGAGTTCAATTACACTCTTCCCTGTTCTCTTATTCTTGCTGTTTCTTTGACTGATTCATTGTTTCCACAATGTTGTGTTTTCCTAGCTCCATACTTTGATTCGCATGCCTCAAATAAAGCTGTCATTTAGAGGAGGCACATCAGACACTCTTCATGTTTTGGGATGCAAGGTCTGATTAGAAATGCATAAGAGGCAAAGGAGTCTTCGTGACCTAAACCCCCCTGTATGTGGGTTATTTACCTATCAGTTATTTCAAATAGTTTTAAAAATAGAAATAATTTAGTGTCCCTCTATTTGATTTTAGGTACTGGAAGAGGAAAATCGAACAAATAGCAAGAGAAATATCAGAGGTTAGGATGATGACAGCAAAGAGAGAGGGTTGGAATGGTGATGTCAGTGTAGCTTAGACTGTACGTAGCCGGTAATTGGGAGGACTAACTCTTCCAGGGAGAATGTTGTGTTAGGAAGAAACAGCTGTGATACTTGTGTATCACTGGAGCCCTAGCAACAAAACTGGATCTTTGAGGGATAACAGAAGATATGACAGAATAAGATTCAGGATGGGATCACACAAACAATTAAAACACTCATAGTGTTTTGGAAGCAAAGGGGATTAATGGAGGATTAGAATTTGCAGTGTGATAGATACTAAAGAAACAAACAGTGACAGGACAGATAAAGTACAACATGTGTGAGTCAGTGTTGGGAAAATGTGTCCAGTTTCTGTTAGAGAGCATGAAGATGTGCTGGAGATGTTTGGCTTCAAGTCTGGAGAAAAATAGGTTTTGGAAGATTAATTAGGAAAAATACTATTTGGAAAAAAAGTAGGTTGATAACTAAGGTTCTTAATTTCAAAGGTCAGACTTTGAGAAATTAAGGGAATGAGCTGGTGATGACAAAGGCATCTTAGGTGGTTGAGGACTTGGCATGTGGAAAAAGTTTGGCAGCTGCCAAATCTCTCTGAAAAAACATACCTGTAATTCAAATCTCAAACAAGAGCAACAGTCAGTCCCAGCTTGATAAATAGCCACTTCAAAAGGGTTATTGGGAACAATCAAAAGCTTGAAAGGAATGGAACTAAATGATTACTTGAAAAATGTTAAGAAGGATAAGAATAAAGTGAGAATTTTGGGAAGCTCAGCTTCCTTTACAAAGGAAATCAAAGCAGGGGCTAATGAGAAAGAAGATATGAAAACGAATGTTTCCACATTTGAGATGAAAGCAAGAAACCTATCACATATCCATCTGAAACATCAGAAGATCTTTATTCATCCAGAAACTTCCATTAATGATGTTGGGGAAAAAAATGAGCTATAGTAATGAAATGTGCTGATGATATAAAATAGTGAGACAATTTCAATATGAGAAGCATCAAGACTAGATGACCCTCAGAACCTTAGTAAGAGAATGGATTAATTTTAATAACACAACGTGCAAGGAGACTTATAGCAATACTTTCTGCTGGGGGAGAACCTCCTTAGTTTGAAGTAACAGTGGGTAGGAAGTGCTTGTTGTGTTAGTTGAGGATGACCAACTCATAGATACAATCTAGCTGCAGAAAGATTACTGAAATCACATGACATGCCAGGTCAGCTATTTCCATTAGATACTGCAGATAAAAATGTTTTTATTGGTCTCATCTCATCTGAGGAGATTGATGCAATTCTGGTCACTGTTATTCAGAAAAGATGAGATCGCACTGCAGGAGGTACAGAGAAGGACTCAAAGAAAGATCAGTGAAACAGAGAATCTGTTTCATGAGAGGAGAATAAAAATGTCGTTTAGCTTAGTGAAACAAAGGTGAAAAGAAGTATCATTTCAGTCTGGAAACAGTAGAAGTGAGCATTTGTTAGGACAAAAGCTTTTCAAGCTGAAGGATAGTAGTGTGTGAAGAAAAACGGGTTAACTGATTATTGAATACGTTGAAACAGACATAGCTATCATGTTAGACAATAAATAGTGCTATTTCTGAGGCATGTAAGTGTTCCTTCACAAGGTTACAAAAGAAACTTCATGAAAGTGGTAAAATAGTAGATTTTCGCAAAGGATCATGAAAATTAATTGCAAATATCACATAAACTCCAAAAGTGGCAAGAAAATGAATCTTGTGTAGTCACGTCTTCCTTATTGGTATTGCTGCCTTCTTTCAAGGCTGGGGCCACATTCACCTATGTTCAAAATCACTGATGTAGGTCTGTATATTACTCAGTAATCAACATGACCTCTATGTCTGACAGCAAGAAAAAAATCCAGCTGAGCAGAGCCTACTCTGTAGGTTGTCTTTGCAGAAGCTGAGAGGAAAAATGGAAAAAGTTTTTTCAATATCCATTTTCAGGTTGCAGAAAGGAGCAAATTAATAATGAGGGAGGACAGCACATTTGAAAATACAGCCTAGGTTATGGTTTGAGCTGGTTTTTCAGAAGGAAATCTTACAAAATATTTTCATAGCTATCTTAAAAGCAAGGGAGTGGATATGTTCTCATTTTACATAATTTAATACAAACCACAGTGCTAATACCTGTAATTAATAGTGCCTCTCTACCTTTCCAATTGTGTTTTCTGTTTATCATTTTCCTTTGTTCACTTCCCAGTGCACACTGCCTGAATCCTCAGTAGTTTAATTCTCATTAAGGGAATCTAGCAGAGTTCTGGCTATACTTGAAAAAATTACTAAGAGAAAGAAGGGGTGTCCTGGAGATCGGTGTGTTTTCCCACCATTGCATTATTTTCTTCGTTCTCTTCCCCATTTGGCAAGATTGGGCTTTTCAATTAGGAAGATTCCACAGAGATATATTTTTTTTGGTGTTTACTTTAATTTTGTGTCTAAGAACTAAATCTTTTTCATGAGTATGGAAGAAAGGGATTGGGCATCAGGATAGGGCACTTCATGTGAACAAGTTGCGGGGGGAGAGGAGGGAGTATATTTGAAATAAAATCTGACTGTCTTGCTAATAGGTAAAGGAAGAATTTACTTGTAGGGGTAAGATCAATTAAAAGGACATTTTGTTTTTCATGTTGATCTGCTTTCTGCATTCCTGACTCTTCATGATTTAACTGTTTTACAACAAGTTAATTACTTAGTAGGGACACCCAGCTCTTTGCTGTGATAAAGCATAAAACTGCTTCTCAAGAACATGTTTCACAGCAACACATTTATTTTTTAGAAAATATTTCATTGAATTTTTCAGCAAATTATTATTATTGAAAACTTTTGGTAAAATATAGATCCCTGTGTCAATAGAAGGAAAAAATGGTACAACCTGCAAATGGCAGGAGGAGGAGGTAGAGGGATGGAGTTTTAGAATGGGTAGTATAAATGTTCTGTAATCCCTTACCATTCTCTGACTGATGATAAACTACATATACTGCCTGTTACAGCAGTATTGATTGCAATCAGGTGATAAGATCGTTGCACAGAAAAAGAAACCACTGCAGTGAAAATGGAAATATGGAAATTTAATGAATTCTTGATTAAAAAAATGATTTCTTGGAATTAAATCAAAACTTCATTCTTATAGCTGAGAGTTAGTCATGGGAATAACAAAATGGTGGAAAAATATAACCAGTTTAAAAATTTGTTTCAAACTATGTATTTATCTTCAACAAGCGTCCCACACTTTTTATCTACATTCCTTATGCTACAAATTTTCCTTACTCAGAGCCTTAGATTTACTTACAATTAATCCACTGGTATAGTGATGGAGATTCTTGCTGGAATGCATTAACTTCCTCTGCTAAATCCCCCCTCAGGCAAACCTCTTGAAAAATATTTCCTTTGTCTAGGACACACAGTTTAGTAGCTCCTTTCTTATTGTGAGGTAGCAATTCTTTTGCAGTGATTTATGCATACTATTCAAATACAAAACCTGCATTAAATTATGTTACATTAAAAGATCTGAGACGTGCATGCCATTATTTAGGCACCATTGTGCAAGGAAAAATGTAGGTCTGATCCTGTTCAAGCCCATGCTTAGAGACACAGCAAATCAGTGTGATGTGGACTTGCAATGATGTACCAATGCTGGGTACCTTTTGGCTTACAATGACCAAACAGACTTTCAAACTCACTGTTGACCATGTATACCTTTAATATTTTTATTAATCATACAAACGAAGTTGTGTGACATTTCAAAAGAAGCAGGCTCAGGACTTCTGGAGGGAAGATTTCACAGCCTCTAAAACAGCTTGTTTAAATGCCTCACAATCTGAACTGTTTGACTGGATTCATAATACTTGACTTAAATCCCTGCTGGAAATTCATCTGATCTTTGTTCTTCCTCTAGTTGTCACAGTGGAACAATAGCCACCAAATCTCTTATGGCAGCTTACTACATTTTTGAGTGCCACTATAATACCTCTCCTTGAGCTCTTTATTTCTCAATTTACTGCCCTATTTCTAAGCCACATAAACCTCGTTCCTTCAGCTTTCCTCACAGCTAGCATTTCCTATTTTCCTTGCTGTCATGTGTCCCTCACCCTCAGCGATGGACTGCAGTTTTCATTTCTTGGAGCACAGTGTCCAGTGCCCAACCCAGTTCTGCACTTGCTGGGACTTTGCCAGAGCTGAGTTAAGTGGAATGATTACTCTTTGTGTCATCTATTATGTTGTTGGCTCTAGTTTGTGATCTCCCCCATTGTTTTCTGCCTACACAGTCGTTTCCTATTCTATATTTAACTTTCTGCCCTCATTATGTTTCTATTTCCAAAGTGTTGTCTGGTTTGTATTTTGTCTGATTGATTTTAGGCTGATTCTTCAAGACCCATTTTTAGTGCTATTTCCATCCTTCAAAGCACTTTGCCACTTTACCCAAGCTGATGTCACTGCCAAACAGTGTCAGTGCACTCACATGCCATCACCCAGGCTGTTAATGGATGTGGGGTATAAAACTGCTCCCAGGATGACGTACTGTGGGACTCCTCCTGAGAAAGCTTCCCAGGATGACAACAAACCATCAATTACTGCACTTTGAGAACAATTTTACAAATGTTGTGCACCTACGGGGGTTGCTACTTACTTCTGGAATGCACTGACGTGGCTTACTTAGTAAAATGCTGTGTGGAACAATGTCAAAAGCTTGTCATTGTCATGATGCATCATATCTGCGATTTGCACTTACTTGTTAAAGTAATTATCCTGTCAGAAAATGAGATTAGCATCAATTGATACGATTCTGCTCATGACTAACCCATTTCAACTGTTTTTAATAATAATCATAATCTTCCAGGTATTTACAAAATTTTTATTTAATAATTTGTTCCATTTCAGGGGATAAAAGGTAGACAATATAAAATGTTCTAAGTTCTCTATTCTCTCTTTTAAAAATAAGTATTGCATATATACTTTTCTAGGGTTTGAACCTTCCTCGCTTGCTGTTATTTCTTGAAAATTATCATTAATGATTCAAACATTACTTCAGTTATTTCTCTGAACATTCATGGTTAATTTTGTCATAGTTAAGTTAACCACCTCTAACTTTTTCCCCCCTGGGTGTCATGAGATCAAGAGTTGGACTCTCTAAGCTTGTACTTGCCAATCCCAATCCCATTCTGCAACATGTGTGCTTAGTGTGAAAAAACTGTTGTACTCAGCAGAGCGTGTGTGCTTGTGTACAGCCCGCTCCGCCAACGTGTACGTACATGATCAAACGCCTCAAAATCGCCGGGACTTGCGACATTACCCAGCCCAAGGAGACTTCACACCGGCGGCTGCTCTGCAAACACCTGCAGGCTGCTCGCTTGGGCGCCCGCTGTGATCGCCCTGCCCTGCACTGCGTTCGAACGCCTGCTTGCTGCTGGATATTCTCTCTCTGCACACCGGCGGGGCTGGGAAGGGCGGGAGCGCAGAGGCGAGCGGAGTCACGGCTCGGGGTTGTGAGGTGGCGAACCCAGGGCGTGGGCCAGCCTTGCCTCAAGCTCCGAATCTCGTCTTTGGCCGCGGGCAGATCGACCGTGTGAGCTCCACCCCGAGCGGGGAAACGTGTGCAGAGGCGCCTAAAATGTGCTGATCCCGAGTACAGCAGCAGTCCAGCGGCACGGGGGAGTTGCTGTGGCTCCGATGACAAGCCTTGCTTCTCACATGAACACAGTAATTCAGATGTGGCAGCACGCTACTCTGTTTCTTTTGTCACTGAATTGTTGTGTTGATATGGGGCCGTATCACTGCCATGAATATCCTGGGGCCATTGGTGCATCCTCTGTTGATACCTGCCTTGACCTTTTTAAACTTGCTTTCAGAACCTCGGTGTCTGTAGTGTTGCTCTGACAAAAACTGTAGTGGTTGAAATAGGGAGTAAATAGTGTAAATGTAGGTGGGGTACTAAAAGGTGATAGTATTTTGGGGCTTGTTGTGAGCCTTATCTGGACAAATCTAAGAATCTGAAGTGCAGCTGTACATGTTTACATCTGAGATAGATGTCCAAGGAGGATGGCCAATTTATCTTAGCCTGAGATACTTATCAAAAATAGGTGTAAAAGTGCCTTTTGATTCTGAGGGAATCTAGAAAGTCAGTTCAGCTGTCTGGCATTGCAGTTGCCTCTGTCTGATGACACAAATCTCAGGCTCATTCAGGTAAACTTTGCATATTATGTGTAGCCATACCTTCAAAGATACATTCCAAATAGGGTAAATAATGAAAGTATCAGTTCATATCCATGCATGCTTTTTTTCCCCCTCATTTACCTTCCCCACTCTTTCCTTTGCATTCAATTTTATTTTGTTAGACTTTAATTTGCTAGACTGATGAATCACTTTCTCCATGGTTAGCGCTTGCTCATTCCTCATTTGTAGCTGGCACTGATCACAACTTTGTATGTAGGATTTGGTTGAGTGGGAGGGAAAGCATGTGCACAGGATTCATATTTCTTCTTGGAAACATTTGCTAGACCACCACCCAGATACTTGTGATCCTGTACTGGTTCCCAGACAGCAGAATGAGTAACTCCAAAATAAACTGATGGTAATCACAGAGGACCCTTTTGTACACCCTAGGAAACTGAACCCATCACTCACTACGTTCCCAGTCCTGCCTGTTTGCACCAAGCAATTCTGCAAGTTGTGTTCTGAGGAATACTAATCATATGTTTGTGAGTACTAATTCATGATTTGCTTAATATAACTTCTTAAAGCATACTGCTATGGATGTCAGTCTGAAAAAGTTCCCAAGAATGTTGTTTCCTCTGTTTTCACTACACATTAAAGCAGCATTGGTGGAAGACCTAAAGCAAACAGCCAGGAAACTGTTAAAACACAAAGATATTGGCACTGGGCTTTACTTTACCCTGTCAGAGGGAGCTGATTTCACACACACGACCCTTTAAACCAATAAATCAGTGGTAAACTTGTGACCTTATTTGCTGTAATGAATCACTTATATTGCCATGTTCTGCAGCATATCAAACAGCAGCAAATCTGGTTTCACTGGCCAGTGCGCTCGGCCTGGTTCAGTGCTGCAGTGAAGCTCTGTTTAAATTAAAAATGTATGTTTCAGCTTGACAAGGCATATCAAATGTTAACATTTGTTCCCTAGTCATACTTCACTTGGTAGTATTTGGTCCTAGCCAGTAGAAGTAGCAAAGCTGTACTATCTCTGAATTTTCCACATAATATTTAGATGTGGCTTTTTAAATGTTTTAAAGAACGACCAAAACAACTGTAAAGGATATTAGCAGGAAAAAAATACAGTCAATGAACAATTGGTGACATTGAAATGTTTTTATTAGCTTGCTAGCCAGAAAGTCTGACTGCCTTCTTCGAGTAGCATGTAGTGCACTCTCAGATATCAACATCGTGAAGCTGGAGCTGAAGGTTTATTTTACAGATTTTGTGTGGCACTTGCCAGTGTGATTTTTTACCAGTCTGTGATTATCTGCCTCTACCAAAGACTCTACAAGCTGAAGGACCTCAATACATATTTCTATCAATTCAAACCCAATATTGTTAAATGCATTTTGTGTCAGTCTGTGGACTTCTCCATGCCTATCAGACTCTAGGTCCTGGTGAAGTTACTCCTACCTGTGAATAACTCTGGGAAGGTGATTTTGTTCCTGAAAGTCAGCTGCACTTGCAGCACCATCCTTTCAAAGGATGCGGTGCATTCCCTTCTCAGTATCAAGCAAAGAAAATATTGGTCTGTAGTTAGTATACTGTCTAGAAGCCCACATCATGGATAAAAATAATTTGAATAAAAGAATAGCCTTTGCTTCAGAGAATTTTCAAGCTAAATACCCGCTAAAACAAGAGACTACAAAGAGCACAGACAAAGAGAAAAAATCTAGGCGGCAATTAGCAGATAAGATCAAGCCTCACTTTCCTCCCCTTTCTAACCTCCTGGGAGGTTATATGCTGTGGGAAGTTACAGAAAACTTCTACTGACAGCATGTCTCATAAATTGTCTAACTGCAAAACTGTGATTATATCAATTCCAGCATTTTAGACAAAACATTAAAGATGCTTTGGACTGGATTCATCTAGTCCATTGTGAATATCTTAAAAAACGGATATGACTATCTGAGCCAGCTTTCTTGACCTGTCTATAACCAGTGGAGGGAAACAAGCAACTGTGGGGCATCACCCATTTTATTCTAAGGTGAGAGCTAAGACAGAGTAGTTGAATGGCACCCTAAAAATGCCTGTGCCTTGCCACTGACTGCCAGAGCAACCAGCATGGACATTGGCCATATGTACTGCAGATGTCTAAAGCTGAGGGGATTTGAATCCCAGTGTGGTAGCTTTTTTCCTTCTGTGCACTTGTGCAAGGGTAAAATATCAATAATCTATATGTCTTGACAGTTTACTACTGAAGTGCACACAGAATGGTGCATGAGCAAAGTAATTCCTGAGTGTTGAAGCAGAGTGTGATCCCCTGAAGCATCTCCTACTGTATTTCTCGTGTCTGAAAAGAGGACACACACACCATCTAGACTATCTGAACAGGAGACTTTATTCAGTCATTTCTCAGCTCTTTCATTTTGTGTTCTAAACCTAACTTAAGAAAAAGTGTGGATCACAAAATAATATAACAGCTTTAAAATTTTTACTGGTTTTCAGACTGCCTTCCCTGCCTTCTCCCTCCTCCCAAATTTATAGCCTAGACCTTTATAGTCTATTTAGATAGACATTTAGCCTAAATTTGAGATGTAAATGTAATGGATTGCTGGCCCCTGAGGACAGCCATGTAATATTGCTGGCAGCGAATGGCTACTGTTCTGCCATGTGAGAATGGCTAAATTTCAACAATGTGGGAAGTCAACTCTAAATATCCAGCTTTCAAAGTACTGTAAGTTCTATTTTGAAGTGTTATTATGTAAATGTAAGCCCTTTTTATTTCTGATAGACAACTGTACGGAGGTGGGCAACACTGGCCCACTTTGCTTTCCAACATGGCATTAATTATAACTCTCTAGCCCATTTTCCATGTGCTGACTCACACCAGTAGCCAAACACCATGTCTAATTTCCTTTATTAGTTGCTCTGACAGTCTCTGGCAAATGTGAAACAAATGCTGTGCACAGTTCCTCCAAAGGGCAGGTGGCTGTATGAAGGGATTGCTTAGACATGATCAAAAGAGTCCACTGTGAGTGTGGGAAATGACCTGCTGCACTACACAGACCTAAGGCCTGATCTGAAAATTTTAGTGAAGCCCAGAACATCAGTTTGGCATCTGATGTCTTAAGGAAAATGCCCAAGTGGGTTGAACAGAAGGAGTTTAGGGGAATGACTTCAGTCCCCAAAAGCCAGCATGAGATGGTGAGCTCTCCAGGGCAGGGGACCATTATCTGCTTGTTCTCTGTGTGGGTTTCTAAAAGGCTGCTGCAATATGGAACCTAAGTATGGTGATTTTTTTATTCAGCCAGATTACCTGGCAGCCAGTTTTCTCTGTGCAGTAGAGAGGATAACAGCAACCTGGTAATGATCCTCTTGGTAATATGATAGAAATAACCTGTTTTCTTCAGAAACCTTTTTCCAGCTAAGTTTCTATGTCAATGCATTTTTTTATTATCAGCAATGTAGGCTACTTCTTGCTTGCTGCAATTTGATTGGAATTTTAGGAACTGGAGCATTTTTTTTGCTTTCATTTGTAAAAATCAAGAAACACAGTTCTATGAAATGTGCAAGTCATTAGTAAGGTAAACCTTTACTAATAGAAGAGGTGATACAGTGAAAATAAGAAAGCATTCATATTTGGGGCTAGAAAAGAATAATAGCTAATTCTCTGAACAATTATTACTGTATAAGATAGTGAGAGTTGCTGAAATAGCTAGTTGCATAAATGAGACATCTTGCATTATTGATCAGGCTTCTTTGTTTTAGCTGCACTAGAGGTATACATTTCACTTTTACATGGCTGTTTATCAAGTCTAAACCTCACATGCAATGATCCATTGATATGGTTTGGGGTGAGGGAGTGTGTATGTATGTTTTGTGGTTTGTTTTTTTTCCCAAGAAAAGGGATAAATGTTGAAACATGTTTAAAGTAAGGCAGCATTATCCATCTCTCATGGTAGCCTTATGGGGCTACCCTTGTGGTGTAGGAACATATTCATTGATATAATCAGCTTGATCCGTAGTCTGAGTAGTCCAGTGGTTTGCCTCTGTCTGATAATAAATTAATTAAAAATAATTACTGTTTCAGGAGTCTAACAAACCTGGTTACTTCAACTCAGCAGTGTTATACATCACAGGAATGGACCTTCCTGACCTTGTAATCTCGTTTAGTCATCATATGAGGTGTAGTTACTTTTATTAATTAAAAGTAGAGAATAAGAATATTGAAATGCAATCTCTAAAGCCCTTGAAGTTAAACCTACATGGTAATGACATTTTGTTTGCTGTGCCTCAATGCTGTGAGAATTGTAATATTATCTATTCTAAATTTGCTCAAAGGAACTGGATTTCAAATAAACCTATTCATAAAAGAAGCATGAAAATAGGAGTCATCATCCTATTAGTACTGTAAGTTGCCTAATAACAAACAATGATTAAACATTTTGACCTTGAAAATCACAGTAAGAAAGGGGAAAAATATATCTATTCCTTATAATCTTTCTGATTTTCTTCAGCAGCACAGTTTTTACTTAGGTTGCATGAAGTAATGTTTATTGCACATATTTCTGAAGTGCCATAGTCTGTAATATTAATTCCATTAAAAACCCCCCCAAAAAAAGTATTAGTGAATCTGCTTTACACTATGGCTTTAGAATAGGAGAGGCTTTTCAGTCAATTATTTATGTGCAATAAGTACTGAAAGACTTATTATCTCAGAATAATCAATGTTTGGCTGAAGCTTGAGAACACTAATAGCTAATCTTAAAAGTCTTGATCCAGTGTCATTTGAAATAATGGCAGAACTCCCGTCAATTTTAAACAAAGGAGGCTGAGGCCAAGAAGAATTGCTTTGAGAGATAATTTTAGATAATCAGTTAAAAGCATCTGTAAAAGAACAGAAAATTTGACTTTCACTCTCTGCATAAAACAGTATGAAGTATTTCAGCAGAGGGGAGCTCCTTAATGGTGTGTATCTCTATTTTCTGTTGCCTTGGGGAGTCTTTTTTACACATATATGTGTGTGTGTGTGTATATATATATACATATATATATGTGTGTGTGTGTATATATATATATATATATATATGTGTGTGTGTGTGCACACATGTATATATGCACTGAGCTGGTGTTACTGTCTCTGGGAATAAACAAATGGCAGCTGAAAAAATTAGGATCAAACTGAGAAGGAGTAGGGTAATACTCCTTTCAGCGAAATACTGAAATACCTGCCTATCTTTTTATTTAACACTCAAGTTACCTATTTTGTTCCTTGAATCCCCAGCAATTTTTTTCTCTCCAGGATAAGCTCTCGCTCATTCTGGTTGTTCTCTCTCTTCAGCAACCCTGATAATTTGCTTAGGTCAGTGCAGAGTGACGTGTGGTATGTGGGAGCCTCTCTCCTCCAAGATCTGGAAGACAGCAAAAGAAATGAAGGAAGTGACACCTAAAATGCAAGATAGAACCAGTGCTTCAGGATACCTTCTGCACTCTGATGCAGGTGCAGGGTCTGGTGCAGGATCTCACTTCTGGGTGCTGCGTCAGCCTGTGGGGCAGGGCTGGACAAAGATATCAAGGAGGTATTTAAACACTGCAAGGGAGAAGGAAAGAGGAGTTTCTGGCATTTAGTGAGCATTCCATCCTCTCAGATGGAGGACTGCTCTTCTCTGATTTTGCACAAATGATGAAGGGTGGATTTTGGCTGCATTTGGAGGAAGTTCTGAAATGTAATTTAATTATTATTGAAAAAGAAAACCCACCAGAACTCAACCTGCTTGTCCATCCAAGCCAAAAATGCTATCAAAACTTCATTTTAAAGGTTTTTTCTTCTCATTTACTTTTCTACAGGGATTAGGAAGACCAATAAAGAAGGTAGGGATGAACACAGCAGTAATTAAAAAAAAAAAAAGTTAGATGTGCTCTCTACAGTCTTTTCTGCTGGGATATGGTATAGTAAACCTTGTATTACCCATATTAAAAGTAGGCAGATTCTGTTTAATAGTGCTAATATGTACCCACACTTGGAGGGTGTGTTTCTGTTTATTGATAGAGTGGACTTAGTTTTGAATAGAAGCATTTGTTTTCTGAAGCAAGAGAGCCCTTCCCCAGTGTTTTACAGTCAGTGCTGGGTGTCAGTGCTGAGCAGCAAAGTAGAAAAGCTTTCCTCTAGCAAGGAAGAGGCAGCATCAGCAAGCAGCCTGCAGAAGAGCAGATATCGCTAAGTAGGGAAGTAGGACAGATACCCTGAGACAGCATTTGGCAGAGCAAGGGAAGACACATGAACTGTCCTTCCCAGGGAAAGCCAGAGAAGGAGCTGTAGGGACCCAGCTCCTAGAAAAGAGCCAAAAGTTCTGAAGCTCCACAATATTTAGGTTCTGAGCTCACACTGATTTCAGCCTTAACAAATGCTATATTTAGTGTCACATATGTTCCTTAATAGAGTCCCAGTCCAATTTAGGAACATACTGGCCTCAAAGAAACTTGAAAATTTTAGCAATTTGTTGCATTTTTCCAACACAGAGTGGCAAAATACTGATCTTGGCAAAGCACGTTTGATGGTCCAGTTTGGGGTACATATTTGCCTCTATTTTCATCCATATGCTTCTGTAGACCATAAAATCATGATATCAGCGTGGCAAAAATACTTGTGAGAATATTGCTAAGTGATTTAATAAACCAAAGGGTGCCCTGTCCCCCTCTAAAACACTGAGCCACCTTCTCTCATTTCTCATTCAGTCACACATTAAGACAGATTTGACCAAGTATTTTTAGTTGGAGATTTGGAGCGGCTAAAGTAAGAAATCCTCTTAATAAATATAGGAGCCTTTTTTAAACTATCTTTTATACCAGTGTAATTCCATTGACTTCACAAGATTTTTTTCCTAATACATTCTGATAGGGAAAGAGTAGCAGCTTGTGGACACTTTTATTTTTCTTTTTTGCTGTGGAGGTAATATTGTCACTGTCCTTGAATCCTTCTAATGAAATAAACATTTTGCGTAGCTTTTGCTTTTTACTAGTAGATGATTTTTTACAATACATAGGTAAGAATCAAATATACAATACAAATTTTACTTATTTTCATGATTATGAAGACAGTTTCCTAGCTTTTATGAAGCATTAGGAGTCATCCTGGCTTCTCAGGACTGCAAGCTGAGGTGAGTATGAAATGAGCAGGACAGAGACACTCTATAAATTTCAGCAGTTTTCATCAATTTCCTTTGAATGACAAGAAATATTAAGCTTCTGTCTTCCAGGGAAGCACCTCTCAACAAACTATGTTTACCAATAGCTTTCAAATTTCAACTGTATGCTTTTTTTATTAAATGAAGTAAGAATTGTAGAGAGAAAGACTTTTTTTTTGTTTTTAATTTATCTTTTATTAGACCAGCACACATTGTTGGAAAAAAACAGACAATCTTAGAGGTGCAGAAATCTGTCTTCAATTGAAACAGAAGCCAATTTCAAGCCAAGTGTAGGCTGGAGACAATTGTTTTGAGTTTAACTTTGTTACAGTGATGAGTTGAACAAATGGAAGAGAAAAAGGTGTCTGACACCTTGAAGCAGACGAGGTTGTTAGTGAAGGCAGAGGTGATAAAGGTTGCGATAAATGTGTCTGAAATAGCAAATGGAGGCTGAAGGTGTTGCTGTTATTAAAAACAGAGTCAGGGCAAGGGAGAAGAAAACTGAACAGCAGAAATCTACAGAGGTACAATTCACCAAATCCAGCTATACAATAATCATTTTCTAAGAGACTGATTGTTTTGCGAGTAAAAGCCTCATTTTCATAGGAACAGGAGAAGCTGCAGGGAGTCTCTTTCAATCTCCCATCTCCATCAGTGTGTGACACAAAGCAGGTACTTAACAGGTAATTTTAAGCCATTGGATGTTTAGGAAATTTTTGAAGCTTTAAAGCATTTGTAACTCTCTCTTGGGTAGGACAGTGAGCAGTCCAAAGTAGCTACCTTGGGCTCTCAGTGGTGAAAAATAGGCTCACGGTAAAAGTGGCATCATCTTGTACTGAAATAGATGTTTAGGGCTATTTCTCTTCATTGTCTCTAAGGGCAATCCAGAGTGAGTAACTAGGGTTTAGGCAGTTAACTTCTGCAGTGAACCTCTGACATCTGAAGTGAACCTCCCTCAAGTCTCCAGGACTTGAAAAGACAGCACGGTCCAAGGCTGCCTGCATTGCCAGGGGCTGTTCCCAAAAGGCCTTTGAATGTTGGCCTCCCTTTTGAGAAGAGGAAGGGAAATGTCCAATGGATGCAAGTCCTGCTGTACTGTTTGGCCTCGGTGCCAGAAGGCAGAGTAGGACCCCTCTTATTTAGCCAGCATCATCACAGACTCAGTTTGAAATTGAGGACTTACAAGTCTCTAAGCCTTAAACTCTGCACTCTGATGCAGTTTTCAGAAGTGCCTCCATTGCATTAGCTTTACTCTAAAAACAAGATAAGATTCTGCCAGAACTCTTACCTTTATAAAGGTGATCCTTCTATATTTCTATGTTTACCTATGTATTCGTTTTCTGGACATTCAATTCAAATGGAAAATTTACAAACTAGCATTTCTTCTAAACATTTGTATTGATCACTGTTGCTCTTTATTTTTTTATTCTCTGCTAAAACAAAGCCATTGCTATAGTAGTGTTTTATGACTTTTTTAAAAGTAATACTCCTCTGTTTAAAAAGGAGTGTTAGAAATCATTAATGATTTGGGGTTTTTTTGCAAATGAGCTTCTGTTCACTGAGAACTGCAGCAAAGAAAAAGGATGTACAGTGTTTGAGTTCCCCAGGAAACTCACACAGCACTGACTCTATGCTCACAATCTGACCTTTCTTTCATTATATAAGGAAAAAAATAATCCTTAGGAAAGTCAAGTTGAAGATAAGATCAGCATGGTGGGCTGGTAATTACATAAAGTGATGTTCAGTCATTAGAGAAAATGTACAGTTGATCCAATGGCTTAGATGTGGGCGAGGAATATGATCTAGCTTTTACTGGTATAAAAGAAAGATGCAACTTTTTCATACACCAGTTTTGGGAACTTACCTCCAAGTGTTAAGGACAGCTCATCTTCAAACACCGTCCTGCAGTTTCTCTGATTTATTCTTGTCGAACGAGGGAGGTAATATATTTTTATTTTTTCATTACTGTTGCAGAGGAACAATTGCATATGTTTTGACATTCTCTTTCCCTTCTTTCCAAAAGTTTTCCTCTCCTTCCATTCTGTCAAAGTTTTTGCTTTGAACATTAGCTTTAAAGTTGCTTTGGGACTAAAATATCAATGCTTAGGGTTAAGCTAACTTTGTAAGAAAGAGAAAACGAGGCTCTAGAGTTAGATTGCAGCTAAACATGGATAATTTTTGATTTTTGATTGGGTCCCAAACTTCTTCATTAGTAACTTTGTGTTTTTCTCCTGCTCAATGGTGGCAATTGCTGTCAAATATCAAACATTACACAAACGGTGGTATTAGCACATCTCTTTGAGTCTTTAACAGAACAAGACAAGATATTGTAAATAATGAGGTGAGATTTTACCTGCTGGGAAAGATTTTAAATGACATCTTTCCAAAGAGCTCCTGAAATTCAGGCATTATATATTGTTTCAGTAGCTTAAGAAAGATAATATTTAATAGAACAAAGTAGAAGCTTCCTTGGATTTGATGGTGAGATTAAATGAATGGTGAGAACATTAACTGGGTTAACAGTATGGGCACAATCAGAAAATTCAAGCAAGACCATCAGACAAAACAGCTGTGGCCCTGGAAAAGTAGAGAAGATCACATCTGTGGTTTATTGACAGGTCTCTCTGGTGGTTTTGGTATGAGCCTGACAATCTGACTCAATAGAGGAAGTGCAAAACTGCAATTTCAATTCCCCTTTTGGTTAATGTCATGTAAAAAACTTCCCTCTGGGATTCCCTTGAGCCCTTACAATATGCCAAATTATAGCATTATGTCTTCCTGGAAAAATTAGGATGAAGGATGCCACAGTGCCTTCAGCAAAAAAATGCAAAACACAGGATAACCTGTCTAGGATTGTGGTGTTATTCCTGTGGCTGGGTTCTTTTATTGGAGCCATTTAGGCTATCAAAAGGCTCAGGATGATGTAGAAACAGATCATTTGGAAAAGTCTGTCTTCTGCTGATGCATGAGACCCTCCAGCTGACTTCTTGAACTCTGGGGAATGTTTCCTTGGATGGAGCAGAGCTTAACATTGAACTGTGGAATTATGTTCCAGTGCAGGCAAGTCTGCCAGCAGTCATACCCCCTCTAAGGGATTGGAAAGAGGATACACAGAAAACAACCTTTAAAAAGTGCTTTATTTTCTGGAGGGAGGGATCCAGCCAATCCACTGAGTGTGGCTCTGTAGATGCTGTTGAGCTCAGTTCAGTTCCCAAAATGTTTGGCAGGACCATAAGAGGTCGTGGATCTAAATAGCATGAAAGACCATTGTTCTCCTGCAGACACAACTTCCTCTTGTTGAAGGAACAGGTCACAGAGGGCTGCCAGGTGCTTCTCAGGAACCTGACAGCCATGTTCAATGCTTCCAAAGCTTCCAGCAGAAGTCCAAGCAGAGATGAATAACCACAGGTTGCATAGAGCCTGTTTGCATACATACCTACTTACATACATTGAACTGGCTTTTGGATACCTCTTCTTAACGCTTATTGCCAGTGCTTCCAAAATTGTTGGCAGTGTTTTTTCTTTCTGATCATTACTGGCTGCTTTTAATTCCTTTATCTTCTGTTTTCTGCCAGCATGAACTGACTCACTGGGCAGGTGGGAGGGAGGAGGTGAAGTTACCAGGCACCCAGCCTTGCCACCTGGTAACTATCACCTTGTCGGCCTCTTAGCCATTCTGCTTAATTGGGCTTCGAATCATTCTCTTTCCTCTATTGTTTTTTCTGTCCTAATTAGGAAGATGCTTGTTTCCACTGCCTTCATTCATTGCACTGGAAAGCACAGCAAATCAGTTTTGCTCATAAACTTTGTTTCTTTCCACTTTAGTAACCCTCATCAGGCAGGAGCCATGTTCATTTCACCCTTCCTTTGGTCTCAGCCTTTGAAAATGCTTGTATTTATATTTCTAGACAGATCATGGATTGCTACGGGAAGTACGCAGCTGTCACATTGACCATTTTGTCTGTATTTCTACATCTTCTTCATACTTTCCCAGATGGAGAGTTTCTCATGCAGGGTAAGATGCCTTCAGCATTCAGAAATAGAACAATTATAAAGAGTATTAATTAAATTTTCACCTTTTATAAATGTGGTCATAAATTTTATCATTCAGTTGCATTTATTGACAATGAGGGTATAATAAATCAAGATAATTTCACTATGAGCATACTTCCTATTTCTTCCCTAAATCTAATTTCTCCAGGTCAAGGATGTCCCAGATGATCATGTCCTCAAGTTGTTGTGGGTAACCTTAACCCTTGAAACGCTATCAAATAGAACAGTTTCGTTTCTTGTACTCCTGTGATCTAAATGACAATGTAACATTAGGAACAGCAGAACACAGCTTCTCCTCATAATATGCAGAATATTTTTCCTGTGTAGAGCCCAGATTATGGGATCCTGGTGGTGTAGCATTCTATGAAAGATGTGTATTCGATTTTAAGGGTATTTTGGAGGTTGCAGGGTTTTCTATTAAGCCTCAAATAAAATATAGAGAAATACAATCTACAAAAGTCTTGGTATCACCAAACGTTTAAAAAGCTCTCAATAACAGAATCTTACCTGAAAACAGGCAATGTTTAAGAATCATTCCAAATCCTGCTGCTGCTTTTAACTATCTACAGCAAGTAGGAAGTTTTCTAGGGATAGCTAGTGCTGTAGACATAGAAACAAACTTTCACAACTATCAACAAAATTGAGAAGAAAACCAGAAGAGATCTAGTAGTGCTTGTGGTTTACCTAGAAAGCCACAGTCTAGTTTTACAGATGGTGCATGTTGCAGAGTTGAAAAAACCTAAAGAGGAGAGCTTTGGTTGCTGTGCTTTTCTCTTCTGCAGACATCAAGCAGCAGAATGTGGCTTTGTGCTTCTTCTCATGGCCTGGACTTTCCCTTTCTTTCTGAAAATGAAAATACAGATGGGAACCAAGTAAAATTCTCTTCCTTATATTTTTATGGCAGGTTGTCCAGAGTGCAAGTTAGGGGAGAACAGATTCTTTTCCAAGCCAGGAGCACCCATTTACCAGTGCACTGGGTGCTGTTTCTCCCGTGCCTATCCCACTCCAATGAGGTCCAAGAAGACCATGCTTGTTCCAAAGAACATTACATCAGAAGCAACGTGCTGCGTAGCAAAGGCTTTTACCAAGGTGAGGGTGAGAATGAGATCTCCTTAAGCTTCTTTTAGGGTGCAATATTAAGCTGAAGCAGTGAATAAATGTGGTCATTCAAAAAGAATATGGTTTTGCAGGAGAACGCTGGAGAACAATTTGAGGGATGAATCCTTGACATTTATGTCCTTTGTGCCTTGGTTCTTTCCTTTATCTAAAGAGGAAATTAAAGAATCAACCAGTAGCGAGTCTGATATTCAGCTGGGATGAGAAAACTGGTGCAGTGCCACTGAATTCTATGAAACTGCCTTGTCTCATGACACCTGCAGCTCTGGCAGTGTCCCAGTATTTTCAACTCTCCTGGATATGCACCCTCCCCTTAAATGCTATGTAGTGTGTATTTGATTTTAGTAAGTCAATTGCTTTGTGTCTTTCCTGCATAGACAGAAGTTCTCTGGGAAGGTATCTGGTCAATACTATCAATTACATATATGGGAATGAGGGACCAAAATATCTATGCTTGTTAGATTAATTGAGATGGTGTTTTACTTTTTAATAGTATAACCAAGAGGGAACTGTAAACGTGTGCAAGTGCTGTGAGCATTTAACATTCATATGGGAGGTTCTTTTAAAGATTCTTCTAAATCTGATTATTTTGGGAGTGATTCTGCTCCAAGTGAAGAAACCTTAAGTTTTATGTAATAAATGGTGAGTTAGGCAAAACAAGCTAAGGTGTCTATCCTATGGTGACCTGAATCTGGCTCATTAAACGTGTCAGCTAAAGGTTCAGCTGAGTTACCCACTCACAGATTTGGTGCATTTGAAATACCTTAGGTTACTGAAGTCATATGTGTATGGCTGGCAGATACAGAACCCATGAAAATGTTTCTAGAGTGACAGCTGGAGGCTTGGTAAGATGGCAATTCTGCCCTTCAAATGGCAATTGACAGCTCAGTGGGTGCAGCTGAGGAGAGCACTGAGTCTCCACTAGCTGTGATGAGAGCCAGATACTCAACTTTAAACTATGCTCAACCCAGCCTGGCTCTTCCCCTGAGGAGAACATAGATCTTATTCTACACTGACAATGCCATACGTGCCCTGAAGCAGCAGCCAGAATTTGGTTGAGATTAAATATAAGGGTGACTCATTGTGTTTGTGGCCTTTGTTCTTGTAATTCCCATGTGAGGTATTTTAAGGACACTTTCTGATTTTCCACAGATTGGCTACTTGACACTTTTGGAAAATTAGACACTTTAAGAAGTGTCCAAATTAAAGAGCAGCAAATTATGTCACTGTGCATGTCACGAGAGAAAACCTTCACATTACATCTCCAAAAACAGTGATGCAGCTTCATAGGTTGGTGTTGAGGTCATTCTAGTACATGTACCCCAAAGGGTCTGTGTACTTCGTGGCTAAGAAAAAGTCTTCAGACATATTTTACTTGACAATGCTGTTTTTACTGCCCAGTTAATCCTAATTATTTGTTATATGTGTGTGTTTTCTTTTTTTAAGATTACCCTTAAGGACAATGTGAAGATAGAGAACCATACAGATTGTCACTGCAGTACCTGCTACTATCATAAATCCTAAAGCCTGTCCCTTTGTTAATGGTCAAGGACAACGGTGAATGGAACATTTGTTTTTCAGCTTTTATAGCACTACAGTGTAAAACCTTGTGTTTTCTTGTAAAGACACTGGGTAGACCTTTGGATAAGATAGATGGCTATTTTATTTCCTCTTTGCTTCTTCATGCATTTAAGTAAGTTTAATTATTTCCATTAGGGATAAAATACAGCACTTGCATGACCAAACGCTTGATCTATTTTTAAAATAAACTGTCAGTTATATCGTTGGTGTTTATTGAGGAAAAATGGTGATTTATTAGCATAACAGACAAAAAAAGATTCTGATGCAATTAAAATGTCTAGGTTTTTTTTTTTATGGGAGAGAGAGGGAAAAGGAAGAAAGGGATGGGAAACCGAACAGAAGAAGAATTATTTTCCCCTTATTCACTTAGTGATTAGATTTTTTTGAAGATGCAACATATTGTTTCTCCTGCTTTTCTTCCATTTTTACTTCATATAATGGGCAGAAAGTATAACAGTATATCATCTGTGCACAGTACCCTGTCTTTCTGTGCCATCTTTTATATTTCTCTGAATTTAATCTCCTCCCAAGTAGATAGACGAATGATGCAAAATCAAACATTATAAAGAATTTTTGTACATTTTCATGTAGCAATGGTGGAATAGAGTAGTCATGCAACAGTACTAGCTGTTTCAGCTGCTTACCTTTTCTTTGTCTTCAGCAAGGCAATAGGGCTTTAGTGATTCCCAAATGCCTTGTGCAAGACCCAGGTATACAAATGGAAAAAGCAGGGAATGAGTTAGGTGAGAAGAGGACCACAGAATATGTACTCCTAACACCTGACATCAGTATCCTAAACTTGTTCAGCTGTAGTGGGTTGCATCGGGGTCTCTGGAGGAGCTGCTCGAAGGTCTGAAGCCTGCCCATGGGAACTGAAGTGAGTGAATTCTCTTGCTCTTCATCCTAATTTCTGGGGTGAGAACATCATCCTTGCTACGGTCACTGGCTGCAAGAGTTCAATAGTGCTGACTCACAAAGCCTCAGATATATTCGTGGGGGATTTCCCTGCAGTAGAAGCTGAGAGCATAGCAGTAAGAGATTCCAGTGGGGATAGGGAAGATTTCCTAGGGTGAGGCTGCGCGGGCGGCTGGTCTGTCTCGAGCCATGGCCATGGCTGATACCTGTGCCTCTGCCAAATGACTGAAGGAGTTTAGACGGACCCCCAGGGCTAAGCTGTGATGGGAAACTTAAGGAGCTGAAGATCGGCTTCTAATGATCGTTTAAATCCGCTGATCACCCACCTTCTGTCTATTGGAGTGAAAATCCAGTGCTGTTTTCTAAGAATACAATCAGGGAGCTTTGTGGAGAAGAAAAGACTTTTCTTATGTAGAGGAGATGAGGTTCTTAGAGAAGCATTTTTCAGGGTATGTTCACTAAACCTTACTAGCCCCATCTCCATGCCTTAACCCCATCTTATGCCCTAGTTTCACCATTCCTGGGAGGCGTTTTGCCTGACTTGGTCTCAAAAATAAACGAATTTGCCCAAGAAGACTGATCTCGTTGCTTCAGTATTCTTACAATGCTGGAAAACTTCAATATTCTGGAATGCTTTTCCCTTAGTATTTTAGCTAAGTCTCGTTTGCTTCCATGTTACTTTTGGTCAGAGGAGAGAAAATTCAGTAGGATGGTCTTTAGGATTAGTTTAATAACATCGGCAGCACAGTTTCAGGATGAGAAGTCTAATTTCTCATTCTGGATCATCACTCAAAACATTATGGGAATACATGTCAAGAAGCTGACTCACAGTTCCAAGCTGCTGTAAGATTTTATTAAACGTGATTGCTGTGGCTACTTTTGCAGGGAAGCCAGGTGCTACCTGGGTTCCTGGGCAAAGAGAGAGGAGTGATGTGAAGCTGCAGCAAGATTACCTTTGGGAATGGGAATGGTATCGCATTTTCTCATAACTTTGACAGGACTGAAAGGGAGAGCAGGGAAACACATTCCCTAAGTCTACTCGAAGGAGTGATGTGCCTTTTTGTGTTGCCAGCCTTCTTGGATATCTTACTCAAGTGATCTCCTCTGGCAGTATGGAGCACTCGCTTGTCTACTTCTGCTGCCCACAATAGCAGCACAATAAACTTTTGTTTGTAAATTCTGAACTGATTTCCATATTTCGCATTGTAAAACCACAGAAATACCAACTAGAGTGAAACCCATGCTTAAAAAACCCGAAAAAACAAAGATGCTCCTAGCCCTGTGTCCTTTTAGGATGCCTGGAGGCTTTTCCCCTCTTTCTTGTACCTAGCCTTTTAGTGGTGAACTCCTCAACCCATGGATCCCTCTCCCCCTCAGGCAGTAAGAGCTTGTAAAGTGTGTATTGTGAGGCTGTGTGGAATGGAAGAGCATCATCCTCTTTAGTTTATCTGGCTCTAACTTCTGGGTTTAGAAGTAGTGACACATAACAAGGAAAGGGATAGAATAAGCATGCAAATACACAAACTTATCAGCAGGTGGTAAAGGAAAAAAGAAGACAGACCAGACCCCTTCAGCCACTGTTTGATGGGCCATTAGGGATGGCCCTAGGGCATGGCAGTGGGGAGGGCATCCTGGGCTTCCTAAGCAGCGGGGAGGGGCATCCTGGGCTCCCTAAGCAGTGGGAAGGGGGAATGAGCGTGCTCTCAGTGCCGTGGGTGCTTGGGGACTGGGCAAGACTTTGTATCCCACGTGTGGGTGCTGCAAGGCTTAAGTGCTAGTAGCTGTAGAAGGAACCCAGAGATCCTGGTCATAGCAACTAGAGAGACCAATATGCCAGAGACCAGGGGAGACCTTACCAATCTCTACAGCTGCCTAAACGGAGGTTGTAGCCGGTGAGGGTGTGTCTCTTTTCCCAAGTAACAGGTGATAGGACATGAGATAGTGGCCTCAGCTTGCAGCAGGGGAGGTTTAGACTGAATACTAGGAAACATTTCTTCACAGGAAGGGTTGTTAAGCGCTGGAACAGGCTGCCCAGGGATTGATGGAGTCTCCAACCCTGGAGGTATTTAAAAGATGTGCAAATGCGGCGCCTGGGGACTGAGTAGTGGACTTGGCAGGGCTGGGTTAAAGGTCTTAAAGGTCTTTTCGATCTGAAATTATTCTATCATTCTAAAAGAGAATGCTCATCATCTGGGATGAAATTATTTTCTTCCAGACACAAGGATTGTCCCAGTTAGAGGGACAATGGGTAGGTCAAGTTGTCAACAATCAGAAGGACTGGTGTGTATATTTATGTGGGATATAAATAATTTACATATTAACACATGTAAATAACAACATATGCTTAGTTTTCCCCCAGTTAATTTAATCCTGTATGCACATGTATGAGTAATTGTATGACAAATTTTAAGCTGGACTAATTGATGAGCAGGAGGAAGCCTGAATCTGGAAGGACTTAAGGTCTGAGGGCATGCTGAATGAGGGGACACAGGGTCTGGGCATATTCAAGGAATCCACAGCTGTGGAGAGACTTGTGAGACTAGTGCATGGTCCACACATTTTTTTGCTAGCAAACTTCCAGCTGGACTGTCTGGAGAGCAGGAGGAGACACACTTACTAGGTAAGGGAGCCCAGGCATGGATATTAAAGGGCTTTACAAGCTGGGCTGATAATCAAGGATCTGTGAATATATCTGTGCTTGTGAATCTCAAAAGTGAGGACACATATGTTTTCATAGAGGATTTCAATCCTTATCACTTGGAGAGGAGGAGAGTGAGGGTTGTTTGTGTTTATGTGAGTGTGACTGAGGGCAGTGGTCTGTTGGGTAATCTCTATGTGCAGTTGCCTTGGTGCTCTCTGTGTGCCTCTCTGGGACAGATGCTCAGCTTTGCTGCTGGACAAACCTGCACACAAGGACAGGAGCTGTGTCCAACAGACTGGGATGGAGATGTACCCCCGGCTGGACTGCACCAGTTAGCCCAGAGAGATCCTTGGGTCCTGGAGTCCACAGGATTCAGCAGCCAACCTTTACATCTTTAACATGTATTATACAAATACATTTTCTTTTGTCATTGTAGCTGTCAGAATGAGGTCAGAATGTGTTTATTTATATTTGAAAGTAAGTGCAACAACCCAGGCCATGGCTGGAAGAGTGGTAATTGTAGATCAGTGAGCCCACTTACAGTCAGGACTAGGAAAAACAATGCTACATGTTATTAGGAAACTAATACAGTTGACCATAACAGAGAGTAAATGGGATATGAATAGGAATACTGGAAGACTATCTATATTTATATTTGTATGGATTAAATACCATATTTGCAGTAAAAAAGAAAAACACAAGAAAAGCACTATACTGTTTCCTTGCATTATTAAATGGCTGAAATAGAGGCTCAATTAGTCATATGCATTCAAGAGGGCATGGACAGACAGTGTCATAAAGTCAGTAGAAAAATTAATCCCTTGTTTACACAGATAGCCAATGTACATCTTCTATATTTTAGGAACAGGGTATTTGTGCATGGAGATAAAATGAAGTCTTTGTCAGTGTGGTTTATAAGTAATAATGAATCAGTCAGACTGATACTGTGGATTAAAAATGCTGAAGATCAAGTAGACTGAAGATAAAAATGATATGTTTTTGCTGTCACAGTGACCTATATAAACTTACATCACCACAGTGCTAATAACAAATTCATTCTGTGAGCAGAGGGACTAGTGAAGCTTGATTTCCTGACTATCTGTGTCACGTCTCACTGAAGATCCATTTTGCCATGTCCTCAGCAAAACCCTCTTCCTCCTGCCTGGTGGTCCTGTCAGGTGCCCTCCTGAGCTGCTGCAGAACCATTAGCCAGAGCCAGGGCTCTGTTTGTCCATCCAACACATTTTCTCAGGGATGCTACCAACTTCTTTTCAGTCAGATCCCAATTTTTATATTTTGCCATTAGTAGATGTTGATTTTCACAGAACTGCTAGGACCTACCAAGCCTGAGGTCATTACCCATCATCCAAAAATGCTCAAAACCGACCAGAGGGTTAAACAACTGCTGAGGAGCAGCTGTCAGACATCTGTGTGGACAGACAGACAGACAGTGGGAGTGCCTCACTGCTTTCAGGTGTCAGGCTGAAAAACCTTTTAATGATTCTGAGGTATTGTGATTTCTAGTCCACAGCTGGTGAGAGCAAGAAGAGTATTTTCTTGGCAGAAAGATAAAGCTCTCAAGCTGTAGGGATTTTAATGAATTGACATTTCAGACCAGACCTCTTACTCTAAGCAAACCTGAGAAGTTCCAAGTGAGCAGTCCTTTTCTCTCCCTGTCACCCTGCCTAAACAGTGTTTTTCAATAGCAGTGAGGGGAAAAGAGGCTATCCAGGGCTTGTTTTGGAAAAGCACAGGCTATGTGTTTCCCTTTTACAGCAGGGTAAAAGCTTCTTACTGACTTGAAATTCACCAAAATATATTCATATACAGCAGGAGTCTCTTGCAGGAGGGAAGGGCATCAGTGAAGATTCATGATGAAAAAAGATTGATTTGAAGATGATGCCAGGACACTTGTAAATGCACTTGGGGATGAAATAAAACTAACACTTAATCAGGTGTCAGTTATAACAGGTGTCTGGAGGATTTCACCATTTAAGGGGTTTCCCTGTTGCTCTGCAGTTTCCCATGTCTCTGACATATGTTAACCCAGCACTTGGCCTGCTGTCAGGTTGGAGTAAGATGCCATCTCATTATCTGCACACATGTAAGCAGTAAATCTAACAGTTACTGCTCTGCCAAACCATTCTGGGTGTGAGGGTATGAGAGAAACCATTATTCTTTTGGTTGAGGGAAACAAAAAGCCAAGAAATTTGCTTTGGGAGAGGACTTCAGCTCAGTATTAAATTTCTTGAGAATTTGGGGTTTATTGATTTGATAATTTGTTTTTAAAATAATCTGCCTTCTTCCATAATTTTGATGGTCTAAAAGCATAAGAAACATCTTTCAGGTCAAATCAATCATCCTTCTAGCCCAAGCACTCAGTTTCTGACTCTGGCAGTATCAGATGCTGTTTATGGGATCACAAGACTCTGGCCATTTCCTGCAGCTGGTTTCCCTTCTGCCACTCCCACAGTATCACAGAATCACTCCCACATGTGCCAGTATCCACACTGGTTTACTGGGAGCTCCTAGGGATTACATCTCTGCCTAGTTCTTTTTGTATCTACCCATGCACTTCTTTTGTATTAATTTATCCACACTGGTTTGCACCTACTGATATTATGTGCCTTCATAACTTCCTGTCACAATAAGTTAGAAGTATAAACATTACTTACTCTATTTAAAACTAATTTCCTAGATAGTCCCTTAATTATTTTGTACTAATCAACTGTTCCTGTTCTCAGCATTGTCCTCTCTATCACAAAGTCCCCAGCATTTTTAGGGTTTTCCTTGTAAGACAGCTGCTTGATCATTCTGGGGGGTTTTCTCCATAACCTCCTTTAACTCTACTTCACCTTCCCTGAGATGCATGAGAAGACCCTGACCTGTACTCCAATGTGGTTATACCAAAGTTATATGTAGCAGCAAAATGATGCTCTCTGTCTTGTTCTGGTACCCTTTTTCATGACACTGTTGTAGCTTGTACTCCTGCCCAGAGACTTGTAAATAATGACTCTTAAGATCTTTGTTTCTGACATGCATCTTCCAGTTCTGCATTTAGCATCATCTAGGTGTGGTTCAGCTTATTTTTTCTGTAAATGCATTAACTTATATGTTCTGAAGTTTATCTGTCACCTGTTGGACCATTTTGGCTTGTCTGGTCTTTCAGGGGTTCTTCACCATCAGCATAAATGTTGGCTGTCTGAAAGATTTTAGTACAATCTATGAATTTGGAAATGTCACAGAGGATTTCCTTCTCTAGTTTTCTGATTAATATGTTGAGTAAAACTGATTCCTGAAAGTAAAAGGTCCAGGTTAGTCTTAACCTTTGTTTCCTATCCTTTAGCTAGCTTTTACTTTGTAAAAGAAACCTTTTCTCCAACCTTGTAGCAACTTAAGCTTCTTTAAAAACACTCTTGAAGCATTATTTTGGCATGTCTCTATTTTCTGCAGTATTATAATAGTAAAACATCCCAAGCCTTAGTATCCAGTTCAAGCTGTCTCAAGCTGTGGGTTGATAGAGATTGAACAATTTCCTGGTGATTGCTAAGATTGCCTTTACCCTGCTGCTGAGTTAGGAGTCAGGCCTCCTTACAGCAGAGTTAGTTTTCATTTCTTGAAAAATTTGTCAGGGTATTTTCTTTTGGAGCAAGCCTAGCTATAGTTTGGCTCAGAGACACAAGGTTTGAACTTCCTACACCTCTGCATGGAGACAGCCTGGAGAAGAGTCAGTCCAGAAACAAAACCACCACTCCAATCACAGCTCCTATCCCTGTTTCTTCTACTTCCAGAAATGACTATAGTAAGTCACTGCTAGCCTGTATGAACATGGTAACTTCTACCACATGGTCACAGCTAAGGGAATCAGTGTTGAAAGAGGAAAAGTCAACATGCTCTAATTCTCTGTTTGTTTGGGGATTTTTTCTTTCCATTTGATTCCCTCTCATCATTGTCTGCTCATCTTCTTCATAGTGATACTCTAGTGAGTGCAAAGGCCATCAGGTATCACCCTCAGCAGACAGGGATAGAGAATGTTATTCCTTGTTCTCACCCTTAACACAAATGTACACATTAATTTACATAAGGTAAGGCCAGATGAAGGCATGAGGGAAGAATGATTTTTCTCTCCCCTGCAGATTTTTGAGTTAGCTTGATTTGGAATAACTATGTTTTCACATGTGTTTATAATTTCACTTTTTTTTATGTCTTTATACTAAGTGGTTCATAATGTTCCTTTCATGCAAATATACTCCCAGGGGAGAATACAACAGCAAAGTAATTCTGAAAATTCACCAAATAAATAACAGGGCAAAACACTGAGCCATGTATTATTGGAAGACATAAGGGTGCACAGTTGCCTAAGAACCCAGGGGAAACAGCCCCAGCTGATGGGGCCTCCAAGCACCAGAGCTAGAGGTAAAGTCTGAAGGAACTGTAAGTTAATGTTTAAAAGAGATGGGTAATTGCAAGGCCATTAGTAACATTTGCAGCCATAAATGGAAAGATAATGGGAAGCATAAACAAATCTATTGCTCAAGAAGTAAGTTGGCCCTGTAAGCATTAGAAGGAATGTGGGTTTTTATTGGCTTTTTTTGGTCAGATCAAATACTTGTTTGTGATAGATAATACTTAGTTGTATTAATTTTTTTTTCCTTTCCTTAGGCATGAGGCATTAACCATTGCTGGGGCAATGATACAGGGTTTCAAAGTGCGACAATATACCTAATAAGGAGCTCTTCTAGTTTCTCAGAATTACTGAATATTTTCTGTCCCAAGCAGAGGAGAAAACATAATTTTGCTCTAGACGTGTGGTCTAGCAGTGGGGAGACTGAAAGCCAGCAGAGTGTTCAGAATAATAAACATGGAGACAGCATGACGCCATTTACTGTAACAACTTGCCTTTTTGTGCTCTTCAGTGTCCCCATCCTTGGGCAGCTTTGGCCCAGTGGCTTTTTGCTGCTGCCACAGATGTAGGAGATCTCTGTGAAGTGCTTGGGAAGAGAAAGCTGGTGACAATACAAAAGAGCCCAGAGGTTATGCTCTGGATCCATCCAGCACTTGTGTGGCAGATCAACTCAAGAAGGAACTGAGTTGTTGATCTGGGTATAAGGGCTCTACAGGAATAAGGGGATGACCATGGAACAACATATCTGTGGCTGATGTGATTCTGGGTGGCCATGTGGCTGTGAGTGGTAGTGTAAGTGATGAGGAAGTTTTGTTCCTTTTTAGCTGCTTGATTAGAGAATGGCTACGGGGCAAAGATAATGCTGGGATTCTTACATGAGGAATGCATTAGATAGAACAAAATGCCTTTGTTGTACACATAATCTCTGTTGAGAAATGACAATGTATTTGAACTGTGCTTTATAGTTTCTAAACCCCAATTCACAGTCAGTGTTTTGATTACTTGGAGTTAAAACTCTGCCCTTGATGTTTGCTATTTTTTCTGTTTTATATTACACTGTACTACTAAGTGTCAAAAACACTGTTACTGTTTTCTTCCACAGGAAAAAAAAAAAAAGTTGTTCTGCTTGTCTTGTTTTAAAAACTTATTTCAATGGGCTGGGCAGAAAATCTTGTGTATGGTAGATACTTGTTTAAGACTGATAACCACTCCACCCCCTTCCACCTCTTCAGGTAACATAAAATAGGCCTTACAGGAAGAGGGTTTGGACAAGGTCTGTATCTGATAAGAGTCCTCTGAGCAGACTGTTGTGAAAGAAGACCAGAAGATTGCTCCCTGGGAGCCTCTCCCTGCCCTCAAGCCCTGGTTTGAACAACAGTGCCCAGGCTGGGAGAACAAGGTTGTACAGGCAGAACTGTTGTAACTCAACTATTTTCATTTTAGGCCTCATAAGCTTCACTAGAGAGATAATTACACATTATCATATGTCATAAATCCAGAGACCAACATGAGCCTCTCCAGAAAACAGCAACCAAGCACCCCAAAAGCTGTCTGTAGCTGGGTGCTAAGATTCCACCAGGCTGCTGTGAGGGGTGTACCCCATATACAGCTGGGGATCTTCTCTGAACAAAGGACACATCTCTAGGGACATGAATACATGTATCTATCTGTATCTATATAAGATACAGGTATTTAACATATTTATGATATATATTTATTAAATTCTACATTATATATATATAGTATCTATAATTTTTATGAGATGCTTGAATACTACAGACACATTCACTGCAATAGAAGATTAAGTCACATCAACTTCTCTTTGCTGCAAAACACCCTGTATGGAGAAGATCACATTTTATCTTGGGTATTATCGGACCTTCCTGCTTTATACCTGCAGACAACTGTCCCCTGAGATAAAACCTCAGCAGAGAAATGTATCCTGTTGCCATCACCCCCCAAATGGGACTAAACAGCAGCAAAGAGCCCTGAGCACATCACCACAAACACCGTGAGCAGCACTTCAGGCAGCACAGCCTGAGAAATGCAGACACCTTTGGGCAGGTGAGGCCGGAACACCACCACCAGCCACACTCCCAGCAAGCAGAAGCCACACTGGTTTCCCAAGGCAGACTTAAAAAATTAAAGAGGGAACCAAAATTCACAGCTAGACTTTCATAGCAAAAGCTACAGACTTGGCAGCAACACTGGCTGCCCAAAATATCACAGCTTTTCCTGATGAGTTTTTTGTTGCTCGTACTCCGTCTTTACGCAGCAGAGGCCTGGCTCTGTCATCTCTCTTCTTCCAAACTTTCCTTTGTACCACAGAGGTGCAAACTCTCCTTTCTTTTCAAGGTGTTAACTGGTGAAACTCAGCAAACACCGCCTGCCTGAAGCGTGCTGTGTTCTTTCAGACCTGCGGAGATCCTCGGCTGCTCCAGAGCTCACCCCTCTCTCCCGGCACAGCAGCTGGTGTGTAAAAGCAGCCGCCTCTCTGCAAGCCCGACCCTACTCGCGCTCCCAGACCCTTACGGCTACAGCCCCACAAACGCTGCTGCCGCTGCGGGGGGCTCTTCTCATCTGTAAGAAATGTCAGTCTGTCTTCGTTCTTAATGAGGCGCTGGAAGCGCAGGGCGGCTCAGGTGGGAAGGGACCCCAGGGGGTCTCCAGCCCAGCCTCCTCTCAGCCGTGAGACGGGGTGGATTTAATGATGCTGCCTGGCGGTAGGACGGGGCTGAGCTTTAAAGAAGGAATACAAAGGCAGAAACGCTTTAAAGAGCTTTTTGTGTGTGCAGGTGTTGCACGACCAGGGCGTTGTGCCTGTGTAGATCCAAGGTCAAATTAACGCATCTCACTTTTTTTTCCCTCCACGTTGGGTTCATATTGGGTAGGAAAAACACAAGATGCATCGAATTTTTTCCTGCCAACCTGTATTAATGTTGATGTAGACTGAGATGCCGAGATACGACTGTAGGATTCTCCTAATTGGAATGCTGCTTTCAGATCTCCTGTCCCACATGCTACATGCATATTCAGGTTCGTCTCAGAGGAAAGCGCCTTTCTCCTCAGAAACTGTTTCTTTATCTTTCCAGATTTATTTCCTTGGAACTTGGAAAGCACGAATATATTACAGAAGCATTACCAAGAATCCAAAGGCTTTGGACGCTTTGTGTTTTAATTTTCTTTTGCTGCAGTTCCCAGTGTGAGTATTTATGGCCCTTGAATGCCATCCAGTGGTGGAAAAGCAGGGCATCTCCCAGCCTGCTGAGAAACTGCCTCCAGACACGGCAAGTTCACACGGAAAATTATTTTTACATTAACAGCTTATCATTCTCATGCCCTATTTGTAGTGAAATCAGAAACCATAAAAATATATTTTATATGGCAGGGCACAGCGACAGAAAAGCCATCTGGCGTTTCACAGTTCTTTAAAATGTGAGACAGAAATAGACCGTATTTATAATTTGAATTATAATTGGCTTTAAAGCTCAAGCTTCAAACAACTGCAAGGGCTGACTTTTTCATCTTCATCATGATTTTTTAAGGCTGAATTTTCTCTTGGGATTTGCTTGCTCAAGAGAACTAAAATGTGAGCTGCCATGGAGGGAGACAGCTTTGTTAACTATTTCCATGCAGGGCTTTGGAACAGCTGAGTGTTTTGGAAACTTAACATGCAGAGATTGCAAAATATGCCTTGTTGAGAGTACATTGTTACTTAAGTGATAATTCCTGCCTTTCCTACAATGTGGATTCAGTAAGTATTTGATTCTATGCAATTACAAAAACACAGACTGCAGATAACAACAAAGACAGTTCAGCCAGTCAAATAAACAGCAGGTTTGTTTGGAAGCCAGAAATCTATTTTGAAGGGTTTTTTATTAAAAAACCTGAAACAACAAACATACAGAATATGTGCAGTTCTTCAAATAGTTATCATGGCTCAGTTCTTAAACCACAATTTTAAAAGCCACATTTTCACTGTTTTCTCTCCTCACACAGTTTCTGCTTTGTCCCACAACTGCCATTTAATAATGACAACATAGAATGAACAAAGAGGAAATGGCTGAAAAAACAGAAGGAAAAAGTTTCAAAAAGCCACTCTAAAACAACAACAACAACAAAACCCCACCAAATCCTCATTTTCTTATTTCTTCTGACAGGGAAGAGCATCTTATTTTTTCTATCTCTGCAAAACTGAATTTTCATGCCTTTAAAATTCATTATATTGGGGATTTTTTTTAATTTAAAACACTTTCTGTCAGTCACTTCTTATTTTCAGTAAGGTTATTGCCAAGCCATGATTTCCTACCCTCCAGTGGGATTCCCCACTTGCACCCTGAGTTGTGACCCATTTTGGTGCCTGGTGCTAAACCACCAATTCAACAATGAAGGTCAGACCTTGTCCTGAAGCCTCAGGCTCCTATGTGTATCTTCCTCATGGATTGTCTCGCAAGGATTTGGGGTGCAGAGATAAATGCATGGTCTTCCACCTAAAAATTCCCTTCTCCCTGGCTCTATCAGACAGTACCAGAGGAGATTCCAGCTACTTGGACATTCACATGGGTGACCTGTGGGCACACCCAGGACACTGTGTCAGTTTGTGCCATATAGCACATTTGTGGTTCAAGAGAGAACACTTGGGGCTGTTCCAGTATGGTTCCTATTTTGGAGGAAAAGTTTGGAGAGGGACAGAGAACTCCTGAGCTCGCCTTAGGAGCTGGAAGCAAGGACTGGTGATGTTAGTTGGCTGAGTGTCTGTACATGATGTTTACAGGTCCTGACCATAGTACTCAAATATCTCCTGAATCCCAGACACTGTTTATAGCTATGTTTTAAGGCATTGGCCTTAATGGCTACTCAGTTATTAGCTGTTGTAGTGAGGCACAAAATGAATTTTCATTTCATCCTGAGTGTTTAAAACAATTTGCATCTTTGTGAGGATTGCTATGGGTTGGGGACTATGGGATCAGAAATGCCACTGAATTCCCTGGGTAAAATTTTCAGGGGAACTATTGCAGCAACATTGGCAAATATTTTGGGATTCACACCCCAAGTATGCCTGTCACTGAACACTGATCTCAGGAAAGAGGTATCACTCAGCTCTGTTGGTGTTACTTTTCTTTGACTTTTCTTTACTCTTTGCTCTGACACACATATTCCCAATGCCTTTTCCATTAGGATTGTGCATACACTTCTCTCGATGAGGCAAATCACATCTCTCTTTTATCTGCCACATCTCCCAAAGTGCTCTTAGAAACCAGGATTCATAGCAGTTCTCCAAGTGCAGAAAAACAAGCACAGATCAAGCCTCAAAAATTAAGAATTTAGTGTAAAAGTAATTAAATTATTAACAGCAACAGTTTGTAAGTTAATTTTCTTGCTAGTTTTACAGCCCTTAGTGGTACCATACTTTAAACTTCCCTGCATTCCTTTTATCCTTGCACCCACATGGAGAGAGACAAGAAGAGACTGGCAGGGCTGCCTGTGGTCCTTCCACCATCTCCCTCGGCTCCTCACTTCAGGCTGTCCAGGGGGATCAGTATCTCACTCCAATTTTGGGGTTAGCCACTAATTCCAAGTAGAAGGGTAAAGGGAGGTGATTCAGGAAGCAGAGAGGGAATGTGACTGCTACACTGAGTTAATCCTGACATGTTTGTGTGTGGTGTTTGTGTCTGCCTGGATGTCCTGCACCACTGCCACATGTCCTGCTGGTGCTCAGAATGGTGGCAATACCAGCACAGATCTCTGGTCTCAGCAGAGTTGGTCACAGTTGGTGCCAAACATGGGTTTTCCTGTCAGTCCTGCACAATCAGAGGCCGTGGTTCTCATGTCTGAAGAAGCTGACATACACATTGTGCAGCCATATCGAGACCAATGCTATTCTAGTGCCACGTAGGTGTGTGTTTTCTGCCTTTCAACTGGGTTTCAGCCTGGAGCTTCTCCTCAAATTTCTGAATCTGGGTAGTGTTGTGCTGTTTGAAGTGTTCCTCTCTATTTGCATGTAGTGCAGTTAAAGTCTTGTTTCCAGCAGCACAAGTTTGGGTGCTGAGTGGAGATAGTTTCCTCACGAGACATCACAATTTTCACCAGGACCTATACTTTCAATTCTGTTTTACTTTGGTTTCTGTCATGGGGGTGCAAATATTCCTGTTGACAGTCTGTGTCTGTCTGCTGGCTCCTCTCTGCTTTGCAGTGGCATATCCTGTGTCTGCCAGCAGGTGCCATCAAAACTAATCAAACATCAGAAGCTACATAGAATCATAGAATATCCTGATTTGGAAGGAACTCATGAGAATAATCAAAGGCCAGGTCCTGTCCCAGCACAGGACCATCCCAAAGAGTCACACCATGTCCCTGAGAACATTCTCCAAATATTTCTTGAACTCTGTCATGCTGTAACCACTTCCCTGAGGAGCTTGTTCTAGTGCCCAACCACCTTCTGAGTGAGGAACCTTTTCCTAACACCCAGCCTAAACCTCCCCTAACACGGCTTCAGGTCCTTGTCACTGGTCACCAGAGAGAGGAGATCAGTGCCTGTCCCTCCTCTTCCTCTCATGAGGAAATACAGAGGGAGGACAGCCCTGATTCTTTGGCACTTTCTCTGCTTTTCTCCACATCGAGGTCAGAAAGGGGAAGAAGTGACCGAGGATAGACTAAAAATAATTGAAAGAATGGGTAAAGAACACGTAAGTTTGGTGTCAGGCTGAATATGTCTGATTGAACAAGTATGTAAAGAACTAGTCAAAGCCACCTCCGTGTAATTAACAACTATCACAGAAAATTAAAGTAGTGTGGGGAGACCTAATGTGCCTGCATTTAGAAAAGTGAAATATGGCTTGAATCATGTCATTCCTAAGAAAGAAAAACCTTGTACAGGCCTAGCAAAACCAACTCTTATATCTGACAAGATGTAGGACACACTTTCAAGCAATCAATCTATATACACCTCCTCAAGTAAAAGGAAACAATCAGCACAGATTTTTTGAAAATGAATTGTGACAAACCCCCCCCTAGTTTCATTCTTTGACAAGATTATGGCCTATGAAGGGAAGTGAGAAGTGTAATTTACCTTGCATTTAAATCAGATTTCTGGTACAGCTATCGGATACATTATTTTAACATTATGTCTGTGTTTAGAGAAAAATTGTAATCCCTAGTGCACAACTAGCTGAAAAACTTCATAAATACTTTTCAAGGATTCACTGTCAAAGATGCATAAATGTGGCCCTATGAGACAAGACCTGAGGGCAGCTCTAATCCTTATTTTTTTTGATGACTTGGATGATAAACTAGGTGGGATACTTGCAAAATTTTGTGCATGGCATTAAGTGGTTGGTGGGTTTATGTACCTTGGAAGAGAAGAATTCACATTGATTTTGATAAATTGGGAAAATGTCCCAAAATCAAGGAAGTTAAATAAAAACAAAGGCAATTGAAAGCTCAACACTTAGGAAGTTGTCGTGGGATGATCTTGTATTCCCCATCGCCTGCTGGAAGGTTTTTTTTTGTGCCTTCGGGAGGACTCTTCACGGCGGCTCGCCTGACCTTGCAGNGCAATGCAAGGCAGATATTTAAAAGTATATTATCTATATTAAAGCGTTGTGGCAGCAGAATAGAAGCCTCTTGTCACAAGCTGCATGGAGTAAAACTGGCTAACTTAAAAAAACCAAAAAACCCGAAGGCCAAATGGCACCTTGTACAGAATTGGCTGGACAGGAGTCTGTAAGAGAAAAAGGAATTTACTTGGCTCTGTTCAGCTCTGGCAGGAGAAGGTGTTTGTGGACACACAGTATCTCATCAGGAGTGCAGGACAGGAGTTGTGAAGGAAAGCTGAGATGTGAACTTGTTTAGCCCAGGAAAGAGATGACTGGAGGGAATGTAATTCTCTCCTAGAAGACAGAAAATTCTTGTATGGACATCAGTAGATAGGGTGGTAGGATGGGACAAGAAAAAGAATCAGCAATGTACAACCTGGAAGAGTTAGGTAAAAAAATGAGGAAGAAAACTTTGTGGGTGCAGATGCAGCTGGAGCAGGCTGCTTCAGGCATCACCAAGGGGGACTGAGCATACCCCTGCCAGTGGCCAGGAGGAGATCCTCTCTCACCTGGGAGCTGCACAGCCCCATCCCACCTGTGCTCCTAGAAGCAATTACTGAATTCACTGAATGTCCTTCAGTGGCACTTTGGTTTTATGTCCCACTCACATGAACCCAACCTGAAGTGAACCAAAGGGGTTTTGTTGCTCTTCTCTGAGACTGACCTTTTCCATCCTTGTGGAAATGCAACTCAGCTGTTCTCCTGAAGACTTCCTGTGGTGTATTAGCTGAGTACATGGCTGGGGTGGATGGAGAGCTGATAAAAAATGGGGATTACAAAGTAAATCCAGCCCAGAATGACTCTAGTCAGTGCAGACTGGAGGTCCTATCCTGGTCCTTTGGGAATGATTTTGGGAAACAGGAGCTTTAAATGTCAGTAGGTTAAAGAGGGTCATCATCAAAGAACCCAAGGACCAGGTGGATCTGAACTTAAACAATTCCATAGGACAATAAAATGAATCAAATTGCATTCTGGAAGGGTCCTTCCTGCTGTAGAAGATTTTTCACTTAATTTCTTTGCCAAAAGGAATTCAAGGTTGAAATATCTACAGAGTTCAGTCCATCAAGGATGGATGGGAAGACTTGCATGAGAAGTTACTGTTTTCTGTCTGCCTGTTAAATTTTCAATTAGGAAACTTTCTTGGAAAGTGCATCAATCCTTTTGTCTAGAAATCTCCTGCAGAGCCTCTCCAACAAATGCTGCCTGTCAATGTTCTACTGCAGTGCAAATCAAGGGAAAGTTTAGGTGACACTAATGACAAAGACATTTACTTTCCTGATGCTTCTACAGTCATAAAGAAAGCCTAGACTTTTATTTTCTGGGAACTCTGACAGTTTTGTAAACATGTTTTCACAGTGTTTCTACAACTTGTTAACAGAAACTCTTTCCATGGAATTGTTAAGATCTGACAAATAAACTGTAGTGATTTAACACTGAGGTTATTGAGAAAGCTGCTGTTTCAAGATGTCCAGAGCATAAGTGGCTGATGGCCATATTGCTTGTTTGTCTTAAAAATCATCTGAGATAGATTCCTTTGTCTAATTTTACTCCAAAGGAGGAATTAAATACTTGAAAAGGGGCTTCAGGAAACATGTTCAAGTCTGTCTTTGCAGTTCTATTTAATTTTGACTGGTTGTAGCTTCCAGTGCACTGTGCAGCCATGTAGGAGGAAGAGGAGAATGCACATAGTTCCATGGGTAACCTCAGAATATTTTGAAGCCTTTGCTAAATGTAAGTGTTGATCACAGCAAGACAAAGCTTATGTCAGGCATATGAAGGGATAAATTCTTGCTCCTCTGCAAAGAGAGAGAACCTGGAGGTTGTAACTCTTTTCTGCCTTGTGTGCTGGAATTTCATCTAAAACCTTTGCAGAAAAGCTCAGAAAAGTGATACAACTGGAACTTTCCTCTGGGTTGCTAGCAAATGGACCCGAGATTTTTCCCTATGTCAGTTCTGTGCCTCAGGGACAGAGAGAGACAAACCCAGATCTCTTCCACTGTCATGTATCTCCATAACAGAACATTACCTTCCCATACCAGTACATGGGCTGAGAAGCACTGGGCTTTAAGCTCCCACCAATGCACACTGTCAAATCATTTGGATTTTGGAAGAAATTCCTTTTATGAGGTGGGCAAAGAAACAGGGAAACTAGCCTAAGGTGGCATGTGGTGTTTGTAAAAGCGAAGGTATGATGTGTTTGGTGCACAGCACCAAGGCAGAGACACAGATATCCCATCTCTTCCTAAGTGTGTGGGTATGTTCCCTCTTCCCTCAGACTGGCTCTGCTACACAGTACACGTGGAGTGAGGAGGGAGACAGACTCAAATGAGGAGCACTGTCACTGTGGTACAAACTAGTCCTAGACCTGCTGGATGTCTGGATTGCCACTCCATCTGCCAGCTGAGCAGGGAGTCACTTGAGCTCTCCTTTCCTAGTCAGTGCCTGACAGGGATATTTGAGAATGTCACCTGAGGATAAGTGGTTTGTTTTATGTACAGGGCTTATGTACTTCACCAGAAAGCAACTTTTTCATGCATATATGAGAGGCATATAAAAAACAATTGGCTGTAAAGCCTGGAGCTCAGATGTATGCATTGGGGACTTCACTTGCTGCTAAAGGTATTTTATTTTTCTGGTAAACACATCCTTTCTCAAGTTGTGTGCTTCCCCTAATACTTGTCTCCAGGAATAAGAGCTGCTGAAGAGTGCTCTGATAGTTAAGTATATGCTGTGTGGGGCATTTCAAACTTGTAGGTACTTCTCATAATAGGCACCCAGCTGAAGAGGAATAATAAGAAACCATGTCATTCTGAACTGTTTACTGAATGTAGGCTGGTTTCTTGTCTTCTATCCCTGTTGACCTGAGGTGAAGTTGATGATCTTTTTCACTTGCAATTCATGGGCCTCAGGCTCCCTGTGCACTGAGATCTCCAGAAAAACAGGCATCTGGAGAATAAGTAATTGTCTGTGCAGCGAGGCTTTGATGCTGACCTTGACCTTTCCATTGTTAGGTGTGAGATAGCATCTTCTTCAAACACTGCTCCTCGTTTGAATTTTGCTGGAAACTATGTAAAGTCCAATGACTTTAGCACTGATGAAGGAAACTATTTCTCTTCACTAGGAGTGGAATTTTTAAAATCACCTCTATAACCAGTTCAGAGAGACACGTCCTTGTACAAGGGGTCATTTTTGCCCTTGTTGTGTTGTGAACAAGATTACATGAGTGGCTCAGGTGCCTCATTCCTGGGTGGCCAAAACTAAGTGAAACAAATCTACCTGAGTGTTTCCTCTGGGAGGAACTGCTGACTGGGGAGATGAACCTGCAAGTGCTGCCATCATTTTATATCCTGAAGGTAGAGCAGCATCTGCCCTGCTGAGCAGTGCTGAACTTGCTGCTTTGGTCTCTGCAGAGGCACCACCTGGGGCCTGAGGAGGAGAGAAGGACACTGAAGAAGAGGAGGTTGTTGATGGTGCCTCAAGGAGAAGGTGATGAGTCAGGAGATGGAGATCACTGAGAATCTCAGGAGGCAGACCCTGGATGAGGGTGCAGATAGGAAGTGACAGTGAAGACTGCTGTTAAATACCTTCTTTTGCAGTGCATGGTTTCTTCCAGTGAACAGCAAATATCTATCTACTGTCAAGCTTTCTGGCTTGCTTTCCATACATTTTTGTGCAGACAAAGTTTACCCAGCAATTATTAATATTAAGCAAATTTGAAGTTTGCTGTCAGCAAACACTCTCAGCAGAAGCTGGAGTGCCTTCTTGCATGGCTGAGCTGAGAAGAAGGGGTCTCAGAAGGTCTGTGAAGCAAATGCAGCACAGCAGCAGTCTGCACAGTGGAAGCCTTTAAAATGTACAACATTTTGAGGGAAACTTTGCAGATTGTAATGTCCAAATAGTTGCAATCTGCTTATGGGAAAGACATAACCAGAATACGAAGGAAGATTTGTCTGATGGTAAGGGTTCAGAGGCTGTTGGAAAGAATAGGGCATTTTTTTTCCTCTTTGTTGGTGGTAGATGGGATGAAAAGCAACATGAGCCAATTGCAACAAATGAGGAGATTCAGGTTAGATAGTGAATAAAGCTTTCTGTTGCTGAAGGAAATGAAGCAGGGAAATTGGCTGTCTGAGGAAGATGAGGTATCTCCATCACTGGAGAACTCCGAGAACAGATTGAACAAATATTTGTCAGAAGTGACATAGCTGTAGGTGACCCTGCCTTGAGGCTAGGGAATGATGAGGCCCTTCCAGACTTATGATCTGCTGCTTTCTGAGATGGATTATCTGCTTTGGACAACTCTGTTGGGATAAACACTATAGCAATGTGTTTGTCAGACTGTTAGACCACTGTGAGTACAAACAGTCAGTCTAACAGACCTGAGTTTAATGCTTCACATTCAATTGAAGTTAATTTCCTAAAATGGAGCAAGGGATTGAGGAATCCATTTAGGAAGCCTGTTCCAAAAAGTCCGAGTGTAATGCTTGCTGCTTCTAATATTGCAGACTGGCTCATACAGCAGCACAGTTTTTAAAGAACTGAGCAGGAGAGGGGAGGGTTGGTTATTTTTCAAGCATGAGTTACTCTTGATTAAGGACCTGAGTGGTGTATGACAGACCTGTGTGAATTACAGCATCTCCCTGATACTGCAGGTGCATGGTGCCTCTTCCCTGCACGCTCCCTGTGCTTCCCTTGCTGTCTCGCCCTCTCTCACTAGACTTTTGAACAGTGCTTGAGGTGACACGATGTATGTCTTTTACAGAAGCCATCTGGACCAAAGCTGTGGCCAGGGTGGTCAGCTGGCTGGGCAAGCACCATTCCCACTATCCTGTCAGCTTCCACCCACTCAGCATCTGCTCCCCACAGTTTCCCATGGTGTGTGTACTGCAGTTTGGTCACGGTGATCTAGGCAGCCTCCTCAGTTCTCTGTGGTTTTGTAGTTAGAGCCAGATGGCCTTTGGCCAGCAAAATCTGTGCTTGGCAGCATCAGCTGGGAGATGACAACAAGGTTGGTCTCCAGTGAGCACGATGATTGCTGGGATGGCAGAAGTGGTGGTAAAATTGGCAAGTTCATCATCACTACACCCTAGGTGTCAGTATAGGTACACGTGTTGGAGGAAGAACAGGGCTCCAGAGTATGCCAGCACCATATCTGCCACAGATTTTGTGTGTGAATTTGGCAGTGACTGGTGGGGCCTAAGTCTAAGAAGAAATTCTCATTGCCAAAACCACTGCTTCGCTTGAAGGGATGTCCAGTCCTTACAGCTCCAAAACAGTTGGACACTCTGCTTCATGAGAGGGGGTGGTGAGGCCTGGGCTGGGACAGGGGGAGTGAGCTGGAGAGGCAGCAGATGACAGCATGACTTGTAGGTTTCTGTGGTAAGGATGAACTTGCTGGTGGCTAGCACCTACTGTGGGGCAGGAGGGATAGGTTACTGATGTGAGCTTTCAGAGGAGAGCAGCTACCTGTATCTGTATGGGGATTGAGGCTGGGCATTGGTGAACTTCCACCTTAAAGCTGCTGGCTACTCTGCTCTGAGCCAGGATCAGGAAGATTCACATCCTCAGGTGGGCAGCCTGGCACTCTCCTGAATCAGAAGTACAGGGTAGGCCAAACAGGGTGCTTGTGTTGTCCATAATGGTCAAGACTTAGTAGATTTACAACTGATGGCAACAGCTCTTATCAATGGGCAATACTTCTGGTGTGTGAAAGACTGGCTTGTGCTGGGGTTCCAGCTCCTAAAATAGCCCTGGGATATCTGCAGTACAGATGACAGAGGGAATTGTGGCATGACCCCTGTGCCTGAGGTGTGCAAGGATTGCCTTCTGCTTTTCTTTTCCTTTTTGAGCAGATGGGGAGGCAAACACAGTCAGATCAGGAGTCTGTGGGTAGTCACAAGCCTCTGACTGGAGATGAGACAAGAATGGGAACTAGCTGGAATGTTATAACCATCTATGGGGTAGCTTCTGTGAGTGATATTACCCTGTCTGTAGTAGTGCATGATCACATCATGCGTTCACAAACACATCAGTGTCGATGGAGTCCTGAAGACCTGACAGAGCCAGGTGAAGCCATGGACCTAGAGGCAAATCCCCAAACCATGCTGCTCCCCAAAGCACTGCTGCTTCTCTCTTGTGCAGCTGAGGAAACTGAGCTGCCTTGGAGAGCAGCGGGTTGTAGCTCACAGTGGATTCATGGCTACTGTCAAGACAAGGAGCTTCCACCATGTTTGCATTTCCTGTTTCTGCCTATAGACCAAAAGATGGTTTTATACAGTTCATTAACAAATACTTCAAAAACACAGATACACTATCAGATAAAAAAAAAATACCCTCAATACAAACTGTGTTAACACAGCCCCACAGGTATCACACGAGCTTGTATGCAGAGAAGCTGTTAGGTGACCCAAAAGACTGGCTTTGTTTGCATCCCTTTTCTCTACCATGCTCATGTATTCATTACAAAAAGGTGGCTATTTCCTTCATCTGAACATATTTTTGTCACCTTTATTCCCTTGGATAACCTTGCTCTTTCCAGCACCCTGTTGATCTACACATGACAAACTTCAAAATGTGCAGTAGAAAATCCTTTTATGTGATTCAAACTCAGACCAAAGCAAGTGCTTAGTTGGAAAAAGAAGAGAACTTTCTTTCCCTAAGAAATAGGTGTTTCACAAAGAGTGTGGGGTATTTTTAAAAGACTTTATTTTAAAAGGTCAAAGTAGAAAACTTATTCTTGCATGACCGTGTTTCAGTGTTCAAGTGTAGTTGATGTGCAGTTGCCTGTAGGAATCCAAGCTCCCTTTGGAGACATTAAAAATCTAGGGTTTAACTCCACTGCCCACAGGTAGGCATCTACTGGCACCTGAGGTGCCCTAAAGTATCCTGCTGTCGCTTTGCAGGTCTCTGAGGCTTGTGTCATGCCTGGGTGCAGGTGTATCTTCCAGGATAACATGAATCACAACCCCCAACTCCAAAGGCTGTGTTGGACAAATCTCTCTTGCATGTAAAGGAAGCAGACAAATCCAGCACAAATATAGGTGTTTCTGTACATCTAAATTTTGTGTCTTCATAAGCAGCCATATCCTGTCCCATCTGCCTCCATTCTGACAGTCTCTGATATCCCTCTTGTGCTCCCAGTCTGAGCCTCATTAAGCTGGGGGTATGATGCAGCCTTGATGATTTGGTGTTTCAATACATTTTGTATCTGCTGGCAAAGAACAACAGAGCTCTCTTTTCAGGCAGCAGGGTAAGTGAAATGATCATAGCTTTCTTTTTTGCCTTTAGAAAACAAAGCATTCATGAATCGGACACCAAAAAGCTTTGAACCACAAGAAAGCCATGTACTACATTTTCTATGCTAGCAAGAAAATTAGCTTCTTGTAAGGCAAAATGTAGCAATTACAATGGCAAAGCTGCTTTGGAGCCAAAGAGAGGTCTTACATCTATGGAAGTATTTGATTTTTGCTTTTAATTAACATGGCTTCTCAAGATACTCATTTGTCAATCATCTTACCTTATATGGTAGATAGGTTAAAAAGATTATGAAATGGTGGATTACCAGGAAAAATGGAAAGACTTATGTAACTGTGTGACTAGCAGACCTGATGAGTAGTGGAAACCACTTGTGTTTTAAGTTGGTTAAAAGCCAGAAAACTACCATTGGAAAGTATTCAGTGTAAAGTAACAGGGAACAATAGAGCATGGAGGCAGTTCATCGATCTAAGTGGAAGCCTATAGGAATAGATTCATCTCCAGAGCACCCCTGGCTGTTTCCTTTTACTTAGCTCAAAATTCCCTTTAAAAATAATGATTTTCTGCTGTTTTCAATGAACATTTTAAACTGGATCTGTTTAATCATTGGGCTTGTACATGTTCATTTTTGGTAACATTTTGGCAAGTTACATATCTAACAAATGATGTTTGAAGCCTGTTTGTGAAATACACCCTCCTAATAAACAGAACTTACTAGTTAACTTAATTAACAGTAGCTTTCCTTTTTCAGACAAAACTCCCCTCAGGGAACTGTAGCTCTGACACAGACACTTGTCTGCACTACAAAGTAAGCTGGGTGTTTAGGAGTATTTCTGAAGATGACTGTCTCATGGCGATCCTGAGAAATGGAATTTCAGGTGCAAGTACCAGGCATGAAGCTGCTGCCTTCCCACTGCCTGCCCCATCTCAGAGCGGTGACATTCATGACATTGATGTGCTCTGGGGACTGGCAGCTCTGCTTTTGAACAGGGGGTTGTGCATGGTGGGGTTGGTCACTGGCTGCCTCTTCAAATCAAACTCTTCAGTGATGCTGTTAAAAATATGTGATGTCGGTTGCAATGGGGAAAACAAAGTCAAACTCAATATAGGTGTAAGTGCTTTTTCCCTAGCTTAGAGCACATGAGACACCAGGATGCACAGACCTCCATCCAGCTTCCTTGGGACCCACAGCCCCAGGGCAAAGTCCATTGCAGCTGGATGAATGTGGAACAGCCTTTGGCAAGAGGTTCGCTTCCATACCTTTGTTTTCCTCTCCAACCTGCAATCACACTCCTATGCAGAGGAAGGCAATTCTCAGGAGCTCTGAATTAAATCCAGACTTGAGCTGTGTCAGTGTTCAAGTGGAGCAATCCAGGTGAGGGCTGTGGGGGTGGCAGTGCCGTGCATGTCTGTTCCCTGACAGCCCAATATCAGTGCTGGGGCCAGGGCTGGGCAGCCCTCCCTGCCTCCTGCACTAAGGGTCTGTGTGGGGGCGTGACATCCCTCTGCCTCCAGCTGCTGACCTGCCAAGGAGGCAAGACTTTTTATTAGGAAAGCACTCCTTTTAGCTCAGATGACAGCAGCCTGTGGGTTTCCTGCTGCTGATGGCAGTTCTGTCCCTCATGGTGCACATATATATGTGAAAGCATAATGCATTTCACTTGTCACTTCTTCAGTTTGCTTGGCATTTTCCCCTGTCATTATGATGACAGAAGAGTTGATCTCAGAGTGCCACCAAGTGCAGAGTGCCTTGCAGAGATATAAAATTGTTGAGAAATACAGTGTGGACATGTAAGGAACATATTAGAGGGCATGTCAGCCCTCATCCTGGTATGTTCTGCCTCTGCTGCTGATTAACATCCTGCTTCTCATGTTTATTGTGGCTTTTGGTTAAAGTTTGAGGAATGCACATTCTAATCTCTGCACTGCTGCAAAAGTCAAACTGACTCACTGGATCAAAGATAATGTTCACAGTAGAATATTAATCCAACAGTATAACGGGGGAATGTATGGAACAGGGAGAAAATAGAGAGGATCAAGAAAATAATCACTCATCTAAGGTAATCAGCATTCAGACACTGTTGGTTATTTTAACTCCAAAATGCAGATTAGAAAGCAAGTTTTCAAACATCCTTCAAAAATAACTCCAAAATTTGCACACCAAGAGACTCATTCAAAGATAGTTGAGGACACCACGAGGTCTAACACTGACTTTTTTGACTTTGGATCCAGTTTCCAAAATTTTATGGATATAAAACATATAAAACATAAACATGATGGATCACCACACTCCAGAACTTCTCAGTACTTTGTCCTCTCAAAAGCATTCTCCTTTAGAAGATACCTTAAAGCTGTTTCTTTAGTATGGAAACAACTGTAATCTCCAAAGGGAATGTAATTGGCCCAGAGGACCTCCACACTTCATGTGCTTAGTCATTGACTTGGGGTGTCAGTGTCAGCCTGTGTCCCCAAATGAAGGCTTTTTACCTGGTGCACAGCACCAATTCATACAGCAGGGTGAGGTATTTCAGTTTTTCATTCTGCTTTGAGCAAAGTAGGGAGCTAGGTGGTAACCCACAAAAGCTGGCTCACCAGGCATCAAAACTTTACCCTATCCATATGTTTTAATGAGCAAAGGCATCAGCATTCACTGGTTACAGATTACATAATGTTTTTTGAAATTGGTACTCAAATCCCTATTTGCTGGTTAAATCTCCTGTTTCTCATATTAATTTGCTTGTGTGTGCAGTTTTTCCCTCCATTTGAGTCTGGGGTCTGTTTAGAGTAGGTGGTCAATGAGTCAGTGGTTGCAATCTCCCACTGCTGGAATTACCTTTCCCCCAGTTAATGTTCAGTTTTGCTGACTTCACTCCTGGTGGCTACCAGACAGACAGCCCATTCATCTTGGGATTGTCGTCTCTGTTCCTTAGAACAAAAGATTATCCGAGCATACAGTGCTCACAATGCAGTTGCTTAATCACAACTGTCCTGCTATAGCTACTTAAAAAGAATTGCAAAGTTTGATTCAAACTTTGAGGAGTTTGATATTAAGAGTGTCAGACTTATGTGTCAATGTCAGACTATGCTGACTCTATCAGGATCCATCAATAATGACTGATTTTCAAAAGAGAGAGAAGAAAAGGAACAAACATAGCTGTGGAAGGAGGTGAGAGGATGTCAATAAGCCAGGAGAGTTAGTGAGAGCTGCTCAGTGCTCTTTGTGCCCCATGAGTTCTCTCACATGCTGTTACATGTCTGACTGTTGCTGAGTGCCAAGGCTGCCCTTGGTGGTTGCCACATGGCACATTTCAGGGTGAACTAAGCTATTACCTGGGACCAAAATTTCCTTATTCCATACTTGTACCCATCCTGAGAGTAGAGAGTAGCAAAGCCACAAGTTTGTGGTTGCTCTGGGGCTGCAGTGGCACCAGCTTGTTGTTCTCCAGCCTGGGGCAAAAAAAGGGCATTCGTTGTGTTCCATTGCATTTCCTCAGCTGTTCAAGCTGGGCACTGAGCTGAGAAGTTACTGTCACCTCAACAGGCTCTTAAAGACTGATGAAGGCCTCAGCAGTTGTTGCTTCTGGGAGCATTGGTGACTGCTGTGCGAGGTGTTGGGAATCCCAATGCAGAGCTTGGGGGTTAATGCTGTCCCTGGATGGTGGGTTTTATCATCCCTTCCCTTGGTTTTGCCCACACAACCTTTCAGTTGTCTCAGTGACAAGTAGTGGCTGTTTTTGTGTGCCTTGGCTGTCTTTGTGTGGGAGCTAGGTTTGGTCCCAGTGACAAGTATCCACTGACATGTTGGCACCTGTCACTGCAGTGTCTGTAGGAGAGACATGGCTGGTTTCCAGCCAGGACCACTGGGTGGGGAGGACAGCAATGCTTCCTTCTACAGGAGGGTTGAATCTCCTGCTTGGGACTGTTTTGATCTGTAGACTGTCAGAACTTTCTGATGTGTCCTTTCTGCATTAACTGAGGTACTGTTGGCCAGGATGCTGCAGTTTTTCAAGGCTGACACACAAGCACAACCCCACTGGGAGATGATGCTCAGCCCTGGCTGCTGTGTCCCTTGCTGAAGTGTGTTAGAAGGGCTTGATGAATGTGGCAGCATGTGCTTGCTCCAGGCAGGTCTGCTCTCCTGGGAGTCTCTGCTGCAGGTCTGAATGGAGCTGCTGATGTGGAGCACATTTGCTGTGCTGGACCATGTTGCAGGGAGAGGGACAGAGACTGCTTTGGGGACAGTGCCTTGCTGAGAGGTGCCCAGGGTGTGGTGATTGTGCAGGTGGCTTATTTGCAGTCTGTCACTGTCCAGATGCCTGTCCTGCTCTGTCACACACCTGCTGTTTTGATGGTATTGGGGAACACAATTCCAGCCAAGTCCTTAGTGCACAAGCCCAGGAGGAAGTGTGGGTCAGTCCTTCCCACTTCCCACTTTTATTTGATCAGAGGTGGCCTGAGTCCTCTGGGTGAAGGTGGAAGCCGTGGTTTGTGTGGGGGAAGACTGGACTAGGGAGGGAGGGAACACCACGTCCCTGGTGCACAGGGAAGACAAGGCACGGTCTCTGCCAGCCAGGTCTCAATCCCCTTCCTGCCTATGGGCTCTGCATGCATGGTAGGAAAGGGTACAGCCTCCTACTGATCCTAATTAAAATCACAGATAACCTGTTCTTCAGCAAGTAGAGAAACTGCTGTAGTGAAAAATTAAAGGATTTTGATCTGTGCCTTGTGTGTGTATGCAAGCAGCAGACCAAGACAACCATGCTTAATTTTGCAATCCTAGATTAACTTCTGTGAACCTAATTGGATTAATTTTTTCTTTCTGCCAGCTTCAAAATGACTGTCCAGTCATAATACAGAAATGTTCTGAAACTGGAAAAATAAGAGAGTATTTGCTTGTTATTCTGAATTTTAAAAGGGATTCTTTTCATTTCTCATATGCAGGCTTAGCAATAAACAAATGAGGAATTGCACTGAAATATGTATGAACAAAAGACTTTATTTTAGTGGTCAATTCAATTTAAAACCCTCAAGCTGGAGGTGTTAGCCTCATTTTTTATTTATTGGAGAAATAAGCTTGTTGAGGCTTATCCCAGCAGTGTAGCAGCTTGGCAGGCTGTTCCTCCTACAAAGGACTGAGATAATATTTCTAGTGGCATTACAAAGGTGAAAGTCATTTGTGTGGAACTTTCTATTCCCTCGAAAAGGTTGTTGTAGAAAGCTTTGGAGAGGAACAATATTTATTGTAAAATCCACTGGAGGGTCACTCTGCTTGTTGCAAGTTGTTCAGGCATGCACAGGTGATTTCATGTTTTGTTTCTTAGCACTCTTTTACAATGAATATCCAGAAGTGGAGTCATTTCAAATTGTGCGCAAAACAATTTACAAAGGAATAGGAATTCTGTCCCCCCTCTTGCCAAAAGTTACATTTTGTTTCTTAACTGACCAAACATGTGTCTTTTCTAAAGTGTAGTTGCAAGGAGACAGTGCTTTATGCCTCACCTCACAGAAATGTGTGTTGTTTGCAGTCGTGTGGTGCACAAAATGAATATGGGAGATGTAGTACATTAGAAGATTTGAGTACCCCAGGGACAAGGGATCTTGCACCAGATAGAAACGAGGCTCAGAACTTGTCATGCAGGAAATTAACCCACGAAAACTTCAGAAAGCTGCTCTATATGATAATGTGTTTGAAGTATGAAGTGGAAGTAACTGGGAGAGCACGAAATACCAGGGGCAGCGGGAGGAGTGGAGTGGGCATTTCCAGCACTGCTTACTGCATCTGGAAACCATGCTAACTGTGGCTTTAGTGTTTATTGATAGAAGCCCCATGGGTGAGGAGAAGACAGGGAATTATTAAAAAGATATCCTCAAAAATTTTGACACATGGGAAGAAACCATGGTTTAATACACAGCATCTTTCACTTGGAAGAATCTCGATGCACATTAGAAATATGATTTGTAGTAAAACTGCAATAAAGCTGAAGCAGAGGCTGTGCAGAACAGTGGAACAGAGCCTGCAACCTGATTTCCTAAACCCAAGAGCAGATGCTTAGGTGATGTGTACCAACAGAGCACAACATGGCCTTGCTTCTTGCTACAGGTTACTAGATGCAGCTGTGGTGCTGAGGAAGGCTGCCAGGGAAAAGAAGGAGAGAAAGATAAGAAACAGGGGGCAAAAATATTGGACAGCATTCATAGAGCAGGAAATAGTGAAATGAGGAGGAAAGAAAAGTGATTAAGAAGGTAAAAAGTTGAAATGAGTCTCTCTCCATTAGGTCCTTGAGAAGATGTTCATATAATTTTCTAATCATATTTTTTTTCTCACAGCTCATTCATGGTTACATCTTCTACTTACAGCAGCAACATCAAAAATTTATCTTTAAGCACTGATTCATAGAAGCATAGAAATTAGCTGAGTAGGAAGGAGTAATTTAATCATATAACATCATCCATAGGTGATCAGCTACACAGGATTAATGAAGAAGTAAAAATCCCCTGGCAGTGTAAGAGAGGAAGGGAGCAATGTTTGCAAATATACATAGAGTAAAATAGAGAATGCTGAAGTATAATTTTACAGTTGACGAACCTGGAATTTATCCAAAGTCAGATAATTTAAAAAAAAATCTCATTATTTTCAGCCCCAAGTGAAAAACAGATAGCAATTAGAAAGGGTGACTATATATTACATAGGGCTCTTATGAAATACTAGTTGGCCAATAAAAGATACCACAATATTTACTGTGTCTACCTAAGCAATAAAGCAATTTAAGATAATTCTTCATAGAAATCATTTGGGTGTGTAAAAGATGAACATAAACCAGCTTGTCTCTTATTGATATTTGCAATGGTTAAACAATACCCAGGCACAAGGACCATCTCTGCACTTAAGCTGGAAGCTTGTATTTCCCCTCAACACTGTAATGCTCTTTACTTTTTGAAAACTGGGATTCAAAACAGAGGAGTGGAAATAGAATCCTTAGAAATTATTCCTTTATTCCTTTAATATCTTGTCTTGAACAAACCAAATTTTTTTAAGCTGGTTTTGGTTTTTGAGTTGGTTTTTCCTTTTGTTTTGGCTTTGATTTTTTGGTTTTGTGTTCTTTTTTCTTCCTTCCTAGCACATGCAAAGGACAAAAAAATAAGAAGTGATAACTATGGAAAACTGGACAGCTCAAGTGCATGGCAATGAAGTCTGAATAGTGACAGCCTTTTACATAAAGTTAGTGAGGCAGGGGCTTTGTTTTAAACCTTTTTGGAAGTTCAATCCCATCATCTTTCTCCATACAGAGCGAACAACAAAATTAATCTCATTCTATGAACAGTTTGGTGCATCATTGTGGTGAGGAACCCACAACTTTAAAGGCCAGTGCATGAGCCAAATCCAAGTGGCTCAGGACATAGGCAACTCTTAATGAGTTTTTGCTGTGTCTATATAAGCTGTGCACTAGAGAGAGATAGCTCCCCTCAGAAGAGGATGGGATCTGTATGGGAAAGGTGAAGAAAAAAAGGCAAATAATACACACACATTAATTTCTCCACTACCCATATTGACAGTTTTTCTTTCAGGAGTTTTACCACAAAAGAGTTGGTTTTGAGGAAGAGAAAAACCCATCAGCTGCAAGGAACAGGAGAGATGTGGAAAGATCATGGGGGTGGTGAAGACAAAGCTTGCAGAGAAGACAGCTGTAGTTGGCACAGGGAGAAGAGCATGAACTGAGTGAAACCCGAGTAACCTGTGCATGGACAGGTCCCTAAAAGCAAAGATACAGGTGCATAAAATAATAATACAAGGGTCAGTTTTAATGTGGAGGAAAGGGAACAAAAGGATAGGGTACAGAAAAGATAAAAAAATGGGTAAATTAGCATTTGAAGAGTATGTCTTTTGGGGAGGACAATTTGTGGATGGGTGCAATCTTCAGGGATGCATGAACTCACTCCAAAGCACTGGCTGCTTACACAGAGCAAAAACCTTCTGGACATGGTCTGGAGTCATGTAAGACAGTAAAATCTGACAGACTTGAACAGCCACAATCATGGGAATTCTGATAACTGCTGAGAGGGGGGCAGAACAGGGGCTTGCTCTAGTAGGACCACAATAAATTTAGGGATTAGTCAGAAACCCAAAGGCAGGACAGAGAGTTGGGGTTGTAAAGCAAGACAACTTTTTAAGGGCACCATTAGATAAAATAAGGCTTTGAGGTTGCAGGATGATTTAGAGAGGTTAAGGAAGGTGGGTGAAATCTGTAGATCTTGAATACATCACTAAGACCTTGTTGGGAAGACATGGTGTGGGTGGACCTGATCCAGGATAGGTGTGAATGTGAATGCAGAGTTGCCCTGGACAGGTCAAGAAATATCTCCAAACTCATTGCAAAAGCAGCAAAAACTTAACATAGAAAACAAAAATGAAGCTGTCAAACAATGGTGTCAGACTAGCAAAAGTTTTTATTTTCATGAGAAGACTGGTAATTTCTGATCAAGTTGAATTGCTTCAAGTAGCCAATCCTTTATATTGTTCCTGATTTTGATTGTGAGTATGGGGAAAACATACATCTTCATCAGTCTAGTGGCATTTGTTGGAAAACATTCTCTGTGTTTAGCTAATGACTTAATTAGAAAATCAGTAGTCAGCTGGCAGTGAATGGTGAGTCTTTATTTAACAGGGAAGCACGGAAATTAGCCATCCATCTGTTTTTTCCTGTTAATTACCTCTAAATATTAAAATTGAATACAGCCTTCAACCTGATTGGTAGTTTGAGTGGTAATAGTGGAGTTCACGTACTAAAAGGAAGTCATTAGTAGAAATAAAGATGATGCAGCTCCCGTATTTTGCAGCTTTCATCCACATTTCTGAAGCACTGCTACCTGCCTGTGACAGCTGCTGTGGAGGTCATGCTCAGCACTTCCAGCCCTTCAGCCACACTTATGGCTTTAAATGAGCATCAGTCTTGGCAACAGAGTTAACTGAGCTGTTGTTTTTCCACAAGAAACATGACTGCACATGGCATGTCAGAGCAGTGTCGAGCTGTGAGGCTGGTCCCACTCTGAGGTTTGTTGTTTGTAGGGCTTGGTCTAGTTGGCCTCCAGAGATCCCTTCCCACCTAAATTACTCTGTGTGCCATGTGCCCTTAGGAGCAGCAGCCAGAGCTGGAAGCCTCTCTCATTTCGTTGGTTTTCCCCTCTGAAAGACTTTTCACCAGCACTGTCACTCACTCCTTCCCTTCTCCTAGCAAAGACTCCTGTGCAGCCCACCCCATAACTGAACCAGAGCCCCAGAGACAGCCCCAAAGAACCTGGCTGGGGTGCAACTTCTACCTCAGCTGAGTTCCTTGGGGTGGCTCAGACTATCTGCTGGGGCAGTCTTGCACATTTACTCTTCCCTTTCTGGTCATCACTGCAGCTGGGCACCCTTGTGCACCCAAGAGACACCAAAACCTACTCTCTTCTAGCCACAACTGCCTGTGTGTCCTGTTTTCTCTGACACAGTCCACTTGTTTCAGAAATTGTTTTTTAATAATAATGTCTACTGAGCTTGCTCAAATAAAAAAAAATCTGCAGCACTGCTTATAAATAACACATTTTTATTTTAATTTCTTTTTTTTCTTTCTTTTTCTTAATAGCATATGTACCCTGGGGAGCTGGTTGGAAGCTTTATAGATAGGCAGGGTCAGGACACACTTGCCTGGTTTCAATCAACAGCTTCCACCTCCAACAAGCTGCAAAAAGGAAAAACCATAATGGATGTCTGTGCTTCCTCACTGAAAGAAATACTCAGTGGCTGAGATTAAATTTCCTCCCTTCTTAGGTATTAATGTTTGCAAGTAGGGAACCCGAATGCATCTGGAGGAGGCAGCTGCAACAGCAGCTTCAGAAGGACAGCTGGAGATAAACCTCCCAAACTCAGGCAGGGAGGGGAGCCCTGAAAGCAGAATCCCACTGCATGTGGGTAAGCAGCAGGTCATGCTTTTGTCACCTCCAGACCTGGTTTATGCTCAGCTTGTGGTGCTGCATCTTTCCAACCAAATGCTTTCCCTTGACCAATAAGGATGTCATTTCTCAGTTCCATTTGCAGTTTATTACTTACATATTACTTATACTTCCTTGAGTCTTGATAAGAAAAATGATTGTCATCTTGTAAATTTTCAAAATATCTTTAAGGAATGGCTTCCAGGGCTGTTAAAACACTTTTGCTACCTCTAGTATTTTTTTGATGGATTTGGAGCTACCACACTATAGTTTTCATTGTTACTGCATGTCAGGTTAACATATGTGGTATTTCTTCTGTTGTATATTGGTGTAATTCAAAAAGAATTTGTCCTGAAAAATGGACAGGGAAGAAAATTAGGGTGCAAGGCGAATAATAAATATTTAAATGGTGCTTAGGAGTTGCTAATGGATGATATGAAATTCACAGCTTTGATTTTGCCCCTTCCCAGAATGATTTCCACAATATTTGAATCAGGATATTTTAACTTCTATAAGCACAAAAAACAGCATACAAGGGACTCTTTGTCTCTCAGGACAGGGCAAGTAAGTCTGTGAAGGAGTCCCAGAGCAAGAAATCCTACCAGAGCACCTGACCATAGGTTAAATGGGCAAGATTGCCATTGCAAATTGTGAGATTTGGCATATGTGCAGACTGCTATTTAAAATAAATTATTTTCCTGATTTTTTTTGTTCTGATGGTCAGAAATAATTTGGATTTAGCTGATGTTTTTGAATTTCTGTATTTTGCTGGCCAGCTGAGAAGACATCCAGCTGTCTTAAGTTGGTGGTGTTAAGATCCACAGATCCTTGGGGTTGTGCACCACAAGATCCAGGTGAAGCATGGCACAAGTGAGTAATACCACCCCAGAACTGAGAGAGGCACAAGGCCTGAAGAAATCGAGTTAGTGCTTCTGAAAGTCTCACCCCTTAGATGTGCAGTTAATTTCACAAGTATGACACTTGCAAGCTGCATTCTCTCAATTGCCAAACTGTCTGCACGGGTGCCTGCCCAACACCTTGAATGTAAATATGGAATATTACACAAAGAGAGCCACTTAAAAAATTCCTGGGTTATGAAATGGTATAATTTCAATGAACTGAACTTTACTTTCTGTTTTGGGAGTGTATTCCTGAAGAAAGGAATAGTTTATTCTGCCTCAGCCCAAGGTGGAAATGGTGGTAATTTTTCTCCTAAATGGCTGTTACAGCTTTCTCAGAATGCCACAGTAAAGAGGTGCTGTTTAGCTGTCATGATCATGAAGTGTTTATTAATTTTTGAGTATGTGTTTATGGGGTTCAGTTTATACAGTACATAATTTAGGTGTTTGATTCTTAAATGGAAAAAGTATAAAAGTGAATATCGTTGTTTGCTCTTTGAATCATCGATTACACAAAATGTCTTAGACATGAGTACCTAATACTAATAATATTTTTTTTGTCATTTCATTTCTAAAAAATCTTTTCTTTTGTAGAATAAGTTTATTTCAAACCCTTTACCATGAACAGCACTAGAGATTAAAAAAATGGCATAATGAATTACAGGCTGAAGAATAGTCAAGCAAATAGGCAAACACAAAAATCCCCTTTATCAAGGGAAACGGTGGCAGAGTCAAATTATTTTGCTCATTTTTAAGGCCAGGAGTCATGTCAGCATCATCATCTCTCAGTACTTTTAGGTATGTTCTCGACACCTGATGAGCTTTCTGAAGGCCAGCTTGAAATCCTCGTTAAAGCTCGTGTACAGCAAAGGGTTGATGAGCGAGTTGACGTACCCAAGCCAGGTCAAGAAGTCTGCTACTTCCGAAGAGACAGTGCAAATGTGGAGGCCCACAAGCAGTTCCTTGATGAAAAAGGGCAACCAGGACAAAATGAAAGCACCTAAAATCAGTCCCAAAATGCGAGCAGCCTTCCGTTCCCGTGTCGTGGAGATCTGCTGCCGGTCGCCAGCCGGGTCTAAGTCATTCTCGAAAGGAGGGATCCTCACGGATGCGTTGATTTTATCAAACTCTGTGGTTGGGTCAGATGTGGAGAAGTCCGAGACGCAGAACGTCTGTGTGAGCTTGCAGCTGGCAAAGGAGTTCTGGCTGTCGGTGCTCCTGTTGCTGAGGTGGCGGCTCGAGCCCCGCTTTTGGTACAGGCTCTTTGCAGCGTGGTAGATCCTGTAGTACAGGATCAGGATCAGAGTCAAGGGGATGTAAAACGCCCCGAAGGTGGAATAAATAGTGTAGATGACGTGGTCGTGCTGAATGCGACACTCGCTGGGAATGCTGATGCTGTGGTGGTTTCTCCAAAACAAGGGGGGCATCGATATGAAAACAGAGATGGTCCACACGGTGACTATCATCAGCCCAGCCCTTTTGGCCGTTCTTTTCCTGGCGTACTCGATAGCGTCCGTGATGGCCCAGTACCTGTCCAGCGCGATGACGCAGAGATGAAGGATTGAGCACGTGCAACAGGTCATGTCGACGCTGAGCCAGATCTCACAGATGAAGTACCCCAAAGTCCATTTATCTATCATTATGTAAGTGATGCTCAAGGGCATGACGAGGACAGCAACAAGGAGATCTGTCACAGCTAGTGAACATATGAGATAATTTGCCGGCTGGTGGAGCTTCTTGGTTGTGGAGATTGCTGCAATTACAGCAGAATTCAGCAGCATAGTCAAGGTTGTGATTGTGGCCAAGGTCAGGGTAACGAGCATCTTTTCAGTTACTGTTTTTGGCTTTGCAGCCACGCTTGCTTCAGTGGTGCAATTTGTGAAATTCATTTTCCCCTCTAGGATGCAAGAAGTTGGTAATGAAGAGTTCTAGGTTCAGAAGTTATCCATTTGAAAGAGATGCTCTATGTGCAAATCTTATTTTTTTTTTTATAATCCCATATTCAACAGAGCAGCAAAAAGCTTCCAGGTTTCTTCCTGTTCATTGTTTTCCTAGAAGATAAAAAACACATCTGTTAGCCAATCTAGGATAATCCCACCTTTTGGTAAAAAAGTTTTGCATTTCTAATATTATCATCTCAAATAAAATGTTGGTCTGTTTTCCCTTCTCTTCTCTTGCCTTTTCTCTCCCCTTTTCTCTCCCCTTTTCTCTGCATTCATCATTCATTTTTTTCTTCTCTAAAGGGCAATTTGGGCCAGATTTCCTGCTGATGTGAAATGGTTATTCCTTCTTTGGTTTTAGAGATTTTACTTAAAGTAGGAGGCTGGAGTAAGGGACCTCCAGAGGTCCCTTTTCACAAACATGTCTATGATCTTTGTCATACCAGGAGCTAGTCCTTTTCCTGCTTGTTAAAATACACTCCAGCAGATGAAGAGCTCAGGGAATTTGCCTTTTCATTTTAATTGCTATATGAGAGGCATCAATTACTTCTATATACCACCTTTGGAAAAAAAGCAGCAGAGCAGCCTATCTCAGTGAAGGCATGCCAGCATTTCATAGCTTTCTATTCTGCTTTTTCATAACCCTGTCTATATTAATATATTAGAAACGGTACTTAAAAATTACTCAGATTACCTTTATCATGCAGGTTTTCAACAATGTTTAAAGCTTTATGGCAAATGCTTGGTTTTACACATCACATCAGTGTTGCTAGGAGCTCATATAGTTTTGTCTAATTATTCCTGACATTTCACATATCCCACTGTGAGTGCCTTTAGAGGAGACAGACAAAAAGCTTCTCCCATTGCTTTGAGATTTCCATCTAATTGCGCTCCCTGTCAGGGAGTCCAGTGTGAAGCAAGGTATGAACAATAATTTTAAAAAAAGTTTAATTTTGTTTCAGAAGTTTAGATGTCTTTTCCATACATCCCAAATGCTGACTGAAGCCAGAGTTAACAGTCCATGAGATGCAACTTGGGATAGCCTCTGGAACCTTGCTTACTCATTTGTAACTTATTTTGGCAAAAAGGACGTGGAGAAGTGAAAGTCTGAATCCTTTTCCATTGAAATTAACAGAAAGATCCCTTTCCCTGGCTTCATTTATCAGAGTAAGGAGGCTTCTAGGTTAGTTATATGGGCTCCCTTTACAAGCAGGGGAGTAAGAGAGAGCGGCTGCTGGAAATACACTTGTCCCCTCTCAAGACAAGCCTTTAAGGAAGAGTCATATTCTGGAAATGCTCATCTTTCTCTACTTTCACTACAAGTGTCTCCTCTCTTAGAATACATGCCTAATTTTTAGGTGGCTAAATTTGAGAGGTAAAATCCATTCTCACTGACACCAGTGGGACTTGAATTAGGCTCTGAGTTTGCACATGCAAGCCGATGAGGAATTAAGAAATTGAATGAGGAATTACGAATTTAAAGCTAGTTGGCTGCTTAGCTCTGTGTACATATGCTCTTCTTCAGAAATTGGAGTGCCATCTTCAGAATGAGCTGAATGAGGAAAAATTAAAAATAGAAACTTTAGAGAAAAATCTTCTATTTGTGAATAGGCTTAGGAAAGCAGATCCGTACTGCTGTAGTCTGTGGGTTAGCAAAATGTGAGTTTTAATTCTGCCCAAGAAACAGCAGAACCGCCTTCCCCCCAAAGCCTACTCTATTCTTAAAACTACTTCAAACTATGAATAGCCTTGGAGGAAACATTAGGCCTGCTTATTGAAAATTGACTGGAGAAGTCAGATGGAAATCCATCCATCAGTCTTCATGTTGTTACTGCATTGGAAATGTCAATTTGGTTGTTTAGGCCTAAAGCCAAAATATCAGCTCAAACCTTCTTCATAAATTGTTCATGGGAGTATTTTCTGTCAAGCCAGATTCTGATTTCCTTAGTTTGCACCCTTATTATGTCTGATGCTTTGATGAGAGGACAAAGCAAAGACGCTCTCTCTCTCTCTCTCCACTCCTGGAGCACAGACCAAAACCAATTGTAATCCATACCCTTTCTTCAGCACCATCACTTAGGGAGTGTATCCTGGTCCACAGGCACACTCAAAGATACTGGAAGACACCATGGAATTCACATCTCCTCCACAACCTCTTATTGATCTGGTCCACACACAGGAGATCTCGTGATGCTTCTGGATGTAAGCAACACTTCTTTCTGCTTGTCCTTCACTCCTCTGGGGCCCTGAATTTTCATGGCCCTGGAACATCTCCCCACCCTGTGTGGTCCCCACCATTTTCTCTGCTGAGACCTGCCTATATGCATGTTTAATCCAGTAAGAGCTGAACTGGTGTGGTTGTCCCCCTAGATGGCCTTTCACACTGATGTATCTCAAAAGAAATCCTTTTTTGAGCTCTTCTGGTTCCCTGTACCACAAGGATACTCTGAAAAATAAATTCTTGCTTTCCTTAATTAACTTGTATTTAAACAAACTTAATCAGATCCAAGCATCAGGTTTCCTTTAGGACAAAGGATATTGCTGATAACACAGGGAAGTTTGGCTGTACACGTCTGCTACTGCTCAGGAGGGCCAACATTTTTGTCCTTGGAAAACCACTGCAATAATTGAAGACAGAAAAAAATATAAACAAAGCATCATCCCTGCCTGCAGTATCTCAGACCACATAAGCCCATTGTTTCTTGTCAAAACCCATCACTGGAGAGTTAATTCACTTTTAATTCCCGTGTTCCTTAGGGGAAGTGAGCCCTTAGCAATTCTTACAATATAAATACCACATAAGAGAATGGCACTAAACCAGTATGATTAAGGAAGTATATTTAAATGCTGAAAAGTCATTTCAACTTTTGAGAGCTCAAGGTTTCTTCTACAGCTTAAGTTTGAGCCTCTTGAGTCCTCCCTTACCCACATGATGAGGATACACACTGGAATTATAATTAGTTCATTATAATTAGTTGACTGTGGTTCTGGTTGTTCCCCTCCCAGCTCACCCCTTGTAGTAGTCTGAGACTCCCCTGAACTGCTGTTGCCATCTCAGCACTGCCTCTGGGGACTTGGCCAGGGCTCACGTCCACTCTCCTGCAGGGCCTCCTCCCCAACCACTCTCTCACTGTCCTTGCTTGTCCAACTGTCTTCTCTCTACCTTTGAATTAGAAGACACAGATAGAGAGTACTTTGGCCCAGGAAAGAAATTATGTTTTCAACTGGGAAATGATTTACAAGGAGATGTCAGCAATTGACCTTGCTTATTAATACAGGGCAGGGTTTAAATGCTACTTACCATTAATCTTTAAAAATGCAGGTGTGTTTGTGGTCATAACATGAGTGTTAACAAGGAGAGTTTTACTATCTCTAGGCAATAAGAGCTGATTTCCAGCATCTCTATCACTTGCATACAATTACTATATATAGTATTGCTATCACTATAGTAATTGATTGTGGTTTTGTAAGTGACATCTTGGAAGGGACATTAATAACAGTTATTTAAAGTGCTCTCACTAAAAGCACTGCTGTGTTTATGTTTTGCAGCTGTATTGCTTTAGGCTGTCAGTCATTTCCTATAGAGAGAATTTTACACACACAGATTAATTTCCCACATTTGGTGCAAGAAACTCATCTGGCTCCCTCTAAATGGGAATCAATCATGTTTCATATTAGCTGATTATTGATAATGGCTCTGAGTGCTGTTTAGGAGGAAGAAAGGGGAAAGAGTTTGATTAACTGTTCCTTAAAAGGAACTGGACAATTTTAAACTGTGAGATGGCAACGTCCATGTCTGCTTTTGCAAAAAAAAATCTCCCCTTCTCAGCAGAGGACCACAGTATAGCAGAATGCTCTGAATTTCTACTGGACAGACTGACTTCCACTCCTCAGCCACTGAACTTTCCACCATTTCATATAAAATGGAATAATATCACTTGGAGCAAACAAGTGAAACTGATATTGCACATGTGTATCTACAAAGCAGGTTAATTCCTTTACATCCATGGTTTTACATTTCCTCTAAGCAATTATGGCACTGTACAACTGCTACATCTTTGTGCCCTTGACAGCAATAAATCAGTTTGACTCTGTTAAACTCTGAATTGGTCTGAGTGCTTCTCACTTTCAGTATTTCCATGATTGGAGCTCTGAAGGGCAAGAATCTGTACCATGATTTGTGAGACAGTTTATGGAAAATATGACTTAGCACATTTATGATAATGCTAATATTTCAACATATGAAAAGATGCTCTTCCTCTTCCTTCAAAGAGGTTTTCTCTTACAACTTTATGTACAAAGCACTGAAATTCAGGCCTTTCACTTGCAATTTTCTAGATCATCCTGCTTTTGTAGCGTCAACAAATCTTGGACTTCATGGCTCCTTGGAAATCAAATTATAGAGCTGAGTTTAACTAAAGATTATAGGTTTCCAAATACTAAGTATTGTAGTCTGGCTTTGGGTTTCTGAGGATGTCTGTGCTGCAGAGGTCATGTTATGGATTTGTATAGGCACTGATGCTGTTTGTTGCATGTCATATTTGAAAAGCAGCATCCAAAGCTGAGAAAGTGGAGATGGTAGAATCACACCAACCTCTGGCAAGACTGTCAGCAAAACAAAATCTTGTTCTCACCAGGCAGCTCATATTCATACCCACAGCATGAGATTTTGATGCCAGTTGTATTGTAGGCAAAATGAAGGCAAACTATTAGAAGGTGCACTGGGGTTGCCTTACAGAAGCATAAATTAGGGTAGGACAATAAAGGAAAACACTATTTTTGTGTGAAACCCAAAATTTTATAAGAACCTGTCTGAGGAATTCCTAGCTGCATTATGGGGCCAGAAATTTAGGGATGCGACCTTTTCCTACACAGACTGAATGAGGCCAGGAATGAAATTACTACGAAATTTGTATGAACTGGCCAATAAAACTGACCTTCAAGTTAAGATTTACTCTGTGCACACCACCAAACCAAGCAACATGATGGAAAGACAGGTTGAAAGGACTGAGCAGTAAGAAAGGTGTGTGGAGGCACAGCTGAGTGTTTGCATCTCTGGGCGTCTGCCTAATGTTCATACATGTAATGACCCTGTCACAAATAACCAAAGCAGAGTATGTTGTAATCAAGTATATAGTGGCCTGCAGCCTGTCTTTGTGTAATGTAGATTTCTAGGAATATCTGTGCTCCAGCTCAGTCCTGGCCAGAAGATGGGCTGAGGGAACAGCACTGGGCAAAACAGAGAACATGCAGGACCTGACAGGTACCAGTGCCCAAGTCACAGGTGATGCCAGTCCAATGGCTGGGTTTTGCAGATGGAGTTACATGAGAAGTGGTTGAAATTCACAGAAGAGTGGAGGGGAGCACTGGGGACTTTTTGGGAGCACAGCCTTGCAAAACCCACAGCACCTCAGTCACTCCAGCAGTAATCATACATAAAGCTGAGCTTGCCTATATCAACTCTATCAGAAACCACATTTCACTGGTTGTTGCAAAACTGGGACCAGTGCGGAGGAGGCAATTTTGCCAGAGCTGTCCTTTTGGGAGGAGGCTGAGACGGAGAAAGGGAGTGTCAAGTCTGGTGAAAAGAAGAACGAGAAGTGGAAGAAGAGATAACAAGGAAAAAGGTGAATCCACAGCGAAGACTTTACCTTCCTTCCCAGTGAACCATGCCAGCCTAGAGGATTCCCCTCCCAAGTTAGAAGCCTGGGAGAAAACTGTTGTTGCCTCCAAAAAACCCTGGTGCCATCTTATCTGAAGTCAATAAGAGACCAGCAGTTTTGCAGGTTTCTTTAAAAAATAAAGCCACCAGCATTACACTACAGAGGTAAGCTTTTCTGGTGCAGATCTTGGCACATGTAAATGAGAAACAATAATTAGTGATGATCTTCAAACCATACTCCCTCCCACAAGCAGTGGTATAATTATCATTCACAGATGATTACTCATTTTTATCTACTTTCAATATGAAAGTTAGTAAATCTTAGGCACTGAAAGCTCACAAGATACTGCTGAGCTGCAACCTGATACAAACTAGGACTCAATGCAGATTTAATCCTGGTTTTCATCAGACATAAATAAAATTCTCTGGGGTAGTAAAACACACAGATGTCTCATAAAAAAACTAGAGTAGCACCCTGCTCCAGTTGCAGTATGTTGTAATAATTAACACTCTAAATTTATAATAATTTGCTTTAAAAAGACGATCAAATGAAAAAATAACTTTAAAACTCATCATCACATCCCTTTAGACCCTTAGCATCACACATGTAAAAAGTCTCTTTTGTTTTACGCTACAGAAAATACCCATGTAAACTTCAGCTCATTCCTGGTAGTCTCACTACACCCTTTTCATGCCCTACCTTATATCCTGAGATGTTTAACTCATGGACACCAGAGGCTCTAATTTCCCATACCATGGAGCCAAGAGACATGGGTAGCAGGATCTTGCAAAATCTTTTGGGATAGAATTTATAGTAATCAGTTCTACAACCCTACACCATCAAAACATGTAAGTGCTGCCTTTTCCACCAAGTTGTGGCAGAAAAAACTTCCCCCTGTACCTATTCTTCCTCCAGAGATGATTTATGGAGATAGAAACCTTCTTTCACTATAAATCTGTGACTGACAGAACAGCAAATAAAATGACATTTTGATTTGTCTCCATTTGTTTTGCAGTCTGCATTTGTATAAGTGCTGAAATGAGCTAGCTTGGGTACAGAAACATCGTGTTACATTAGCATGGAGTGCTGAATGGGTTAATTCACCCAGCCAAGAAACTGTAAATTCTCAGTCACAGAGTTCCTGATTCCCACAGCTAGACAGCCCTTGTTACGTGAGTTAACCTGATTAAAGCTCGCTGACATGCTCTCCCCTGCTACATGCATGACATCTGTATTAACAGAGGAAGCAAGCTTGTTTGATTGCCCCAGAGCAGCATTTAACTACTCCAGAGCTGTGCTTCTCACCTGATCCTGTCTCAGTGCAAAGGTGCTCTTGATTCCTGGTGATACCCTAATTTAGTAAATAGCCAGGAAGCCACGTAACCTACACACTTAACCTCTCATCTGGGAAGGAAAACACAATCTGTACCTGTTACTGACCCCTGCAACCTTCATGCTTAACAGTCACTCTCGCAGAGATATGATCCTCTGATCAATTTTTTGTTTTAGAAAACTTGTGGTTAAGACTGCCTTTCTTGAGCTTCCTATTTCTAAACGTTTTTCACTACTAAAGAAGACTTTTCCTCTGTGTTTTACGTTCTACCTCACTTTGTACATGCATCTTTACAAGATGCCGTGTCACCAAAATTCCCCCTCTTTTAAGTAAATTTTTAAAGCTTTTAAGTTTTGATTTTTTTTTTTTAGCCTGTGCTGTTTTATAAAGTTGACCATGGCACTGACCCTGCTGTGGGTGTTTTCATGCTTCAGGAAAACGTAGAAACCTCAGAGCCTGGTGACAGACCCAAATCACTCGCTGTGGAACAGGCAGTTATCCCAAGGGAAGATGTTTGCCCCGGGTTTTGTGCTGCTGCCAGTACCCACCGCTGCTGCTTTTCCCTGGGCTGTTTTGTTCTGCGCTTCCCTTTTGTTCTGCTGAATGGTTCAGCAAGGAGCACACACGGGCACAAAAGAAAAGAGCCTCGAGGCTGGGTATTGGCGGTCCCAGGGCCCTTCATAATCCTTCCTCCTACTGCTCAACCTTCCATTCAGACTATTTATTCATTGACTATGTGACTAAGACCTGCAATCAGATAAAATACAGGTGGGAGGACAGCTTGGATAATGAGATACCCTATCAGACATTGGCAGCTAAACCCTGCGAGATCACTCCCTGTAATTCCTAAGGGCAGAGGGCAGAGAAGTGTGCCATTTGCAGCACTTACAGCCCTCCTCAGAAGAACAACCTTGGGATGGTGCTTCACTGATGAGTGGCCCAGGCACAGATACTCATGAAGCTGGGTAGTGAGGTTTCACTGTAAAGTGGAGGCACACAATGTATGAATGGCCCTGAGCAGGTGAGTCCATCCCCCAAACCTGCAGTTCTTCCTGCAGCCATGACTCAGTCTGCCAGAAGATCCATCCATAACAAGCTCCAGAAACATTTTGCCAAAGCAAAATAAAGCAGTCACATTTGCCTTAAAAAACCCCCCATGAAATGACAGAAATCCCAAATGTAGAGACCATGCTGACACAACAATGGAAGACTGGTGCTGAAGTGATCCCCCATTTCTCAGCTGGGAATAGCAGAACACCTTGATGTTTGAAGGAAATACAGAATAACATAAAAAGGTGCTGGAGGACTCAGAAAGAGAGGAGTTCACTCTGTTTCTTCTGAAAAAAAATCGTACTTTAAAAACTCTAACCAGGGACAAAATGTTTCAGTTTCCCTTGGTCACTAACGGTGTAATCTCTCTAAGAAATCTTTGTTTCCCCTTTTGAACAGGCTTATGAAAATAAAATCCATTATTCAAAACTCATTTTGATTAATGTTTACTCTCCAAAACTAAAAATTCTTGACTTCCTAAGGTTCCCTTTATGTGGAGAATGGAAGAACTGTCCATAGACCTCCAGATCTCTAGGTAACTCCAGGTCCATAGACCGCTAGGTAACTTTAAAAATAATATGAGTTCTTTTGAGGTTTAGTATCATTTGAACTAATGATATTCTGTTTGTTTTGTAACCAGAAACAAAACTGCCTTGTTGTGACTCTCCTTCCGTGGTCTTTTGGAACAGAAATCATGCAGAGCTTGTGAAACTGTTGTAAACCATGACTATTTTGCTGGAGCAAAATCCCATGTGGGATTTAAAAAGAATCCTTCATTAGAAAGAAATCTGTTTCGTTTGCCAACTATTAAAGCATCTCACTGGAACATCTTAAAAATTCCTCCTAAGAATAAGAGGACTATGTCCAACATAACTCAAAAGAGTTGCTGTGGGAAAGGTAGGGTTTTCTTACATGCTGATAATCCTTATTTTTACTGCTTTGAGTTGAAGATCCCAACATAGTTTGCAAGTCTAATGCTTCACATTCTGTACACAGGCCTGGCAGGAGGCACAGTCCAATGCCTCATTTACTAGCACCTCCAGGGAGGGAAATGCAGTTTGTGAGTGGGAGACCATGTAAGGACAATGGGATTGACTTGTTCTTCAGCTCCTGCTGCCTGAATGCTCAGTCAGTTCTAGAAATTCAGCACCACTGTAAGGTGACCATGAATTGGGTTTATCATCTCTAGGCACATGCCTGAAATCCTATTTACTCTTCATTGTTTCATAGCTTAAAGCAAACTTAAATATGATTTTAAGAGTGTAACTTTGTGGGGAAAACTCGTTCTGTATGGTGAACAGTTACTACCTAGCCACCTTTCCTGTGTCACAGGTGGCTTTAGAGATCTCTATTGCAATGAGCTGGGCCCTCACTCTTCTTTTTCCTAACTGAAGAGCCTGAGCACTCTTTCCTCATATTGATGAACTGTGCTGTTGTTCCTCATACAGAGGAAAAAAACTCTGCATGTACTTTATACAGGTGCTGCATTATTAAAGATGTTTAGGCCATGTAAGTCCCTGAAATCCTGGTCCATAAAATCCCTAACTCTCATAGAAAGATACTGAAACATTAGCTCCCTAATGCTTAAATCCTTTCTGAGTATGGGTATGAGGCTCCTAAATTAATTATCTGCTTTAGAGTTTCTTTCCAAGGATTGGAGCTCTGCCATGCAGCACAGCATGAGTGGCAGGGTCAGGAGACTATGGGCAGGGACCAAGTAGGCTGTAGTCTGTTGTAGTTCTGATGCTTTGCATTTAAGTCATAACTAGAAAGGGAAGCATCTGCTTTTCAAGGTCTCCCAAATGCATTGAGAGAAAAACTTCAAGAAAAATCTGTACTGAATTCTCACCTGCGAATGCGTTTTCCATCTCAATTTCTCATCTTGCTGCTTAGAGACATGTCAAAGACACACAAATATTTACAGATGAATATCATTTATTCAGCTCTGGGGAAATGGTGCTATTTGCATTTATATGAAGACTATCACTTTGTACAAGCTAAATGTCACTGTACATGCGTTGTTTTTCCAGTCAATATTTGTTTCTCTCTGCTATTCTGTGTCAGGAGACTGATGTCAATGGAGTTTATTTAATCTCCACATGACTTGGTTCTGTACACAACTGCTCTGCAATTCATAAAGGCCTCAAATGAACAAATCTGACAGACTAAAACTTAGTAATTCTTGAGGCTTTATCTGACATCTTTTGAAATCAATGGAAATGTTTCCACTGTGAGCAAAAGGTTTCAGATTAAGCCTTAGTGAATATACACCCTATTTCTCGCTGATAAAATAAAGGAGATGACTCACACAATGGCTCTAGACTTGCTTTGAAAAGAAAATTTTTGTGTGACTGAACAAATAGTTTTATTGTAGCAGAAGGTGCTGTGGGTCCTTAATCATGTAGAAATATGTCTCATGTTGGTGAGAAGCACTGGGCTGATGGCATGAGCCTGCTGCCTGGCACTGCGAGCGTGGGATTTCCATCTGGGCAGTGTGCTTGCTGCAGGCACAGGAGAAACAAATTACTCACATGTGGTGTACAGCAACCTAAAGGTCAAGGACAGACTCCTGTTTAGAAAGAGAAAACACTTGTTGTACAAGCCCTAGGTGCAAATCCTGCTGAGGCAGAGGCATTCAGATATTAGACTGGCTGAGCTCTGACTTCCATGGTGGCCTGATGCACTCTCAGTTTGCCAGCTGAAGAGGGTCCAAAGTTGCTGCAGTACATTTTTGACAGTATGAGTCTGTATTTGAACTGAACTCATGTTATCATTGCATTCTTAAGGCAAATGCTCCAGGGGCTGGGTCCTGAGCCATGATTTGAACAAAAATCTCCAGCTAAATGTGGCCAATAGCTCCTGAAAAATCCCAAGAGTTCCTGCTTTTACTTCCAGAACTTTGCTGTTGGTAGTGGAAGCCATGAGCTGAGCTGACAGCATATACAAACAATATTTTTGGTTACCCAAATAAAACAGCCACTGTCATGATACTGCAGTTACATTATTCAGGGCCTTAGCAATAGCTGTGTCTAGCTGTAGCTTTCACATGAAGACACACTTTTTCCCTGAAACCCTTACAATACACACAACCAAGGTAAGATGTTTACTTTTGTCCATTGGTTGGAATAACTAAACTATGTGTCTGCTTTTGGAGACTTTTAGTTGCAACTAACTCACATAACTGACACTTTAATTACTTGTCTGGAGCACCATGAAAATACAGAATAAGCAAAAATAATTATGAAAACAATTCAATGTCAACTGTTTCAGACATGTTATATGAATTAGTGATTGTCAGAGATAATTTTCTGTCAAAAACCATAGGCACAATAAAATTAACCCACAACATGCATATGGAGTAATTACAAAATTTCACTCACTACAAAGATTGAGTTGTCCTTTAGTAGGTGTAATAAAATACAAAGAATCAAAGTCTGTTGAAAGTAGTATACATTAAAATAGCAGAAGTTGGTGTGTGTGATGCAGAAAGAAAAAGAGCAGTGCCCCTGTTTCTCAGCTACAAAGTGTATATATCAAATTATACTTTCCTCTTCTGTAGTAAATTGATTATACTGAATACAGAAGACTGTGGTTTATGCTAATAACATCCTATGATGATAGCACATCAGAGCCTTTTAAACCCAAAAAATGCTTATGTGACCATTTGTCCTGCTGTTGGCTGGATTTTGCTGCAGCAGCTAATACTCAGTTAAGAGATATTAATACCATGCTAACAAGGACAGGGTCATGGGAAAAAAGCATTAACCAGAATTACCCCTCAATGCTCCTCCAGGTGCTTCTCTCAGTGGTAGAAGACTGATTCTAAGGGCATAATATATTTCACACCTACTGTGTGCATTTCAAATATATTTTTCTCACTAAGAACAATATTAATTTCTGGATTAAACCAGAGTACTTTAATCAGCAGCACAAGCGAGGCCTTGATTTAATCCGCCTCAGAAATGGAGAGGAAGATGAGAGGATAGAAGATGTTTGTCTCTTTTGCTTTACCAGACATCTACTTAAGGAAGCTTGGTTAGACCTTATTGTAATCAAAGGTGAATATAGCAGTGTTTTAAAATACATCAGTTCTCTAACTCATACAGGGACTATAAATGTGTGCATTGTGTATGTTTTGTACATACACAATCACTGTGAAATTGTACAACCAGTATGTTATTCCTCAAATTATTAACAAAAGTCCATGAACCTGAAGATCCTCATCAGTTTGAGAGTTTGAATTCTAATGATGAATGCCTTAGCCTTGCTGACTCAAAAATACAGGAGAGAACCAGCCATCTCATCTTATTCTAATTTAAATAAAAACTCCATGTCTACCTGGGAAAGTTTTTTTAGATAAGAATGAATAATGTTAAATTAATGACAGCAGCATCAGCACCACATCCCATCCGGGCAGCATCTAAAGTAACTGTCTTTTTTTTAGGTAAGCTTCAGCTACACAGGTCTGTTCCCTATATCACAACATGCCTGTTTTGCCAGAGCCACCTGCTAATGCATGTAAGCCCATCTGAGCAAAGGCTGAGAGACATGGACTGCACCCTGTGACGCCCTAGCTCTTGTGAGAAGCTAAATCCCACCATTCTGTGCACTGGGGACACCAGTGAGTCACTGCTCTCTGTCTAAGCCTATTACAGGGCACAGCATGATGCACACAGGGGTAGTGCATCATATTCCTCACAAACCACAAAACACAACAGGAGGTTACTCTGGCTGAATTCCTGGTGAGTTGCACCAAACCTCTGTGCAGCCTGAGCAACCTCAAAGCTCATGCCCCAGAAGAGGTTGGTTGCATCTATGGGTGGCCAAAGGCTGGATCTTCCCTCCTTTGCCCACTCTTTGTGCAGGTGACCAGGCCATAGGTCCCTTGTGGCTCTCCCCACAGTGCTGAGGGCACTGCTTCACTTGGGGCCATAATGGAAAATGAGAAGCAGCCAAATGCTCTGGAAGCATTGCACTGCCTGTTGATGCAGAGGTGCTGGTGACACAGAGACTCCTCAGCTGGCACAGCATTCCTCAGAGCACCCAATGGTTGAAAAAGGGAGGCTGAAACCTGGACATCTGCAGGTTGTTGCAGCAAATTAAACATGATAAAACATAGTAGATAGACAGTTTTATATGCTCTATGAACTGTATTAGACCTTAGTGTTGGAATAATTTATTGCTGGATTCTACACAGCACAGATGAAATTCCAAACATCCTCTTATTCTGTTACTTTGCAGAGGCCTTGTGTCAATGATACATCCAGTAAGAGCTGAAAGTTTATTCTGGAGGCTGTCCCAAGAATGTCAAAAGAGCAGCTGTAGCCCTTACCACTAGCTGTCTTTTGTCACACTGACACAGTTGGCACACTTGGTAGGAAATGCCATTCCAAAAGAGTGCTGATGTTCTGTGGAGACTGTCCAGCAAGTCGTGTTCTTCTCAATGACCATGTGTGAAGTATTCCATGTTTCAAATCTGCTTGATTTGCTGGAGCAGCACTGGCTGTAGAGAAGATGACCTCCTGCATACTCACTGTCTGCTTCATCTGCTGCTGAAGAGTGGTAAACACACTGCAGGGCTGAGTGCCTGCAGGAGGAAACTGAGGCAGTTCAGAAGTTATTTGTAGGTGTCTCTCTGCAGTGGTCACAAACAGGAAAGCTTGTGCTGCTCCTCATGCTCCTCTGCACTGAGAAGGTGCAGGCACTCACCTTGAATGGATGATTACTCTTGGATGAGTTTGCTAATGGCTCCAGTTATGTCACTCATGAAACTCATCTTCATGATTTCTGAAAGACCCCATTAACACTGCATTAGAATCCTGCTGACTTTCATTCACTGAATTATTTAATTACTTAAATTTTTTAAACATATCAGAATACCTTCAAAGTCCAATGTGACCTCCTGGTCTTCTTTGAGAGGGGCTGACCTTGAGCATGCTTCAGGGGGCTGTTGCAGCCTTGCCTCTGTCTTCTCACATGCTCTCACTGCAGCACTCAGCCTTGCACCTTCTCAAAAAGGTGTTGTTGAGGGAAGCAGCATGCTAAGTGGTTTTCTTTTTTGTGATTTATCCAAGTGCCTGTTTGCTCCCACATGCTGTGAGTGGATAATAGCAGTTCTCAATCAAAGTTAAAATTACTAACGCTCTTGTCTGTGGAAAATTTAGTGCGGGAAAGAAAAAAAGGTTAATGATGCTGCCATACTACCAATCTTACTATGGTTTGTCTTATCTTCATCCCTGCATCTTTGTGAGCATTATTACATTGCCAGGTTATTCCAGTTGATATCTCTGCTGAAACCAATGTAAGGCAACTATCTGACATTTTGCTAAGAAGGTGAAACTAGTATAAAAAAAGCCATGTAAACACAAAAACAATGCTTTTTTCTAACGCTATGTACATCATCCAGTGAACACTCACAACTCAACAGTGTGCTGACAGCACAGTGATTAGCACAGAGAATTTCTCCATCCTCCTCTTGAATATATGCTTACAGCAGTAAATTTTGCCTATGTATTTCCTCATAGCTGGAAGCTGTTGAAATTATTTGGCACAGGATGTTGGAGTAGCTTGAAAAAAAAATAGCAACAACAGCAGCCACTCTCACTTCAAGTTATTGACACTTCACTGTCCATCTGCAGTTCCATCATGCAGAGGCAATGGACCAGTATTTCTCTTTTTCTAATTGTGTTCACCTGTGGTTCTTTTGCAGCACAAGTTATGACTATTTTTTAATTGTAGTCTGCTACAACCTTTTGCCAGTGTAAAAGGGCAGAGAGTTGATCCTTTCACTTATATATCCTCAGTCTTCTACCGAACACATTTAATTTATGGGAACTGGAAAATGGGACAGCATTAGGGTTTCATATATTCATGTACAAAAGTCATTTTTAGTTGAGATAGATGAACTCTGATGAATTACACAGTGTCAAATTATATGCTTCAAATTATATGGTGTAGTGATGGAGTGGTTTGACCAAGTCACACTAGGCTCCTTATCTGAAAAGGTCTTATATTCTGAAACCACTCTTGGGTACTTAATCAAAACCAGTCTGCTTTGTAGGGGTCATCAGCATGCATAGACCACTGCCTAAATTATTCTGTCTGTATGGTGAGAGTATCTCAAATGACTGCTTGATGGGTAGTCTGGGATCAAGGCACCCTTTTGTGTGCCTGGTCTCTGACACAATGAATCCTCCAGCAGATGGATGAAATTATCTTTCAGATGCCTCGTGCCCAGCCAGAACCCCAGTGAATGCTGCAAATTCCCTGTGGTGCTTCAGAAAATAATTTGCAAATTTCAAAGTTTACCCTCAAGATATATTTGTGTTCAAAGATTGTCCTCCCCTGCATCTTGGATGTCTTCAGTGTGCCCTTGTACACTCTCCCTTGTGCTACACAGAAGCTTTGCTGTCATGTTGGCTCCAGTTCTGATAAGCAGACACGTGCCCTTGGTATCACTCCAGACCTTTCTTTCACAAGCTGAACACAAAACTCTTGGCAGATAGTGGAAAGATTTCAATTTTCACACAAATTTTGGAATAATCACTCTCAAATCTCCCAATCCCAGTTTTCCCAAGACTCTGTGTTTGCTGGAATCCTGCTGCAACACAAATCTAAATTCAGAACGCCTTCAGCACAAGCCTAACGTGGAACATGACAGTACTTCCAGAGGCAGTTGCTGGATCTGTTGCCATGCTGAAGATGAGACACATATTCAGTTCCCAGTGAATCATGCTCCATGATTTCCTGCACAGAGCCAGCACAGATGTGGGCTCAGGGGCTGGCAGGTGAGGTGCTGCCCTAAGCCCTGGGTCTTTCCCAGAGACAGACCTTGGAGTTCTGGGTGTGTTTGCCTTAGGAGGCAAAAAGGCAGCTAACTTTAATGCATGTGATCAGGCACCCCTCAGACCCTTTTTGCCTTAATTATATTTACATAGGAGTAACAACAAATAGAAGGAAAACTGTTCTTATCAGCACAGCTTGACATTCCCCAGTGCATTAGCACATGAAATGACCGGGTGACAGAGTAAATAAGACATGAATTACTTTTAAAAAGCTTTTACAACAAATTCTAAGATGTTTCCATCTCAAAAGTGACCTGTAATTGTTAACAATTTGCAAAAACAGCCTCATCAACTAAAATGAGGGTTTCAGTAGAATCATTATAAATGTTTCAAATTATGAATTTAAAGTATTCAGCACAACTGGATTCAAATATGCCTTTTCATTTTCGTCTAAGGCCCTATGACAACTGGACTGCCTCCATAGTATAGCAGTCAGGAGCAAATATCTCTGCAGGAGCCCTCTGCCTTTCCAGAGGCAGAACAGCTTCCCCACTGAATCCAAAGGTTTTTGAGAGCCTTAAAGAAGACCCAACTTTGTAACCCTTCTGGAGGCCCCATGGGCTGAAGCTGGATGTTGTCCAGTTGTGGCAGTCAAAGAATCACAGAATGGTTTAGCCCTTGGAAAATGGGAAAGCCCTTTAAGGTCATCCATTTCAACCATGAACCCAGCACTGCCAAGTCCAACACTCAACCATGTCCCTTAGTGTCACATCTACATGTCTTTTAAGTACTTCAAGGGAAAACAATTCCACAATTTCCCTGGGCAGCCCATTCCAATGCTTGACAACCGTTTCAGTGAAGAAATTGTTCCCAGTATCCAATCTAAACATCCCCTGATGAAATGTGAGGCATTTTCCTCTTGTTCTCTAGCTTATTACTTAGGGGAAAGGACCAACATTCCCCTTCTTTCAAGCAGTTAGTTGTACAGAGTGATAAAGTCTCCCCTGAGCTTCCTTTTCTCCAGGCTAAACACTCCCAGCTCCTCATAAGACCCTTCCTTTTACTCCAGACCCTTCACTGGTTTCATCATGCCCTCACTACTCTTTGTCTGTGTCACAGACAGTGATTTAATTTTGCCCCATCACCTCCTAAGGTGCCATTTGGGCAAGGAGCTGGCAATGTGCCCTGGGCCTCTGAACAGCAAATCCAGGTAGGCAGAAATGGGCCACATCAGGGTACAGCACACTCTGTGAGGCAGCTGCTGTGGCCAGGTGTGCTGGCAGCACTGCACACTGCTCCCACTGTGTGCTGGATTAAGGCTTCAGCATCTTGATGGGATATTATGTACTTTTTACTGCCAGCTTCATCTTATATACCACCAAAGCTGGCATTTAATTTAGAACAGCTTTATTCAAGATATTTAACCAATCTCAATCTGGAGGTATCTCAATCTGGAGGTGTGGGAAAAGAGTTCATTTAAAATTTTCTTTAAATTTTTTTTCTGGTTATTTTCAGCAGTCCTCTATTCAAAATAACTTGGAGCTATGCATAAAGGCTGATTATAAAACCTATCTAGGGGATTGAGTCACACAGCTGTGCATTTAAATCTCCTTAAGCATGTTTCAACAGTCTCAAACACATGATGCCAAACTGGAGATAGGATTTTCAGATTATAGATGGTGAAATGGTAGAGGGAGCACCAGGATTAGAAACTAAGTGAAAGTGTGACTTCTCCATAGGGCTGTGAGGTTTCATTAGGAATGTTGGCTTGGAGAAAGGATCTCCTTGGCCTGAGGAACCCAAACAACTCAAACTGCACCAGGCTCTGTCAAACTCCCCAAGATGCATGCACTAGGACAGCAGCACCGCTCTTAAAAAAGCCTATTTTGCACCTGAGGAACTCTGAATTTGGTAATTCAATACCTTTGGAAGAAGCTGCAGATGGCATGCTCTGCTTGGAAGAACTGCTGTGACCTGCAGGAACGGAGTTGAGACCCAGAGCTTCGTGATTAAGCTGAAACCAACACAGAGGAGCTACCTTTTCTCCCTGACACCCATGCTCATAGCTTTGCCAGATTATTTTGACATATTTTCTCCACCCTGAGGATTTTAACTTTACTTTCAACAATACCTTTTAGCTTGGAAACACTGTTGATTTTCTCTGCAGACTCTTGCCAGAAAAAAAAAAGAGGGAGGAAGAAAAGAGTTCATTTCCAGACACTTGAGAGTATTGGAATTGTTCAGGTGCTGAAGTCAATGCAAGGCATCAGCTGATAAGTGGGAGGCTTAAATGTTAAAAATCTCAAGGTAGCAAGACAATGATTTGAAAAGGCCTTCTTTCTTCCGATTACTACTGAGAAAGGATGATATTACAGTGAACCTTGTTAAAATGGAATATTCCCAACAGAGAATAATTGATGTTAGTGCTACTGTCAAACTGAAGATCTGAAAGGGACTAATTACGTTTTCTACTAGGAATAACTTTCCATTTTGTCACTGCTTCGATACCTGAGCAATCCCATTTATCTCAAACATCTGAATCCCAGATCCTCTGCCTAATTTCTGCTGGGAATTGAGGGAAATAGCAAAACCAGCCCTACCTAAGCAACAGTGGCCAAATTTGATGCCCTTAAATCAGAAGAACACGTAAAAACATTGTAGACAGTCTTTAATAACTCATTCTAAGGAACATGCAGCTAGAAGAAAGCGAGCATCCATGAAGCAGGGTGTCTAATGCTGGTTGCTGGTTTGGTTATTCACTGCTGGGACAGGGAGAAAGGGATCCTATCCCCAAACTCCTGTGTGGGGCCATGGGGACATGCATTGGGCTAAAAATGGGAGCTCAGAGGCTCTGCTTGCTAGTGGGAAATTTCCCTCCCCTCCTGTCTCACTGCCATTAGCTCATGACAGGGGCAATGTGCTTTCCCACCAGCTTCTATATGGCTTCTGTGCATGTTTCTCTTTGGTCCTGGCTCCTAGACTAAAGGAAAGCAGTTGACTCCTCCCTTGAGTGTCTTAGCCTGCTAAATCCAAGAGAAGTGCATATGCTCAGCGGCGCTGGAGAGAGCACATCAAGAGAAACATCGGCTTGTGCTTCAAGAGAAAGCATCGAAGGGCATTAACACATCATCTACATAACTGCAGCAGCTCTCAAGTGCTCCAGCAGTGTTCCCTCACTCAATGTTTAACCTGTTCCTGAGCGCTTCTCTGTGGTAGTGTGCATATTCCCTGGCCGTGCTGCAAAGAACGAGACAGAAAGTGGGTGAGCAGTTTTCAGACAGCATGCTACTCTGTCTCCTCTCACCATGGCTGGGCTGTCAGGACTGGCTCCCTCCCCCTGGGGATGAGAGTAGTGTTGCTGCAGTGAACAGGCATCACAGGACTAGGGGAAATTGGGAAAAAAAAAAAAAAAAGGAAAACTGGGGGGGTTGCCAGTTCCCACAAAG
>VZRX01008227.1:176283-186843 GCA_013398075.1 Notiomystis cincta
ACAGGAGAAAGGGAAAATGGGAAAAAAAAAAAAAAAAAGGAATACTGGGGTGGTTGCAAGTCTCACCAAAGTCAGAATTCTATAAAGGTTGAAGAAAATCTGAACTGAGCTGCCTGCCATCTATCTGAAAATCCTGGAAAGATGAGAAACCTCAAGAATAGAAGAACCAGAGCGTTGGTCCAACTGATGTTCACCAGCAGGATCTTCTTCAACCAAACCCAGGCCCTTTCCTCCATGTAGTCCCAGAAGCAGTATATACAACAGCAATACTTTCTAGTAATTTGAGTAATAGCCTTTTAAAAAAAATAAACAGCTGATGTTAAATGTATCTCACTTCTGAGGACATGAACAGAGTTTGTAGGTGCCATTAGGGGAACAGAGCTCACTTTTGATCCCCCATCAAACCATAACTCATGGTTTTCTCCTTAGCTAGGTTATGTTTGGAAAATAAAATGTCAGAAAATGCAAGGGTTATTTGAGTCATAGGAAGTTTTTCTTTGTCTGGATGATATTGATTTAGAAAAAGAATCTAGAGGTGAAGGTGTAGAGATGTCTACATAATCAGAGGCATTCTGGTTCTTTCCAAAGGTGCTGGCTACATCCACATCCATGTGTGAATTCAGTGCAAAGGATAATGCAACCAGTGCCAAATGCTAAAGGTTAACATTGGAGGGTAACTGGAAGTAGGTAATGCATCAACACATCTGCCCAAATTGAATATGAAGGATTGAAAGCGTCCTGGAAACGACTTCAAGGGAAATTTATGCCTAAATAAGCTGACAAAATCAGCAATTTGGGGCACCATTTTTTAGCACATCTGACAGGCTTGTAATAGAAATTGAATACAAATTTTGAGGGAGTGACTGAGGTATTAGGTAAAGAGACACCATTTTTGAGAGCTATTAATAGTCAGTTGTCCAGAGACATTTCTGATTCCACAAGAAGCACTCACTATCCAGATGTCTCCAGTGACTACTTAGATCTCTGTGCATCAACACTTCAGTGCAGGAATGCAAGAAAACATCAAGGAATTTAACTCCATCATTTTAGGCATGGTTAGATGGCCAGGATGTGGCAATTATCAGTGGACATAACCTGCTGATGATTTTCTTACTGTCATCTGGCTGGTAATCGCTGCCAAAACCCGTTCTAGCATAAGTGAAGATTCAGACTGGTTGATTTTCAGAATGATTTTCATGATCACTCAGAATCACCCAGCCTTGTACTGCACACAGTTTAAACCACACATGCAGGATTTTATGCCTCATGGAACAGCTTCAAAGTACACTATCTAAAATGGCCCAAAATTAGATCAGTGTTGGTACTGCTGTACTGGATAGTGAAATTGTTTAAAGATTGTTACATTAAAAGTTCCATTAAGATGTTTGTTGTTGAATTATTTTTTTATGCCTAAAATGCTAAAAATAACATTACCATTCTTTCCTGCTGAAGAAAACATTTAAAAACCATTATTTATTAAGCTAGTTTCAGAGAAAAAACATTTTTTTCTGAAAATAAACCATCAGCATCATGAATTAAACAGACAGAGAAGAGAGATATTATATGCATCCAAGATATAATTTCTGAAAGAAAGCTATCTCCCCCCTCCCCCCTTGAATAATGCCCACTGTATGCCTGGTTAGAAAGCAATAGCTTGGTTATGAAATGATGGAAATTTTATCCATGAAAATGCCGCCCGCACATTAAAATCATCACACAGCTCACAGAGTGCTGTCTGCAAGCTTCTGGGCCATAAATCTATCAGTAAATAAGGACTATTTTACTATTTTACTGTGGCTCTTAATGTTAGGTGAATTTCTTATTAAATGGCTGACTAGAATGTGCTATACATGAAAAGAGAAGATCAAATTAAGCTGTGCTGTAAAAATTAAACCACGAGATGAGACAAATGCTTGCCCCTACACTTTTAACCTACTGTTACATTTTCCATTCTAAGTTCAAGCTCCAAAGCCTGTGTGGTAACAGCTCTACTGCTTGCTTCTGGCAGCAGTGCCTCTGGAGGTCCCAGGGCACAGCTGCACAGCAGGGAGAGCCATGGGCACTTTAAGGAACATGCCTGCATGTATTTAAAGGAACGTTCCTGTATCGGGCTGATCAGTGACACAGGAGCTGGTCCCACCTGGAGCACTCCTAAAGCACGGGAGATGGATGCAACTCAGTATCATTCACTTGTAGAAACCTGCTTTAGTTAAGGTTGCAAACTTTCCAGGGTTCTCTCCAACAATTTGACTCTGGATGCTCTGGAACCACCCCTTCAATCCCTGGTTTTTTTCCAATTCTCCTCTGATGCCCAAGCAGAATCATTGGCAAGGGACAGCCAGGGTGAATACAGACAGGAGCAATGAGACACTTGTCCCCTGGCCATAAGCCTTACTGAATGGTGTTGAGTGTGGCCAGCAGATGGTGATGACTGCCAGCTCACTCTGTCCATCAGGAAAAGCTACAGGACCATTTGAAGTGTAGCAGCCTGGATCTCATGTACAGGGTATGAAAAAGCTCCTTCACATATGAATAGCTTGGGGAAGAGCCTGCTCTTGGATCTAGTCATGCCTTCTGAACTCTCCAAACTACAGGAGCCAGGATAATAGGATTTTACCTTAGAAAACTTCCTCCACAACCAAAGAATAAAGGAAATGAGCTTAAGAAAAGTTAAATGTTTTAATATGGTGTGGAAGACATTTAAATAATGTTTTCTCCCCTATCTGATTATATATTAAAAATTCATTTACATGCTCAGCAGTTCCCAGACCTCTACTGGCTCCAGTGGATATCACAGTGCCTAAGGGACATGGACAAAATCCAAAAGCATGTGCAGTGGATTTGTATAGATAGCAGGGACTCAAGAAAATTGGCAGGATTTTTTTCTTCCAATAGACTGCTGTGTCTGGGCCAAGTCCTTACTTCTCCCCTGCCCTGGTGTCTGGACCTGCCCATATCTAGATTAAAGCTTTCCTGGTAATGCCAAGTGGTGCCTTAGCATGAGCCTCAAGCTCATCTCCCTCCCTGAGCTTGGAGGTCCCTAAGGCTTGGCCAGGATGTTCTCACTTGTTCTTCTGACAACTCTTCATCAGCATTGGGCAGGTTCTCTGCTAGCACTTAGGAACAGGAAGAGTTAACAGAAACTGTAGGATTCTAAGTTTCCAAATATCCATGCTGTGCTTTTGGACAGCAAGTGAAAACAGTTACAAATACCTCCACCAGTAAATCCCAGTATACTTATCACCCACCCACATGTCAAACTTGCCTCAAAGCAAGCTGTGCTTAAGTCTTTAGTGTATCCAGTTTTCTTTATATGTTTTTTGCTCCTCTATGAAATATGACAAGTATTTTCCTTTATTCTTCTTGTTTGTGTGTGTGTGTGTTTTATTTTTTTTCTTTTTAGTGAAGTGCTTGCAAACAGTTCTTCTATTATCAAATACTTGTGAAACAAGCAAGCTTTACTTTTGTATCATATGTATTTACTTTTAGCAGCTTAGTATGCATGTTTAATCATAAGACAGAGCCTAAAACCAACAGTGACTGAAAACTGATATTTTGACACTAAATACTGTAGCCTTTTCAAAGAGACAACTGGACTAAACTAAGTCACTAAGAAGTGTCACTTTCCATTAAATATGAGAAGGTTTCAGAGCATATTTGACACAATTGCTGTTAATGGAAGATTTCTCAATTTTGTATGTCTTTCACATACAAAGCTACTAGGAGACAAGAAAGTCTGTGTTTGCTTCAAACTCTTCAGAGATCAACATAACTATGAGGTTAAATGCAGGGTTTCTTTCACTTCTTTAATAATAATAGTAAGAAGAAAAATTCTGTGCAGAAATGTCCTTGCTTTCTTGTTCCAAACTTCTCCACACACAGAGGAGGAACTAGGACTGCAGTCCTTATGCCCAAACAGCATTTTGGACCCCTCAGATCCCACTGAGGCTCAGCCAGGCAGCACAGTCCCACCATGGAAAGTCTCCTTCAAGCACAAACTGTAAGGATCTTAGATAACTTCTATTTCTCATACTGTAACAAGACTTTACTACTATTTCTTACTAACTCTGTTTGTTTTGTTCTCCTCTGTAAGAGGGGGGCTTTTTCTTCTGTGTCCATATATTACCTGACAACTGGAAAATATCCAAAAAAGGAAACCAGAGGCTCCCTAAAAGCAAAAGGCTCAAATAGTTAATGAGACCTCCCTCAGCCCTTCCTTGGGTCTAATGGGTGAGTTTTTTGAGGACCCATGGGAGGAATTCCAATATGGACAAGATGATTGCTGTTTTTCAGAGGAAAACTGTGTGTTTTAATACCCCTGAAAGCTCTCCTAAGGCTCAGCAAACAGCTGCTGTGTGAAATCCAGCCCAGAGAAAGGCTCACATACACATACAGCAGGGAAGTGCAATTGTAACTCAGGTGAGTGCTCCTATTCATACCAGCCCCAAATGTATAATTTGTCCAATTATTCAGGAATTTCAGAACTTTGTTTCAGTCCAGTGAACAAAACCATTGATAATCTGGGCTCTTAATTCAAGAAGATAATGCGCAGCATAATTTGATTTTTAGCTGTCTCCACACTGTGAAGTTCACACTCACACTGTGCAAAGCAGTTTTATCAGATATTTGCAGCTCTGTGAGACCTCTTGCCTGCTTTGTGCTGGCCTATGAGGCATTAGTCTCACGAGGAGGAGAAAGGTGGAGGCTTGGCTCTCACGACCCAGGGAAACATGAATTGTGTGGAAAACCACCTGAGCAGTGACAGCTAACACAGTGAGCTGTGTCAAACAGAGAGCTGGGTGCAAGCATGTGCCCAGCTGGGCCACTTCACTCAGGTCAGACTGATCCTAACAAGTTTGGCAGAATCAGTTGGAAAATACCTAATAAACAAAACATACGTGTGCCCACTTGTAACCCATTTCAATCCTCATTTAATTTCCAAACTGGATTCTAACTACTAAGCTCTTTCAGCAGTTTAAAAAGCACTTTGTTTTAATGTCCTTTAATGAACAGTCTTTGTAAATGGATCAAAATTAGGTTATTTGCTGTATAAACATGTGAATTGTGTCTGTGTATTATGATCACCCACACTCATGACAGGGTCTGGGCTTGGCAGCCAACTTAGCTTTTGGACCTTTGGATATTTTGGGATATGAAGCTAAGACACAACATGGATATAGCTTTGCTAAGTTCCAGTTACTTCACACATATGAGAAATCCTGCTACTCTAAAGCATTACTGCAAGAACAGAGTGGTGTTGATAGGAAGCTGTCCAGTGTAAAATTAAGATATTAATTTGACTGGCAGTCATTGTGTGTTTGTAAGTCAGGACAATATACCTACAGCTCAACAGTCTACAAAACTCTCTCTAGGAGAAAATTGAAAGATTTTCATCAACAAAACACTTGAAGCAAGGCACGGAACATTCAAATCTGTGAAACATGGAATAGTGGAATTATCCTGGCAATTTACATGTGAGCTCTGAGTCAGTGCTTTCAGGCAGGGAATAATTCTACATATGCATCCCTAATGAAACAGGATCATAAATCTTTCTGAATGGTACTTTTCAGTTTATATGCTTGGCTTCAAATTCATCTCCTACAGGAAAGACACTGGAAGACAAAAGCAGCACAGGGTCCAGCCCATGGGACACAGCTCAAGAGAGCATTTTACTATGTAGGACCCCATTTGTATGCTCTTATCCTAGTTTGAAATGGGTATTTATATGAGTATTTGTAATGGGTATAAAAAAAAAGAAAAGAAAAAAAAGGACAAAGGAGCAGAACAGCAGGGCAGGTAGCAATTGCTGTCTGGGGTAGCAGATAGCCTGGCCTGCTTGATTATAAAAAAGAAACAAAAAAGTAAACCACAACCACTAATACCTTAATAGGAATATCTGTCTAATTTAGCTTGTGGGGAGGAATATATTAATATCAAATGATTAAGTAAATAAATGCGTAGGTCTATAACTATCTTAACTTTTTTTGCTGCTTATGCTATAAGCATAAACCAAAATATTTCCAAACAGATTTAAGAAAGAGATGGATCTGGAGGTAGTCAGTGTATTTTGGGCTCTGGACTGAAAGTCAAAACCAGTGAGATGCTGACACAGCACAGGTCGCTGCAAAAACACCCAGAGGCAAAAAGAGGATGTCTGGGGGGATGGGAAGCAGCCAAGGGCTCAGGTGGCCCCTGCTGGGACTGGGGCTGCCCATCCTGGAGAACTGGGTGTGTGTTACTCTCCTCCTCTGAAAGGCTCTGCCAAAGAGATGCCACTTCATCTGCAATGTGGGCTCAGGAAAGGGATCTTTCTTGGCCTCCCATGACTTGTAGCTCTTAAAAGAGAATAAATTGGTAAATCAACTAGCAGCATAATTAGAAGCTGTCAGCATGATATTCCTCCAGGATACCTGAACTTGGAAAGTCTTGCAGGGAAAAAGGGATAATTCTGCACGTGCAGTGCTAAAGGTCTCAGTGTATCCTGTTCCCTGCCAGGCTGAAGCCATGGCATTTGGCCAGAAGTGTAAAGGATTTCCAGTGGTAGTAACCAAGTGACAATGCTGGGGACTAGCAATACACTGCCCCCCAAACATTTTAAATTGTATTTGATGAGCTGCTGATATGGTACCACTGAGTATTTTTTGATAATAGCACAGATACTGAATGATGGTTTGGGTGCTACCAAAAATTCCTTCATTTTTAGGATCCCAGACAGATTCCTGGGAGAACATGGGTGACCCTTAAAGGCAATTTTGTTATGAGCTTCTGCAACAAACAAATGCTTGGTTTGCCTGCTCCCAAAAGAGATGTCCCTTTGTGTCTTTCTGCAAGAATGGGGCTGAGCAGGGAGAGGCTGCACCCACTGTCCCACAGGTCCTTTGGGAAGGGAAGTGCCCAGCAATGGGTGCTTACAGATGATGGAGAAGGAAACTCTGGCAATATGAATGGTGTCCAGAGCAGAGGCAGGAGTGGGCATGTCCCCTGCCCCAGCAGTCAGGTGGTGAGGCACCCCTGTGGGTCCAGGCAGGCTTGGTATTGCCAAGAAATGCCAGCTGGGCAAAAGGATCCAGCCAGCAAAGACAACAGAGGGAAAACTGGCATTTAGAAATGCCAGCAGTCACAGCCTTGGCAACCACCATGTGTAAGATTAAGCCTTGTCTTCAACAGAGTGGCCTTGCTTTCAGCATTTCGGCTCCTTGTTCCCATTCTGGATTTGAGGAAACAGTACAGAAAAGGGTAGTTCCATGTGAGCAGAGGAATTAGATGTTGGGGCTGAGTTTGTTTATTGGGTTTCTAAATGATTTAGAGGCCCAAAATGTTTTGCCCAAGATGATTTTGCTGTCCGTGGGATGAAAGAAAAATATCACTTTGTAGGAGTAGCTCCCTGCCACAAAAGTGCTCTTACCCAAGCTCAGGATATCTAAGGATATACCCTGTGACTCTTTCAGGGTATTTCGCTGCCTAGATAGGAGTAAAACTGCTGCTTCCCAAAGGGGAAATTTCTCAGCAGTCCAACACCATGGTTACAGGGGAGCTTGAGTCCATACTGGCTGCAGATTTTGGAGCACACTTATAAATCTGGAGGCTACAAGCACATCCTGCTTCAGTTCACTCTTGATATTAAAGAGCCTGATTTATCTCCCTCAGACCACATTTAAAAACCTTCCTTGCACCCTCACCAGGTAGCTCACCCTGAAGAGCTGTGTCCCAAGTGGCAGACTCCTTCAGCCAAGACCCCACCAACATCGAGCTGTGGGACCAAATCCCACCACCGGTTTTGTAGGGTGCAATCCTCCTTGTGCAGCCCTGTGAGATGTCTGGCTTTCTCTCAGCACTGCTTTTCTACTGGTAGAAGTGCTACCAGGCAATGTGCATCCCAAACTACATTTCTGCAGCAGATTATTCCCAGCTCAGCATGATGCTCCCTACCTGGCCTTCCTGAGCTCACTTCTGCAGATCACATCTCTACTTCACCTCAGTTACATTCAAATTCTGACCTCATCTGCACCTGCTGCACTTCCCATCACAGTGACCTCCACAGACCCTCATTTGTTACTGCCAGGACTGTAAAAAGCACAAAATTATCTATGTAAAAAGGTTTAGAAGGGCTAATCCACCAGCTGTTTGCAGAAGTAAAATCTTGGGCAGGTGTTTAATTTTAGACAGGCCAAATGCTGTTGAATTTATGAGGGCTGTTCATAAACAGACATATTTACATGCTTGAGTGTGTGAAAAAATAGGTGCTTGCTTTTTTAATACACTAGTCAGTTTATAAAGGAGAATCAGAGAAATATTTTCAGTCAAGTTGTGCCAGGGATTACTTTGACAGACTTAATGTAATTAGCTGGAGATGAGTTTGGCCTGGTGACCTTTTTCTTTCTCCTGGTGTACTCCATGTGTTTGACCAATGATTCTCCAAGTAGCTTTCAACTGATTTAAGGCTTTTCTTGGTGTTTGCGTTGAGATTTTTTTTCTCCCTTTTTCATATACAAGACTATTCCCTTTGTGTCCTGGAAGAGATCCTTATATCTTAAACATATCATTCTTACAAGGTTATGCTAAATCCAAACCCCTCAGTCAGAAAAGGGGCTGCTGCCAGTTTCCTCTTCACTTACTAATGCAATTGCCAGCAAGGGCACCAGGATTTCAGCAGAAGTACCAGGATCAGGGAAACACGAATTTTAAAGCTGACATCCGCTGTCTTTGGGTGGCCACTTGGTGAAGCTGGTGGATTTTACAGAAAAAGAAAAGAACTCCAAAAACTGCCCCAAACAACAAAAAAGGCGCATTATCAACAGCAACAGGCTAAAGCTCAGAACTGTGAAACCAACACTGCCTCTGTCTGTACACTCCTGAAGTTGTTAATAACAATAAAAGCAAACATGCATCTTAACTTTATTAAAGCTCTTAAGACAGGCATGTTTATCTGCATCCTCAAAGAATGGGAAAATACCCAAAGATACAGATTATTTCAGCATGCACAGGACTTTGTCAGTAGAGGAAAAACAGGGAACAGTTAAGTACAATTTTCTCGAATTTCATAGGAATCCAAGAGTACCTCGCAGAAGAACCAAGCTATGTAGAAATAAATGCTACTCTTTGGACATTTAATTATATAATGTTGTCCTTTTTTCATGCTTGCAAGTGCTCTAGTTCTTGAAAATTGTCTGTGTATCTGGTGCCTGACAATCTGTGCTTTTGGTGCTTATGAATGAATTGGAGACCATAGTTTTAACAAGAGATTGTCTGTGTGCTTGTATTTTTTAAATTGGGCAGATCACATGAAAGGTGCTCTTCCAAGTCCCAAAGTTTGAGAGATGACTGAAATGCAGAGGTAGGCTGAAGCCAACCCATGATCATGGAGGGTTACTGGCTCTTAGGAGGTGCAATCTGCATTTCAAGACACTCAAGAACAGCTCTATACTTAGAGACTTCCTAAAAAACCCAGGAGAAATGCACAGGGCTGGTGATTACCTAGTTCTTGTGCAGAGAGGCTGACAATGCTGTTCAGTCCACGCTTTCCCTGATTTGGTCTGCCTTGAACTTCTGAATGACTGTGATTCATGAGACTGAATACTTCAATGAACAGTACTTAAGCCCTGGTTTGGGGAAGCACAGAAGCACATTTGCCTTCAGCCTTGCCTTTAGCTTCTGAGTAATATCACTGAAGCTCATGGCATGTAAACCCTCACTTGAATTTAGCAAGCACTTTGCTGGGTTGATGCTATTCTTACATGTTTCTCTATGGGAAAGCAGTGCATCATTAGAGGTGCAGATTTAGGTTTTTTTTTCTTTTTACTTTTTTTTTTTTTTTAACTTAGAGCCCCAGTTTTTTGAATGTATGATCTCATGGCAATTCCAATCCTTTGAAACTGAACGTTTCAGAATTTTTTTTCTGTAAGATTCCCAGCCACCAGGAAACAACTAAACACAGATTAAATGTCTTATGCTGTTAATAGCACATTTTTTAGTCACCGTGAACCCAAACCTGAAGTGTAAGGTTGGTTACAAAAAATAAAATGAACTAGCCCTCTTCTCTGCTCACCATCTCTTTAGATACTGAAGGACTGTACAGCCTGTTCCACCTGATGCTCATTTTGAGTCACCAGGACTATCAGATTACATGGACAGTTCAACACCTGCATTTCATGCCCTTAGGTCCATTCTTGAAGCAAAGAATACAACCTCCCTCGTGCAGTACCGAGAATAACTATTTTCACATCCTGTGCATCATTTCACCATTCAGCCCCCACTCAGGTGTGAGAGAGCAAGGGCAGAGCACTGCCCTTTTTACCTATTGAGAGGTCCTTTAGAGACAACCTCAGCGCACCACGAGTAGAGGCTGGGGATGCCCGGACAACCCCGGGGAGCGCGCTGCTTACCGGGACCGCGGGAGCGCCGGGCGCCGCGGGGAAGCCGCGCTGGGCGGGATACGCCCGCCGCTCACCCCTCTCCGAGCTTCCCGCCGGCACCACAGCCCCTGGCAGAGCCCCGCGGCCGCCAGGGAGCCCTCCGGGACCCCGCCTCAAGCTCACGACGGAAAACTTCACGGTTCACGGA
>VZRX01008227.1:187281-340560 GCA_013398075.1 Notiomystis cincta
GGTACCTGCTGCGGGGACTGCCTGGGAGCCGGGAGAGCCTGCTCGGGGCTTGCCCGCTCTTCGCAGTCCGTCCCTGATCAGCCGGTGCTGACCGATGCCGGAGATGCGCTCCTGGAGCAGGCGGGGCTGGAGTGAGAACCATGTGTTTGGGGATTGTAAGGTTGCGTTCGCACTGTCTGAACACACGGGAGTGGAGTCGCTCAGTTTTGCAATGTATACACTGTACAGAGTGATGGATGCCCTATGGAAGTGCCATCGATGACCAAGTAGTTGTTCCCTCTGAGAATGACATAATTTCTATTACTAGTGCTAACTTTGTCAAATGCGACTTTGATGCTATATTTTCTGCCAAAATAGGTAGGAGGGAAGCTTCCCCACATACCAAATAACTTGGACAAAAATCACACAGGAGAGTCTTGAAAATCTTCTGCTTTTCTAAGTAAGGATGGATGCATAGGATGCAAGGAAAACGAGAAACAAAGAATGGAAGTAAAGGAACCTGTACTTTGTCTAATGAGGTTATCATTAATCAGAAATGGTATTATTATGCACAGCTTTAGAAACTTGTATTTTAATGTAGAGTGTTGGTTAAAAAATCCATTCCCTAAGTCTCTGTTCCTGTCTCTCCCACTTTACCAAAGGAACAGAAAAACTAAAGAGATCCATCCTGGTCCTTTCTGGTGAAGTGTATTTAAGACTGCTGGAGAGCTCCATGATCTCAAATGGGAGTGGGAGATGGCACAGATGAAGAGCAGAAACCTCTGGATCTCATTAATGATGTGCTAATATGCTCCTCACATTTCGAACAACAAAGGAATGAGATATCCAAGCATTTTTTATGGTCATCAGTGCTGATTAAAATTTCTCAGACTTTCCATAGAGTTTCTGACATCTCTTACTTCTGTTTGGGCATTAGAGGAGGATTGTAAGGCTGATATGTGTTCATACATCAGCCATAACAGGGCCATAGTCTTCAGCAGGGCCATCATCATGATTAGCATTTATTTAGATATGCGCATGGTTGTATAAAACAACTTTCTGACTGGCTCCATTCTGACACTTGTCCCAGGCAGTGCCTCTACATCTCACCCACCTTCCCCTAACACACTGTAGCTACAGGTAAAACCAACTTCCAGGAGCAGGAGGTGGCTGTATCAATCCCACATGGAGAGCCCTTTGGCCAGGGAGCCAGACAATGAAAACACAGATTTGAAAAATCGATATTATGCAAAAATTAAGCATGGAAGGAAGGATTTTAAACTGAGACAAAGTGTTCTCAATGAAAGGCACAAACATCAGTCAGTCACAGCTGAATGATTTGAACTTGATCGGAAGCTGGGTGGAGTGACAGCCTAGAAAGTTTCACATTAAGTCAATTAAGTCCCATTATTCTTTAGATTTTAAGAACTAATTAAATTAATTTCATGTGACTGTGAAAGGAGCTGAAATGACTGCCAAAAACTGTTCTTGTGACAGGCTACAGAGGCAGCATTAGTCAGTAATTATGGCACCAGGCTGGTACTCGAGAGAGTTTTGTGTCTTATCTGCCCAGCTCTGAATGGTGATAAGAGGACTCTTCAATTTCCAGAGTGGTACTGGGGACAAGTACTCAGCTTGCATGGTGAGGAGGAATCACTGTAACTGGATACTGTCTTATTGCATCCCAGCAATACTCCTCAGACCTGACTGGTGATTTCCTGGGCATATTTGTAGGTAGATGATGTCGAGCCTGCTGAGTTGCTTCCTTTCAGATATCACAAATGTCTTACTGTGGAGAGGAACATGCCTTTCAAACAAGATTTCCTTTGCATTCAGGTATCTTGTTCAGTCTACCAAATTTCCATCATGGCAGAACTGTGGATGCAAGAGGAAAAGTAGTGTGAGACCATCCTGTGGGCTGACCAAGGTCTGCCTTACTTCAGTTCTGGGTCATTCAGATATAACTGGTCATGCTGAGCCATGCTGTTTTGGGCAGGAAACACCCAGCAGGGAATTGTGGGCTGGCTGTTATGTGCACACATTTCTTTTTGTCTTTCTTTAATGTATTGCCCTTCTCCTTTCCTGACCCATTCTTTGCATCTGGGTTGCTGTTTCTTTCCTAGGTGGTCACTGGACGTGTCACCAGGTACATCTCTGCAGCTCTAGAAGAAGGCACCAGAGTGGCTGTCAACAGTGTGCTCTGTAGCCCCCTCCCTTCTGTCTGCAGGGCTGGCTGCTCAAATGCTGATGCACTGCACATGGGATTCATCTGCCTTTAGCTTCTGACATTGTGAGTTAATCATCAGAGTGCAAGCACATCACCTTAGGCTCTCTGTATAGCTAATGGAGAGAAATAGACACCTCCAGAAGGCAATTCCTCTCATCCATCTTAGGCATCCTCTACGGGAAGATGAAATGAGCTGCCTTTTGGAGGGGCCCATTTCTCTGCACCGAGTCAGAAGGGAGCCCAGGGTGACTCGCTCAGATAAAGATGATTAACGTTACGGTATGCACAGTGGGGTGAAATGAATCTCACTTCTTTTGAGTAATTCTGGTAGTCATGACCTAGTGGAGATTGAGAACCTCTTGAGGCTTTTCTGCATATCCTATAAAATCCTAGCTGGGAGCAAATCTGAGCTGTTTTGCAGTTTTCTAGCAAATCAAAGCAGTGCTGATCAGTCAGGTTAATCCCAGGGCAGCAGGATGATGCTAACCTAGGAGGGAATAGACAAATGCTGTTCAAGCAGGTTCCAGAGGTGCCATTTTGTACTGGTAGGTGGCTGCTCCCACCTACTTGTCCATCTCCATGTGGTGGCTGGCTGCTCAGAAACAGGTGTCTACAGAACCACTCTTGCCTGTGCTGAAACAGTTTCTTGTTCAGCACTAGAGTGATTCAAAACCCATTTTAAGGGCTCTTGCAGCTCTCTCTGAAGCACCTTGTGCTGGCTATGATGAGATGCTGTAAGAGAGACTCGTCAGACTCACCATAGTCCTTTTTAGCCCTTTTCTCAAAACTGCTTCTTTCTGAGCTCTGCATGACACCGTTACCTTCCTAAGGAGATAATTCACTATGAAAAAGTGATCTGTTGTGCTGTCAGTACCCAGTAATCCACTGCACTGCAATTACTTCTCATAACCAAATTAACAAAACAGCATCCTCATTTTATTTGGATTAACTTCTGCAGTTAGCAGTTGACAGACGATACGAAAAATACTAGTGTAAATAATGTGTAATTTTATGTTTGAGCTTTTCAGAAATATTCTCAGGCTGGGTGGTCCCTAGCCATTGGTAGTTCTAGGACCCTGAGGTATAAACAAATGCTACTTCTGCAGGGAAAAGCAGAGCTGCCCTTTTAAAAAATGCTGTCCTAATAAATCTGCTGAAATTCACAACTTGACAGGATCACACTCCTCAGCAGGAAGGAGTCAATTGATCATTAGTTTGTTGTTTTTCTCTGGTCCTTCCTTGTCTCCATGTCAGTACTGCAGCCTCAGAGACCCTGGAGCTGTGATGTGCTGCTTGGTGCTGTCAGCACTGTCTTGTTCCAAACAGAGCAACTGCAGTGTCAGCTCAGCAGCAAAGGCCTGTCTGGGGCCCAGAGGACAGAGCACTAACCCACTCCATCCAGCAGACAAAGTGTTAAAGTCTGTGACATGCTACAGGCACAGCACCTGCTGGCTCTGCTGTGTTGTTTATTTGGGCAGTGCTCAAAATAATCATGTATTATGTTAGGTGTGTGCCTTACTCGGGGTGTGTTCTTTCCATCTCTCTCAGTGGCACTGGTTAGTGTTCAGCAAATGTCCCCCTTACTCCATCGTGGTCCCTTGGTTATTTTGCAGGCATATTTAGCAGAATGCTGTCTTGTGAGACTTCCCCAGCCTCAGCAGCTCATTCTTGCACAGGCAGTTCATTTACTGCTCCCAGCTTGTATGGGATCTGCTTTGGTTAACACTTCAGTGATGTCTTAATATGATACATCCCAGCCAATGCTCCACCAAGGCTGACATTTGTCACAGGCTTTGACCTGAATAGAACCAGTCTGATTCTTGTTGTGCTCTACAGCATACAAGCTTCAACTCCCTCCAATCTCACCTTCTGAGATGTGGCTTCTGCAAGGTGTCTGTCACACCCTGCTTCACTGGGGTAGTGGTGCTGCTGTGCCTTTTTGCCAGGCACTGTGCACTGCCTGAGCACCCCTCCTCTTTCACAGGGCAGAGGGCTCAGATCACCCAAAGATGCTGTGAGAAGATGCTGCATATTGACTGAAGAAGTTGTGTTCACTTCTGTTGACTGTTTTAGAGGGTTTCCTAGAAGAGATGGGAAGTTGTGAACCATTATGTAAGATTTCCTGGCATATATATTTGGAAGAAAATGTAAAAAAAAATGTAAATGTGGTTAAGTGGCTTCAAAAGTCCGTAAAATGTACCTCTAGTTTTGATTTTCAATGTTATACTCACTATTGGTACAGGAGTGTTGTTGTGGGATCCTGTCTGGACTAGATAAAAGACCCCAGTGTTGATGAAACTGTGATCAAACACAAAACACAGACTACTCTTGACAGAGGACTAAGTCACTTCTTATTTAGATGGCACCTAAAATTAATTCTTGGATCAGTTTTTTTACCCACAATAAAATGAACAAACAGGACGTCTCCTACAAACCCTTTGCCTTATGATGACTATCAAGTCAGTATTTAAACTCCAAGTTTGTTAAGAATTCATTCAAATTTCTTGTCAAAGTTATTTTGTGATTTTGTACGTATTTCTCTGCTAAAACAGGAGTGTGCTGAAGTATGCAATTCAGTCCCTTATTGTACAGTGACTGGATGATTTCCTCTGATTTTTTTTTCTGTAATTTATTGTTATTCTGACAAATCACAAAGAAATGCACATGAATAATTTTCATATTTCTAGATAAGAAAAAACCAAAACAGTATCTTAAAACTTTGGAAGTCTGTATCTTCTCAGCTTAATAAAAAACATATGTGGAAACACCAAGCAAATAACAATGTTCTGTTATGATTCGAAATATGAACACGTTCAAATTACACAGAAAAGAAAAAAGGTGGATGAAGTGGTGAAAAGCAAAATAAGTTTCACACTGAGCACTCAAAGCAGCTCATTTTTAAAGTTGTTTGTAGGCAATACCTATTGTTGATAAATTCCTTATGAATAAAGTCATTGTGTTACTCTTGTCCCAAAGAATTTCCCCAAACTTCGACTTACTTGTGCTATTGTATCCTACAGCAGTTCTTTAATTATATCTATCCTGCTTCCTGGAGGTGTGCCTGTCATGTCAGGGTGTGCCTGTAAATTTTACAACAGTGGTTTTTTGTGTTGCTGCTGTAACTTTAGCTTAGGTTGCTGTTAGCTGGGGATGTTTTGTGGTTCTTAGCCTGACTGTAATAGGGATGGACCACTGACTTGGGATGCTGTTTGAAAACACTGCCATGGCTGATATCAAAGGATTAACTGGTGATGTTGATGGGCAGTATGTAGAGGAAGGGAATAATATGATCCTTTAATAGGGATGTAGCTCATATTGAGTTTAAAAGATGAAATGAAGGTGACACTCAATGGCTGCAATTTTGTTTCAGTCTGACATTTGATATGGTTGCCTGTATTGGATTAATTAAAAGTCTTTTCAGGTACTTTTGTGGCAAGAGTTTTAGTTGCACCCAAAGCCTGCTGAAATTGGTAAGAGAACTTGCTTGGTCTAAAGAGTGGTGGATCACACGCTCGGAACAAGTCGTGCAGAGACCATTTCCACTCACACATCCTATGTTCTATTCCTGCCCTTTCTGAAACAAATGCTTACACAACATTTCACATTACCTAAAACACAGCAAAGGGGGCAATGCCCAGTAAGAGAGTCACTAAACTGCAGAGTTTTATCACCAGCAATTGAAGATATATTAGGATCCAACAGTACAGAGAAATTTATGGGTCAAGGAAGTATACAGAGTTTTTGAGAACATGTGTGTTCTAATGTTTCAGAACAATGTCTACAAGTAATCAAGCAATTAAATCCTTCCCATGCTTCCAGCTGTGGTTGGTGAAATGAGCATTCCCACCACCATCAGATAAAGCAAGAAGTGACTCACATGCTGTGATTCTGCTGTTCCTCCTGATAGCACTGCCCCCCTTAGCTGGGCTGACACTTCTCTGTAAACTTTCTGACATGACAGATCCCAGCTTAGACAGCTCACTCTTAGGAATGGGGCTTTTCATGGATCATGTGTTTCTCAAGTGTGGAACGTTTGCTTTGCACTGTGTTTGTTGCTGATGGTTGTCTGATTATCTGCATGGGCTACCAGGTGCCTCCCAGCTGCTGAGGGCTGTTGCTCAGTCAAAATCCCTGACAAGTTGACAGCTTTGCTTCCTTCTCATGGCCCTCCTGTGATCAGCCTGTTTTACTCATGGCTGTGGCTGGGGAATACAGAGAGTGTGTATGCAGGGCAATGCAACTCTGGTGTTTTGCTTGTACACACACAGAAATAGTGAATGGGCAATGGGTCAGCCCTATTCAGTAAGGGGGTCGTGCTCCTGGAGCTACAAAAGCATCTGAAGATGGTTCTCTCTGGAATCCCAGATTGCTCAGAAACAGCTTCATGTTCCACTGTTTGTGATATTTATATCTTTTCTATGCCATTGCTAGGTCCTATTGCCCACCTGTGTGTGTGTGCACTCGTGAGTATTCAATACATAACACAGGTAAGTGATACAGCCCAGGCATCCTTGTCACAAGAGACACTGTGGGTTCACAGAGGGAGAGAAGGTTTGTTTTCTCTGTAACACTAGCACAGGCTCAAATGTGATGGGCAGAATGTTTCTGCACGTAATTCTGGAGATATTTCACACCACATCACTACCAAGCAGGGTTTTCTTTGCCTAGTCTGCATTCCTTTAGGCTCATCTCATTTAGCCTGTGATTATTTAGAGGAAGCAGGTGGAGAATTCCCAGGGAGAGGAATAATATAGATGGAAATGAACTCATCTGTGCAATCAGGCTAGCCTGTTTTAAGAGAATTCAAGCACATATGTTGCATGGAAATTCCAGTTACCTGGTTCTTCATACTCCTTGAATCTTCTACATGATTTAGTTGCTCCTTCCCCAACACTCCATCTATCTGCAGTGGAAATCAGTAATGACAGAATATTATTGATCTGTCTTGCAGTATAGTGAACAGTATTTAAAACTGACTGTACAGTGTCCATTACATTTTAATTTCCTACATTATTAGATCTGCTTATCCCAGTCCCCTGAAATCTTGTGCCAGCCTGCTCCTTCTAGAGCCTACAACCTCCTCTAATTTCATTTTAATTCACACACTTCTGGTGGATAAAAATAGCAGGGGTTCTGTCTACTGACAGAAGGACTGTAAGAAAAGCACGATTTGTTTGGCACCTCTTTTGCTAAAGTGTTGCCCTGTACATCTTTTGGGAGAAGCATTGCTCAGGCAAAGGTGAGCCATGGACAGGAACCCAGGTGCTATTTAAAACCACAGATGTCTTTCTCTGAATCTCTCCCTCTGAAAGCTGAGTGGAGGACTGACTCAGGCTGCTATGGTCCTGCAGCACATTTCCATAATGGATCTAGATGCACAGTAGCACAACCTGACATTTCATTATTTTTAATAGTGCTATTGCTGGAAGGAGCTGCTGATGTGAGAGCACATTCCAGCAGCAGACTGAGGTATTAATGTGGAATCACAGCAGCAAGTGCTGAAAGATGTGTGGCTGGGAGAAAAGGCAGTGCCACTGACAGGACACAGTACACAGAGTAAGATTCAATTTCACAATATTTATAAGCCCACACTTTCTGTTTCAGTGGTGTGTAGCTGCAGAGAAGGGAGAACAAGCCTCCTGTAGGAACAGAAGCACATACTTGACCAAGAAGAGAAAGGACTGGCCCTGTGTGTTTGGTCATGTGCTGCAGCCTGAAGTGGCTCCTGCTGTCCCAAAACTGCTGTTGTCAGCTTTTGCAAGCCAAGGGAATGTGTCATTCATTTTATGGAGCAACAGTGTTTTTCTGGATTTATATGATCTCTTTTCTCCTAAGCTTTCCTGCCCAGCCCCAGCTGGAAGGAGGAACAGCTCTGCCCCTCTCCCTGCAGTGGCTACAGGGAGCCATGGAACTCTAGCTCAGTCCTGGCCAGGGGATGGGCTGAGTGAGCAGCACTGGGGACACTGCTGGGCACAACAGAGAACATGCAGGACCTGACAGGTACCAGTGCCCCAAGGGTAGCTGGGTTTTGCAGGTGGAGTTACATGAGAAGTAGCTGAAATTCACAGAAGAGTGGAGGGGAGCACTGGGGACTTTTTGGGAGCACAGCCTTGCAAAACCCACAGCACCTCAGTCACTCCAACAATAATTGCATATAAAGCTGAGCTTTCCTTCATCAACTGTATCAGAAATACTAGATTTGGGTATGGATGTTGCAGTATGGGGACTGATGGGGAGGAGGAAATTCAGGCAGGGTTGTCCATCTGGGAGGAGATGGAAGTCTTCCCCAGTCCTGGAAAACAGAACTCATGCAGACATCCCCCAGAGAGGGAGAGATGTACCTGGCAGAGAGCTGGGAAGCCCCCAGCAATAGGAGCTTGTGAGGACTCTGTGATCATCATATCTGTGTCCCACTATTAGACATCACAGGTCAGGGAGGAAACACTGAGACTTAGGAAGGGTTTTATTCTACCCAAACACGAAGGAGGGAATTTTCAGATCCCAGAAGCAGCACTGCAGAGCTGCCCCTTACTGCAAAGCCTCCATCACTTCTTTTCTTTGAGGGTCCAAAGATGCATTCCCCCACTGTACACTGTTTAGCCATGCTAGTGTGAAGGAAAGGCACCCAGATGACCACCAACATGGCTCAGCTGAGTTCTCTGGGACCCACAGGACAGTGGGGAGAACCAGAAACCATGGAAGATAGAGTATGCTCTCCCTTCCAAAAAACATATATTCCTACCTCTAAAGCTTTGTCATTATTTGTTGAACAACAAAAATTTTGTTACCAACAAAGTGGCTTAAGCAGATCAAATTTTGCTATAGGTACTACATTTTCAGTGGTGGCTGACTGTAACAGGGAAAAATTAGCCAGAAAAATCCTGATGCCTCATATCTGAAATATATTTTAAATACTTTTAATATGTTTTAAATACTTTCAATATGTTTTAAATACCTTTAAATGCTTTGCATTTTCCTTTATTGTCCTCTTTGGATGCAGTCAGGTAATCCCTCAGCAAACTCATAACTTGACCCTCTGCTAACATCACATACTGGTTTCAATATTGAGTTTTTATAGAAACTTGAAAAGCAGTTGATTAAATTTGGATATGTATTTAGGAGGATTTTTAAAAACTCAGCTCTTGCTAGTGCCTTTCTCATATTTAGGTGCCACCTGAGATAGACAAGTAGAAATGTCAAAACCTCTGGAATGGATTACATTTCAGAAAGTTCAGTGTGCTGCAAGGAAATTAGGAATATTTATTGACACTAAATTCCTCTGAGAAGGGACAAGATGGGTTTTATGAACAACACAATCTATTTGTTGCAGGTAAGCAAGTCATGAATAATGGACTCTAATTTAGGAATGTAAATAGGGAGATGCCTGATTTGAGGCACCCAGGTCTAAACATTTTAGGCACCATTATATGAAAAAAGCAGGCAATTTTGTACAGTTGTCTGGGCTCATAATGGGCCCTGGCTAAACCTAGTTTCCAATAGCAAGGCTTCAGGGGAGGTTTAATGATGCTGCAAATAGCAGGGCACAAAGCACTGTAATCACTTATTTCTTTTAAGTTACAGCAGCATTTTAACAACACCCCCTCCCCCCCTCTGCTCTTTGTTCAGATTTTTGTTATAGAAACACCAATTTCAGTAATCTGACTGCTCAGCTCAGACTTCCCATATCCTGGGTGTGTTTGTGTGGAGCTGAATGACTCTCACCATGTCCTCTGGATGCCATCTTCATGCATCTGGATGCATGGAGAGCAACAAGACTGCCTTGCTGGGGTGCTGCCTTGTGGTGCTCCAGAGGGAATGGATTTTTTTGGGGAATCCAAAAATGTGGATTTTGTATCTGGGGTGAAAAACCACAAACTATTTCTAAAATAAAGCATTCCAGTCCTCATCTTCTCTGTTGCTGACAAAGGTATTTTAAACTCAAGTTTATCTTGTGTCCCTGCTCGACCAGGTAGGAACAACAGAGAATCTAGTCTTCCTAGAAAAATGGTGAACAAATTACTCCTTACATCATGGGTAAAGGTGTTTGTCACTGTGGTGTGGTGCATCTTAAAGGCAAAGCTTGAAATGGAGCAAGTCCTTGGGTGAGAGCAAAGCAGAACATTCCAGGGACTGCTGCACAATAGAGGAAGAAGTGAGTGTGACTCTGTTGCTGTCTTTGGACACTCTGACACTAATGCAGATGTGCCCAATCTTCAGATCCACCCACAGATGTTTCACATGGTGTGTCTAGAAAGGAGCTGTTGTCAGAGAAAAGCGACTCTCAAAAGCAAATACCAGAGGGAGAACAGTGCTCATAGGTGATATTTTCAGGTCAAGAGGCAGTCTAAAGAAGGTCTGTACATACATACCTATCACAGTCATCAAAAAATTAGAAATAATCCCCTCACACAATGACTTCTTCTTTGATACTTGGAATTCAGGCTTCATTTTCTTACCTGAATGTATTTTTTATTATTCCCAGAATTTGTTCATTTCATACATTGTGTAAACAAGCACAGCTGATGAATAAATAAGTTGGAGAGTTACATGGATAATTTTCTCTAGCATTATTGATCAAGTTCTGAATCTCACTTGCATGTGGGAACATGGTTGTAAATTATTTTCACTACATACATTTCATCTCTGTTAATTTGGCACAAAACATCTCCCAAGGAAACAGGAAACCAGTGGAAAACCCATTCAGCCAAATCAGCTTTTCCTTCTCCTTGCCTTTAACCTGCTGATTTGGTTGGAAAGAGTGGCAGAAGGTGAATCAGAAGTAACTAAATTGCAGAGCAGTTTGGTGAGCACAAGATACCTGCAGAACAGTAATTAATTTAAAATTATATTTAGTATGGATCAAAATGTAGAGGTCATAGTAGAGATCTTATATTGCAAGGGAAAAGAAGGAGTTTAGAAACAGGTCATTATATCCATGGCAACATAGGAGGGAACTTTTCAACAAAGAGAGGAGCTGCTTGTCTAGCTCTTACTGCCTCATGAACAACGAGTACAGCACTACTGGAGGCCTGCTGAGCAGTGGGTGAAGATGCTATTTTGGGAGGATCTTGGTCCCCCTGATATGCTGAGTCAGTCCTCAGGAAGCAGAAAGGAAAGGGACCTTCACAAATTGTGAGCAGCACCCAAGTCCACCTTGCCTGGCTCCCCCTTGCATGCTGGTTGACATTCTCAGCAAATGGTTGCTCCCCAAAATTCTGCTGACTCAGCTGCCACCACGAGAACAGGCTGGTGTCCAGGGCTGACAAGTCTGGAGCCTGGTCAGGCAAAAATAGCTTAAGTACCCTGAAGTAGGTGGTAGAAGAGAAGTTGTCCCACAAAAATCTCTTGGATACTTCCTAGGATCTTGTGTGCAGTACTGCTTAGGGAATCCAAAATTTATTACAACCCAGTACCTGGTGCTGGAATGTGTAAGCATAGTGTGGATGTGGATAACAGGTAAGGCTTGCTGTCTCTATGGCAGTCAGTGTGGAGAGAGAAAGCTACTTTGCATTGGCAGTGTCTCAGCTGTTTCTCTGGAGTGGGATAAATAACTCACAGCTTGTAGCTGGTAGAAGAAAGCCCAAACTTTAATTTATGTGTTTATCTCTTAAATCTAGGTGTTTGCTATTTCTGTTTCTCAAAGACTCTGATACTGCTGGGAGAGATGCAATGCTATGTGAGCTTCCACCTCCTCCTGCTGGAATGCTGTCCAGGAACTACTCAAGTTTCCTCTTGCAGTGGCAAGGCTTAATCTTTGCAGCCATGTGGAAAGAATAGAAATGAAAAAATCATAATGGGCTTATCTGAGTGGGCAAGTGTGTAATATAATGGTAATTTCAAGAGTTCAGAAGTACAGAATCAGCCTTCAACTATATTCCTTCTGCCTGAAAGGGATGCACACAGCTCAGTAGTCAAATTTTGTTTGCCTTTGGGGTTCTGTGCGCACAGAACCTGTACTTAACCACCTTTTGTCTCATCTACAAGAAAATGAGGATGACCTGAATAAAACCTAAGTGGAATCTCAGGAACTAGTTCAGATCTTCAGTTGAGCATAGGCATCACTTTTGAGTCTGCAGGAGTTACTTCACTGCTACCTGCAAAGAAAAGAAACTGGGAGAGCTGAGCAAAATGTTTTCATTCACTCTGTGGTGTCTGATGAAAAGAGAGCTCTTGCCATAATTCCAGAGTTTTTTCTTTTCCTAATAAATATATAGAAAAAAATCTCAAACAAGGTGTTCTTCAAATGCAAACTCAGAAGACTGATTGCCAAGATGTGTGAAAGGAAGAAGAGATATTTTTCCTTCCTCAGCCTCTCTCTGCTGCTTCTCCTTGAACTTCACCTTCCTCAGTTAGAAATGTTTCTACACTGGGACAGTTGCTCTGCAAGCTCTCTTCTTCTCTTTCTGCACAAAGCTCAGCACATGTAGTTTTGCACCACAGAGACCAGTTTCTACTCTCCACCTGCAGCTGCCAACACCTGTGCAGCCAGTACCTTTGTGCAGCAGAGATGGAGTTGCTCATCATGCTTACACAAAGATGTGGTGTTTGGTTCATAGGTGAGGCTGCATGGCCTCTGCCCACAAGCACACTGAAGGCTGGGACACTCCCAAGCAGTCTGGCAAAACAGTGCTCAGAAACAGTTACAGCCTCTTGTTAGTGCTTGTAAAACAGAGATGCCTCCATAGCATGTGTGAGTGGACAAAAAGGAGCAGAAGTGACAGTGCCACAGGAGTTTTTTATCCCTTTGTAAGGTCACTTGGAAAGAGGTGTTTACCCAAAAAGTGTACATGAACACCTCCAGGAGTGTGCAGAGGACTGTGATGAGGAAGAGAACTCCCTGATGAAGAGACTGGACTACAGCTGGAGGCAAATGCCCATGGGCCAGGAAAATGTCTCAGTTCACAGGCAAAATTTGTGCAAATCTAGACAAGAGACCCTAGGAGGATTGTTGTGAAGTCATCAAGGGGCACACCAGTGCAAGGACTGAGCACTAAATACTGTAGTGAGCCATGGACTGTGGATGCAGAGGAACAGAGGTGTTTTTTTGCCACCATCCAAAGATAGAATCAAACGCTGGCATTTCCAGCTAGTTTAAGGCAATGCTAATTTTTCTGCTGGTATTTATTATTCTCAATTACTTTGGCAGAATCTTGACCTCATAATAATACAGAAAGTGGGAAAAAACCTGAAAACTCAGAAAACATTTTTCAGGGCAGGAAACTCATTTGGTTAATGCTAAAAAGATTCTCTAATACAACACGACTCTAGAAGAGGGACATTTAATTCCTCACAAAGCTGGGTTTAAATTACAGTACTTACAGTGAATATGTATCAAATTAGCATGATAAGAAAAAAACATTTTAAAACCAAGCTAACACACCCTGTCAGGTTTTATATCAGTGCAAATGCATATTGAGATATTATGATAAATGGCAGTCTACTTATACCTGAAATACCAGTACACCTTTAACTAGAGCAATGCAAATGATGCCACTCTAATTAAAACTGGTAAATGGTTATATTCAGCTTTTAATGAAAATATTCTTCCATGAATTTTCAATCTTTAGCATAATTTCATTTTGTCTATGGTAGTTAAGGAAATAATTACTTCAACTGGAGTCTAAATCTCCATGAATATACTGGTAATCAAAGACGACTTCTATTAGCACTTAGATGAGCTATTCTGCTAGAAATGAACTGGTAGTGATCTGCACTAACTGCAAAGCTTTCACTTTGGGAATTAGATGGAATAAATGCTAGGTAGTTATGAACATTGGCCAGCTGGCCAGAGCTGTTTGTGCTGTGCAGGGAATTAGCTACAACAGTGAGACATCTCCAAACCAGCAAAGTGACAAGGTCCATTTAGAAGTGTGATTAAGCAGTGTGCATTTTCTTGTCTTTGCAGCCTGGAAATGACAGGTCATCTCAGGTCTAACTGAAGAGCAAATAAGAGGCCAGGTGAAGGAAAATAGGGGAAAAATAACAAATAAAAGAACTACAGTCAACCTGAGGTGAAGTCATTCTCATTGCTTCCCTGCATGCTGCCACTGCTGGGTTTATGCAGGCCACCCTGACCCCCTTTCCTGTCAGTAGTGGGAAGGTATGGACTTGCCATGGGATACAAGTTACCATTGTGACTTGGTGGCTTCTGTGATATTTCTGGATAAACCAAATGGAATAGGAAAAATTATGTCAGTCTTCATAGTCCTTTCTCTTACTATGTTTAATATACTGGTATTTTTTTTAGAATTCCCATTCCAGAAAAGTGCCATCCTTTCTCTGCTGCTAATAGTGATAAAGTGCAAAGGTTTATCATCTCTTGACACCTGGGATGGGCAGTAGCTGGTATTTCTAGGTGCTCCAAGAGAAAATCAGTCCCTCTGCATTCCTGTTTGTTAAAGGGGGTGAAAGATTACACCATTTTAAATTAATCAGGAAAGAAGTCTTTAAGATTTTAATAGTGTACTACAGAAGATGGCACATGCTTCTTGTGCAAGCACATCACAGCAGTACCTTGATGCCAGTGGCTGAGAGCCTTTGGTACAGCTGTGCTGTGTGCATTGGTCTGGAGCAAAGGGATGAGTGATTTCCACAGGCTCACAGGCACTGCCCTCCTCCATCATCCCAGTCCTGCATGCTGCCAGGGTGGTACCTGCCATCATCTCTGGGGAGATTATCCTGTGTGGTGCTGGGTGCTGAACAACAGCAAGGCTCAGGCAGCCCCAGCTCCTGGAGATCACTTCTGGACACTCTTCTCCTAGTTGGCCTCCTGAAGCACCATTTCCAGTGATCATCCCCTTGAATCTGTCTGGAGCGATGATCAATGGGTTGTGCTCCAGCCTGACAGGAGCTGCAGTATCTCTAGGGCAAAACAAAGTCCATTCAGGAAAAGTGAAGTCAGACTTTAAAGGACTTCATACAAAGTGGCCAAGGTTTGGCAACCCCTGTGGCCAAGAGGTTCTTAATCTCTGCAACAAAAGGTTTTGCTTGCCTACCTTGAGAAGTGTTGAGGAAAGATGTTTTGTTGCTCCTTCTATCAAACAAGGCCTCCCAGCAAACCAGAACCCTGAAAATTGGAGGTTTTCCCTTCAAAACCTCATAAGAAAATCTTCAAATTCCAGACTTGGCTCAGGTTTCACCGTACTTTCCACTGCTCCTTTTTTGACAGCCCTCAGGCATCCTAATGGTATCCATGGACCAGGCACTCATGTTCTTCATGGTCTGGTTTCAAGAGTTCCTCCCAGTGTTTTTTTCTCCACAAATGGTGCTTGCACAGGAACCAACTGCATCAAGTCCCTTTCTCAAAACATTCAGGATAAGAGAAAACCAGAGTAAAATAAACTGGCAGTCTAAAGAACATCAAATAATGGAGTTCTTTGTTTCTTTCTCATAATATAATTTATCCCTCAAGAATCATCATTTTCCACTTGTTCATTTAGTAAAGTAAAAACAAAACCACAGATTTTGGTCACACTCTGCTGACTTCCTGTACACTTTGTTGCCATAAGAGAACTGTTGCTCTCTGAATATTTTCCTGAGTCTGAGGTGCTTTTTTTCCTGTGACTTATTGTCTATTCTTTTAAACAGTATAAAAAACAACTTTATTTAAGGCACAGCACTAATATCCTTTTTCTTTCTGGAAGTAAACCTATTGTAGCAAGTACTATTGACTCCAAAGTTTTAAAATATTAGTGATATTTCATCCAGTTTTTTCTTTGACTTTCAGAAAGTTTGTTCTCATGAGTTTTACAAAGTCTCTGTCTGTTTACATCTGCATCTTCAGCTGAAAAGTTTTAACAAGTAACACATCTAGAAGAGCTATGTTGTTTTTTTCTGACATGATGTTTTTGTAGCTAGAGTTCTGGTCTTGTTAGAAAGTACAGGGATAAATGCCATCTCCTGCTTTCAGCCTTAATAGGGACATGCTGATGTATTTTCACAACATGCTCATTGCAGTTAGTAGTAGATGAAGGCTCAGAGTCACTCACAGGTACACAGAAATACAAGAGTTGTAGAAAAAAGAAGTGTTTGGTACAAAGTTAAAAAAAGTAAAATATTTGTGCATTACAGGATCTTCTTAATGTGTATATTTTGCAACAGAGCAGAAAAAGATGTCAGGGTTGCAAACTCCTTTCATGGCAAGAAGGAGCTCCTTGCAAAAGAATTACCTTAGGAGGTTTTATTAATGCCTTTTTTGGAATAACACTATCAACAATATCAATTGTAGATTCAATTCAGTAATTCAGAAATTCAATTCAATTCAGTACAAATATGAAGGAGAAAGAAATCCTTATGACCTGCTGAGAAATGCAATCTCCTGGAATCCAGCGACTTTACTGGAGGTAAACTCTCTGAGCCATGATCCAGGAGCAAACATGATACAACCTGAAGCTTTAAATACTTGAAGGAAATCTTCTTGAGAAATTAGTCAGAATAAAGTTACATAAAGAGGTCCATTCAGAGGCAGCACTGAGCATTTACAGAAACATGTTGACTGACTAAAGACTGGGATCTCTTGGAAATCAAGCTGTGGAGGGCCATGCCTTCAAAATGCAGAGATGAAAAGATGCAGAATGAATGGAGAGGCAAAGGACCAGCGTGGGGTTTACTGCTGCAAACACCAGAACTGAGCTGAAGAAGGGCAAGGGAGAAGAAAGGAGGTGATCCTACATGAGGGAAGAAATGTCCCAGGAACAGGTGGAGGTGAAAAGAAAAGGTTCACAGCTTGAGAGAATGGAAATTGAGAGGGTTGCACATTTTAGGAGAGTAATCAAGGGGGCAAGGGAAAACCAAGATGCTTAGAGGCCTGAGTAGAGAGAGGACAGCCAGGAACAAGGAAAGAAGGGGCAGTGGGATTTGAAGCTGGCATCTGTGCATTGGAAATGAAAAAGTCCATGGAGGACAGGAAGAGGGACAGAAATACAACTCTAGCTGCAGCACTATGGTCAGGCCATGGCAGGCAGAGGGAACAGGTAGGTACAAGAACCTGGGTTAGAGGGACTTGCAGAAACTGCAGTAGGATTTGCCCTTGACAGGCAGATCCCTGTAGTTTAAAGACAGCAATATATTTTTTATGAAGATGGTGTGGTATCTGTTTGAAAAAACACAGCTAGAGTGCAGGAAGAAACATCAGCTTGTGAAGATTTATGAATTTGCAAGAATTGTCTGTCCAAGGAGACTATAAAACAAGAGGCAAATCTCAATATGTCAGTGACCTTCCTACCTGCAAAAGGGAACATCTCCACCTTTCTCCTTCCTTCCATGTTGTTCAGTTCCCATCCCCTTCCTGGAATAAAGAGAGAAAAAAGGTATTCCCCCCAGGGCCAAGTGCAAAACATTCATTCAAGGGAGAACCGAGTAAGGATAAATGAGAAAAGAAAGCAATGGAATTTGCTGGGAGACTGGAAATGCGAAAGAGTTAAAGGTTGAATAGTGCCTGAGAGATAAAAAATCCAATAATTTATCTGTGAAACTAAGTGAAAAGAAGCAGGCAAGGTGTGTTCTGCTGCAGAGTGCAACAAAGATGCCATTTCACCTTTTGCTCATGGAGAAATTGAATGTATACTAAAACACTGCAGCCTTGTAGAGCAAAAAAAAAAAATCTAAAAATTGTGTTTGAGAAACTCCCAAAAGATCAGAGGTGTATAAGTTTACTGTTAACCTCACTGTTGCGGGGTTTCCATGTGAAAATTGTCCTGCCCACACTGAGAGGCAGACAGCACACTGCTTTTTGGCATAAGGGGGTCAACAGTGATCAGCTTTTCCTGCCAATGGAGCCCTGACTGTGTGAGCATGGAGCAGCTTTATTGTCACAGGGACAGCCTGCCAGGGACTGGGCCACAGCAGGATGCTGATAAATCCTCCAGCACACTGAAATTGGTGTCTGTGCACAGTCCATTCTCTCAGACATGCCCACAGGGCTGGGTATTGCTGTTTCTGTGGGACATTGCACGGTGCATTAGGTGACTCACTGGAGTTGTTACAGACCTTGACACCCACTGAAACTTGCCAGAGGTGCCATGCTTCAGGATTGGGATCACTGCTTGTGGTACAGGGCCCTCCTGACGGTGATGAACAGCTCTGTTGTCAATTGTCTTCAGGTCAAAGCCACAATATTTGTCAAAATTAAGTTAAAGGAAGCCCAGGTGTGTATTTAGCTATAGGGCAATATCTCTCAGATCTTCCTCACTGAAACTGCAGCCTGATGCTACAGTTTTGGGAGCATGCATGTGGCTGGATACAGCATGAGTGACTTGTAGCATGGGCAAGCAAAATAGAGCTGGCTGAAGGTGAAGGATGGATGGTGGCACCAAGGGAATGACACCAGGTGTGTCTTGTGTGGTGTGTGTGTATTTATGATTAAACATCCAGTTATTTGCAGGTGATGAAGAAACAGAATATTTTGTAACATTCCAATTCTGTGCATCTCTCCAACCAACCCAAAGGAAAGCACTCAATGTATATGTCTCAGGATATGATGGAAGATTAATGCAGGATGTAAAGGAAGTGTAAATACCTTCTTAGCTCCATGAAGTTTGTAGGCTGCATATTTCTAATTTTTTTCCCCCAACATTCCTTTGGGTTACTGACTATGGCAAAAATTAATTAAGCAAAGAGAGTATTTGACCTATTGAACAGTGTTCTAAGTTATAATCATATATAGAGCAATAAAACCATAAATCAATAACATTGGGTATTTAGTGCTCATTGCAAGATTTGCTTAGGATCAGCTGAATAGTTTCAAGTGCATCTGAGTAAAAGGGGTAGGTCAAATACATTATGCAGCATAAAATTAGCCTACCCTGACATTTTCACAATGGGTGAACTTGCAAGATTGGAGTGGATGATGACAATTGCTTGTGTTCCTCATGACTAATATATTTCCTATAAAGAGAGAGCAGAGCATATCTGGTTCCTAATAACCTGTTTAACATATAGGGTATGAAATACTTAACAAGTATGGGGAAACACAGCAAAGGGTGAGAATGCTCTGATAAAGAATAAAACCTGAATTATCTCTCAGCCTGATTGCTTTTTGCCATCCATTTATCAGGTTGCTCCCAGGATGCTTGTGCAAAGCAGTGGCAGTGACTTGCAGTGTGGCTTCAGCCTGCCAGCATCCCAAATGCCAGACTGGCTCCAGTGGTGCCTCAGAGCAGCCCTCACTGCTCCACTGGAGAAAGCATTTGAGCAGTGTGGTTCACTCCATGGCCCTCATGCCTTTTCCCCTGTTTTACATGTTAATGCCTGTGAGGGCTTTCAGACTGTTCCTCAGCCCCAGGAGTTCTGAGGCAGATTGTTTCTGATTCAGATCCCACCCAATGAAAAGCAGACAGATCTTGCACACCATGTAAAGACACATCCACCATATACAACCCTGTGCCAGGCAGCCTGAGAATACACTTTTATTAAGCACTTGTGGTCGGGTACAAACCTAAAAGGGATCATCTTTCCCATGGTGCTGCTCTGCACAGGCTGGAGAGCTATCCTAGATGGATCACTGTTTGAAACATTCAGCAGCACTGGGAAAGGAACTTAGTTTCTTCTTAAAAAATTCTGGTCCTGGAGCAGCTACTATAAACACCAGTAAAATGTTATAGTGCTTAGGTTCTCTTTGCAGCAAACTTGTAAACATTTACTTTCTATTAGACTTCAATTAGACTAAAAATAGCTGCTTATTTTGAGTGTCTCTTCTCTGTGTGGGTAAGATTAGCTTGTGACATGGTGCTTAACCTCTGTTTAATAACATGGGAACTCCCAGGGTACCTCAATGTCTTCCAAACTGCTCATAATTCATTCTGGGCCTGGTCCAGGTTTTCATCCTTCTCTTCCATCTGTAGAGCCAAAGGCTGCATATTTGGGTTTGCCTAGTCCTGAGACTTCACACTCAGGTAGTTGATCACACCACCATCCATATGACTTTGATAAAGTCATGCTGATATGAAATTTTCTGTGCATGTACAACTTCCCCTAAGAACACCATAAGTGCCCTGGAGGCTACAGGAATGTGAGAGAATGAGTTGAAATCCCATAAGAAGCCAGATTGCTGCAGTGGACTCACCAGTGTGTGACATTTTTCTCTGAAAGACTGAAAGACCTTACCAAAACTGACTGATTTCTGCCCTCACTCAAGTGGGAAGGTGATTTTGAGAATCCTTCTTGTCCTAGTCTGTGAAGAATGAAGTCTTTGGGGGATACATGGGGTCACTGCAGCATCTGGCTTCTGTCCAGTACAACTTTCATCTAAAATAGACATGTAGGGAAACAGCTTTCCCCTTTTTTTTTTCCTGGTGAAAATGCCAGAATATCAGCTGTTCACATTCTATCCTTAATTATGTTTCAAAGGAACATCCTGTTCCTACAATATTTTATATAATGGCCAGCCACCAGGATAAATTTATGCAGGAACAGACAGGGAACAAAGCTGGGCCAAAAAGGAGAAGAACTGATGAAACAAAGAAAATACATACTGTGTACAACAGAAAAGATGGCAAATGAGAAATGTGCCAGAAAATAGTAATAGGGAGTAGAAATATTTCAAACCACTGGGAGGAACAGAATGATGTAGTGGAAAGGAAGAAGGACTCCAGCACGTGCAGATGGAAAACAAAGGAAAGCACCCAACTGTCTCCATCATCACATCTATTCCTGTATCCTTTCCCTGCAGGAGTCAGTTCCTGGTCTTCCTGACAGTCTTTGTGTTTATGTCCTGGTGCACCCAGTGGTTCCACCATCTTTCACCTTCCAGGCCATAGCCACACCCCATATGCCTGAACATCTCATGTATAAGATTCTATAAATGCTGAGATTTTAAAAATAAGAGGCTCGAATTTTTTGCTGAAGCCCTTGCAATACATGGAGAAGCTGTACTTGGACATGTGCTCACTAGTGCTTCAGGTTTTTTGTTTTATCCTTCAGGTGATGGCTTCCAAGCTGTGGTTTGTGTTGCACTAGTGAGGACAGGCAATAATCCTCAGGACCAGTTTGACTGTTTTTTTCTCTTACAGATTAAACAGTGTAAGTGTGGAGAGCTCTGTGGGAAACTGTCCAGCTCGACATCTGTGTGTGGGCCACAGTGTCTGGAAACTGCTGTCAGTGACTCCTCCAGCTCTCCATTCAGAGGGTCCCCATCCCATAGGGAATATGTGGAATCTCTATGTTTGTTTTTCTCTTCTCTGGGAAGCAAGGGGGCAGAGAGGGCAGGAAAAAGACCCAACTCCTTTAGCAATGAAATGATGTTGAGAAAATTGCAATGATGCTTCTGTATTCTCATTAACAAGAGCTTTATCTAAAAGCATGGAAACAGAGCTATTGATTTACTTGCCTCTGCCAAGCTGAACATTTGTCTCTGAAACTTAACTTTTGATAATGAATACAGCTCTCAGAGTAAAATAACAGTTGTGATTGCTGCAGTGAGTTCAGCATGGTATCAGTTTCAGGGTGATGACAGGGGAAGAGATGTGACAGCAGAAACAGTGGGATGCAGCAAGACTGGAAATGCTCTGGGATCTGTGCTCTTCAGACCAAAGAAAGGAGTACATACAAACCATTCCACGAGGGAGATTAGGGGCAGGGTAGGGCTGTGTGTTTTGGATGCACATAACAGAGTCTTTCATTGTCTCCACTGCAGTGTGCTATTTCTCCCCCTAGTTTGGATTATGAGATGTTTTTCCTGCTGTCTCTGGACCACATTTAAATGCACCTTCATAGGTTTCTGAAGCAAATGAGCTTCCAGCCACTACTGCTTCCAGCACCATTGCAGTGTCTCTTCCCTCAGAATCCTTTGCTTATTGTAAAGCTCCTGGCATGCACACAGCTCCACAGAGGAGAGGAGCTGGGAGTAACCCAAAGGGCAAAGAGCCCTGTGGGGTGCAGGGGAGCCAGTAAGCAGCAGTGACCAAAACAGAGGCGTGGAATTGTTTTGCCAGTTTGTGTTTAATGGATCTCCTCCGGTACAGGCTGATTATTTGGCTAGGCTGGGCTGCTTCAGGCACTGTGCTCTGCTGTGCATGGAAACCTGGGAGGTTTTGTGTTGTCAGGATCAAGTTCTTTCCAGCCTTGACTGTGGGATTCAGATTACATAAAGCTTAATTTTTACTTTTGCTGGATCTTACTAATTATTGTTAAGAGCATGTCCCAGGCTCACCAGGGCAGAAACTGAGGGATGGATTTTGAATGTTTGGGGTTTTTTTCAGAAGAAAAACAAATTCTTTTGAAGCTAAATCTTGCAAATGATTCTTTATCCTCTTTGTATTCATCACCTTCTTGGCTTGGGAGAAGAAGATGGCCAGCCAACACAGCAGATGTTAACCTTGAGCAAATTTCAGATACTCCTTTCTTAAACGTGCTGTTTCCTCCACAAACAGTTTAGTTTACATCTTTATTTACATTTATTTCCCAGTGCACTGAATTATTCCATTGGCTAATTCTCCTATTTCCTTGGCCCAATTTCTGTTTTAGTAACAATGTCCAGGTTGCAAATAGAGTAACTGAAGAAAAACAGTTGCCCTGATCCTGTCTCTAACCAGAAGTGTTGGGTCCTGATGGAATTGATACCAGGATGCAAGACACGCTTGCTTTAACAGCAAATTTTTTGTTCTGCATATCTATTTATCCTTGGGAGACCAGAGATGACAGAAGAAAGAGCTGAGCAGCAACACAAGGTTGAGAAAATGAGAACAGCCATTCTGTGTCCTTCTAAATATGTGCCACTGCCTTGAAGGCAGAGGTTGAATGTTCTGCTTGCCTGTACCAGCTGGATTGCTGCTGCTTGGGGCTGCTGGTTTCCAAAACTTTTTGACTGCTGATGTCAAATGCAGTTTTCAGAATGAGGCAAAAATTTTGATGACTATACTGAAGTTAGCAAGTTATTAAAAATGAGATCTAATTACTTATGGCTTATAAAGCTGGTTTCTTCTCAGAGCAGACCCAGCAAAATATAGATTTTTTTTTATTCTGTTCTGCTTTACACTGATAAAATTTCATTTCAGAAAAAGCTGAAAAATGTGGAAACAGTTGAATACCTAGTTAGTTTTCTAAGTACCCTGCCACATTATTAAAATTGAATAACACAATTACAAATTACAATATTCCTTTACAGAGCTCTTTGCACTCAAAAATGTGAAAAGTGTTAATTAATTTATTCTGTTTCCACTGTTAAAGTGTTAATTAAATTTATCCCACTTCCACTGTTGCATATCAATATTACTGTAGTACACACATAGCAAAACAGAGTGACAGAAATTAAAGGATTCAGATTAGAGCTCTCAGTAGTTTTCTGTATTTCCAATTGCCAACATTTATTCTTGTTCTTTATATCAGACTAAAATGCAGGAAAAAAGAGTTAACTGCCTGAAAAAAAGGCAAGGGCTGGAACCTCAGTGTCATAAGATACTCTGAATCACACAGATCATTGCTAGTAAAAGATGAATATGAAAGAATTCTTACAAGGTATTTATATGACTTCTCACTCCTGGTTAGAACAAGAAACAGGTAAGGACCTTAGACTAAAAAAAAAAAAAAAGCAGCAGTGCACCACTATGCTTTATTTGATCCTAAAAAAACCCAATTAACTCACTGTCCTGACATTCCCCTGGTTTCTAATCCATATCCCTGCCCATGAAAAGCTGCAAAGGAATTGTTACCACCAACCATGCAATAGAAATCTGCCTATTTTGAGTGAGTACTCTTTGTCCAGTAGCAGTGTCTTGGAAGTTGTGAGGAGCCATACAGCACGATCACTCTGTCTAGAAGGCTTCATGTTGTTGTCAAGGAGACCAGCTTTTTTGTCAGATACAGCTTTGAAAGTGAAGCAGTCACGGCGAGGAAAGCTGTGTGTATTTGTGCTATTTAAAAAGGCCCACTTCTCAAACTCTAATTTGAATTCTTTTCCTTGCTTACACCAAAAGAGCAATAATGGGTTTTTAGTAATTTCTTAGTGCCTTTGTACTGTGCTCTCAGTTTCAATAAAATCAAGTGGCAAACCCAAGTAGCAGCCCCCAGGTGGATGACACTGACTTTTCTGCATTGAGACTATGGATGGTATAACCTCCTGTGGCTCTGCTTTGATCTTTGGAAAGCACCACCGTTTCTTGCCCTTGTCCCACTCATGGGGGACAGCCTGCTCACTGGTCTGGGTGGACTGGACAAGGTTTGGCCTGGCCTTTTGGCCAACACATTTGTGAACAAGAAGATGTTCTGCCCTTTGTGGTGCCCCACTTTTGTGGTACCTTAGATTTGGGGGATCTTTAGGGCCTCTTGGTCCTTACTCTTGCCTCCACCCTGGTTCACCTCCATACATGCCAATCCTTGGCAATGCTTGTCTACCCTCCCCTTGGGTTCTTACTGGTATCTGAACTGTGTTTGCTACCACAATTCCCATCTTTCTTCAATTCATTGTTCTAAATATTTACAAACAGGGTTTCTGGACCTGCTGCCATAGTCACTGGTATCTTCTTGGCTTTTTCCAAGGCACTCATGCCTTTTCTGGTCCCATACCAGGTCTGGTACATCAAATGGAACCATACCAATGCCAAGCAGAGCTTCAGACTATCTCATGTGCTGAACTTGGGTCTGTGCATTCAGTGATGTTGCTGCCTTTTTTGGTAACAAGAAGTCACAGAGGGCTTGTGATTGATTGTCTGTCTGTTCCTTGTGTTCTGCCTGCCTCCCATCAGCTCAGTAAATTCAGCAGTGGTAGAGGCAGAACAGTAGATTCCCAACCCTTCACTTTGATGGGAAGGTTTGGATAGCATGCCCTCTGGATCAAGGTGTGCACCTAGTTTTGCATCCCTCTCTTAACAGTCTTAAAACATATTTTCCTTAGATTCTTTATGAGAAAGCAAGAGAAGCTACACAAGAAACTTTAATAAAATCAAGTCATGACATCTCCTTCACCTCTATTCACAAGGACTGGTACTGAGATTCAGGAGGTTATTTAGTTGATTTGAAACAGTTTGTTTTAACATATAAATCTTGGCTGTATGTCTGAATCAGAGAAAGCTGTTTGACGCTCTTCTGAGGATTTAATTACTCTAATATCCCATGTTACAAAGAAAAATCCTGAAAACAAACCCAAACCTTCAAAAATCCAAGCTTCTAAAGTACATTTTGCTTTATAACCCTTTACATTCTGATTTTGTTTAGAACTGGTTTTATTTCATATATTAAGGATTCATAGAAATGAAAATGTGTTTTATTGGAGTACTGAATATGTCTTTATACTGCTTAAATTTACAGTCTGAACTGTCACTGATGAACGTTCTGGGATTTCAGAAAGTGTTTCCCTGCTGTGCTGAGCATTAGCAATTTTCCCACAATAGATTTTATCTATTGACACTCTTCAGTCATTTCAAGCTCATTAGGCTATTGCAGCTATGACATCTCCCAGTGAGGCTGCAACTGCACTTTACTGTGTCATTATTTCATTTTATGAGGCATGGGAAGGACAGGAACCGGAATGGCAATTCACCCAACCCTGCTCTCCTTTGACCTTTCCCCCACGGCTCTTTTACAGCTGGCTACAAAGTCACAGGCTGATCTAAAGAAAAACATCATCAATTTTTATAAGTGTACCTCTCTTTTATCTGTCCCATGTTTTCAGCTTTGCCACAGAAATGATAACCTGCAGGCATCAAGTGCAAGCATTTTTCTTGTGTTATTCAAAGGTGGCAGCTATGATGTGTGTTATTTACCTCCCACATTGTGAGTTCCCGGGCCTGGGGTCTGGAGGCTGAGCTCCAGTCTGAGCCTCCTCCAGCCACAGGGCAGGAATGGTCCCTGTCCACAGGATCCCTGGGGCAAGGCAAGCAGCTGGCAGAGCAAGCAGGAAGAGTGTAGGAGGGAAAAGAAGTCGACAGCAATGGAAAACTGTGCCTGTGGAGCGTAGAGATGATGCAGAGCTCAGGCCTTCCTTTGGAGGCTGCGAGCAGCAAGTGCTATTTAACGATGCTGCTGTTCCCAGTGGCCCTGCTGCCTGCCCATTAGCAATTGACAGTTTTCCTGGCAGCTCCTAAGGAGTGATGGGCTCTGGGAGAGGAACTGCTGGGCTGTGGACCAGTCTGAAAAAACACAGGAAAGGGAGCCTTACAGCTCCTTACACTGGCAGCTGGATATTGAGGGTGAAGGCTGGTGGTGATGCTGGAACAGGGAGGGCAGGCTGGAAGGATGAAGGAGGAGGTCAGAAGTCAGGCTGAATGACCAAGTCAGTGAGGGTTTGCTTTCCTTCAGACAGCTCACTGAGGGTTTGCTTTCCTCTGACTTCCATGATGTATTTTAGCATCTGCACACACTGGGATAAGCAAAAGTATCTAACTCTTCCAGCTGTGATATGGCCCTGATGCTTCCAGCTATGTCAAATGGCTCCATCTTCTCTGGCTTCTCTCATTCGTGCTGCAGGGATTTCCATTCCTCAGCAGAGGGAACTTCCTGGAGGGTTAATGGAAGATCCTTGTGACAAGGGGGACAGGAATTACAGCTCATTAAGGTAAGATAACTTTTGGGAACTGCAAAGAATATGCTTCACAGAAAAAGTAGTTTCATATTGGTTATTCAGGGAAGGAAAAAATCCCCAAATCACTAAAAGACACCAGACAAAGACATAAGGGAGGAGAACAGAATGATTTCCAAATCATCACACTCTCCTGCCAGCATCTTACCTAGGCTATACTGGCTAGGGTATCTCTGGATCAGATGTGCCTAGAAATGTCCTTAATCCATGTCCCTCATGGCAATGAGAGCAAAGTGATTAAGGGATATCAATGCCTAAAGACAATTTTCAACCACCTGCAACACAGAGGTGCACAGTTACTTACCTGCCGACCTACCTGCCTTTAAACACCATGCCCTACTCACACAGGCCACTGGTTAAAAGACATTACAGCTGCTGAGGAAGTTTTGACTGTCACCACAAACGATATTTATGCAGCCTTCTGCATCCAGCAGAGAAAGGGGAGTTGGCTCCTTCCCCTGCAGTTTTGGTACAGCTGCCATTACCACTCTGCCCCTCTTTGGACTGGCAGGGAGGCATTTAGGACACTCTTCAAGAGAGAAATCATGATTCAGTACATCCATGGGACCTGTCACAAGTGGACATTGAAGAAAAACTGCAGAGCCCAAGCCTACCAGTGGCAGAAAGGCCAGGTTCCTTTCATGGACCAGAGCTGATCCGCACTGGGGGAAAGAACTTTTCAGCATTTCCAGCAAACTTTGCACTTCTTTCTCCTGGGGTTTTAGAAGACCTCACACAGTAGAATGTGAACATGATTTGGGTTTTACAGAGCTTACAGGGGTACAAACATTTACTTTTCATAATAGAAGGGGAAAAAAATATCCTATGCTTGGAAGATAAAATTGCCTGAGGATCAAAAACTGCTTAAATGGCGCTGTTGCTGGAAGGAAGATCCTGGTGCAACTCTTACAGGTGTTTCTGTTGCCAGTCTCTAAAATGGAGCTGCCTGTCAGATGCAGCCCTTGGAAGTGCCTGTTTCCCAGAGGAAAAATGTTTGGCAAGATTAGACAGCTCTGATTACATGCAAAGCATTGCTAAAGCTCTGAATTTATGTAAAGTTCTCTTCGAGGCAGTAGAAATATATATTGTTTTCAAGACATCAGTTTTACTTTTTGCATCAGGATGCACTGAATCAGCTCTTTACTTCTGTTGTCATGAGCAGCCCAAACTGGGTCCCTTTCTGAATGTGCTGTATGTGTGCTTCATGAAAAAAACCAAGTGTGATTTTAGTCTTTTATTTTCTCTCTCTCTCTTCCCATCCCTTAATCTTTCCAAAGATTAGTCACTCTTCCCTCCAGGAAGTTTACTTGAGGTGAAGAATATCTCTAACATGGAGTTTTACAAGTGCTCCTCACCCACAAAAAAGCACAATCAGCCTCATCAGTCAGAGGAACAAATGCTGTGAATAAAACCATGTTCTCGAGGAAGGATCATATTTTCCTGGAATGAAGGAGAAATGAGTAAAGAAAAAAAATGAATTAGTGTAGAGTCTTTATACCAAAAATATCTAGCTTTACATATGATTTTAGTTAAAAATAAAGGCAATACGTATTCCAGAGAGAAATATATAATGCTCAGAGTACTCTAGAGGAATGAATTGTAACTCAGGGTAGCATTCAGGGGACTTCAGCAGAAGCAGAGGCATTATTAATATCCTTTTAAAATCTCTTCCCTTTTATAAATGACTCTACAATTATTTAATAGAGCATAATTTTTAGAACCTGGAGTTGCCTTTCTATAAATGACATTATGAAGTGCCAGCTTATCCTGGAGGGACCCAGGAAGTACAGAGCCTAGTTTTTTCATCATTGTTGAATTTGAGTAGCTTCTTCTTTCTATATCACTGACTCTATCTCCACCACAAGATGGTGGCTAGGCATCCAGTGACCATGGCAGTCACACCAGCAGCCTTTTATTGTCTTCTTTGCCTCCAAAGGTGCAGTGATGGTGAGGAAGGCTGGAGATATCATGTGGAAGAACCAGAGGAGGGTAGTGGTGGGGAGTTGTGCAGGTCTTGTTTCTTCTTTCTCAGCTGCTGCATTATTGTCATAGGTGAAATTTTACTTTCTTGTGTTTGCCTCTTCTCTTGCCAAGTAATAATACCAAGAAATAGCAAGTCAGGATGGGTTTTGGTTCCTCTTATCTCCTTTCAATGGCACCAGGCACCATCTCTATTTGGGCAAAGTCAGTCCCTGTTTTTTGTCTATCTCTCTAAAATACACCCAAACCTTACTCGCTGCTTCCCTGCCTCACAGGGAACCACGGCACATTGTCTGTGGTTTAAAGAAGCTCCATCCCTGCAAAAGCTGTGTTTGAAGAAGCTCATGGTGTACACAGACATCTACTACACATTGTTTGATTCAACTGGTTTGCAGTGGTGACAGTGCTAATGGTGATTTTTAACTGGCTCAGAATAACATGTGGCATGCACATGAAGTGCTTTTGGGACCTGCTGTTGCTATTACTGTACCCACAGAGAATGCTGATAGCCCTGGTGCTGCAGAACAGAAACTCCAGGGACCTCTGTCTGTTCTGCCAGTCAAGGAAGCAGCAGGGTCTTCTGGAGGATCCTCAGTTAGGAAGAGAAAATGTTTCCCTGTAAAGGTTTAAAACATCATTTTATAAAACTGGCTAAAATCTATTGCATTTAAAGTCACATCTCAAGAAGAAGGCTCAAGGCTGCTGGGTCTGCTGCACTGACAAAGCTCCAGACTAATATTCACATACAATGACATCTTCATAAGGGAATCTAGGTATCATCTGATGCTTGTTTCTGAAAAAAAGAATAATGACTTGTTTGTCTCCCTTGGTCACTGCCAGCCTGCATTGATTGTCAGTCCTGAGCTTATGTCAATCTCCCCACGCATTCCTCTCAGTAAGACAGCAATCTGAACTTAAATGCATTTGAGGAGAATTATAATCACTCATTAAAACCTTGTACAGTCAGAAATACTAACTCATTACATAGAGTTTTTTATTTCATTTTGAGCAAGTTCTCAGTCATGCAAACTACCATGAATCAAGCTTCTTGTGCTGCAGCAGTGGGGCACCTACATCCCAGAATGGTGGTTCAATAGAAGAGTATTTGACAGAGTCAAACTGGCTTTTCCAAGAGGTAAATTTCTTGAAAACTTGGTTTATGAGACTGCATGCATTCAATTAGTTCTGTTTGTCTTTGCACACTGGCAGCAGTCTTTGAATCTGCTTTGATAATGGATGTGAGATAGATATGGCTGTAAGGTTTAAACCAATTACTGGTAATGTGCTATTCGAAAAATGATAATGGAACTATATAATAGCAGCTAAATAAGCACTGATTTTTAAACACTTTAATGATAACAGAAGTCCCATTCTTTCCCTACATGTATTTATGTTTAAAGGAAAAAAAAACACTTAAGGCTTTCAATCTAGGAAAAACATATCATATATATATATATAGAAGGCAAGATCTACAGTTCCTTTTGAGACAATAATGTAAATGAATAATGCTGAAAATTCCAGTGAAACACAGTAATTGCCCAAGAATACATTCATTCCCAAGAGTAGAGAAGTTACTGTAGGCTAATATTTATTATTTGTTCATATATTATTTTGCAGTGTGCACATGACTTGCCAGGCATGGCCCAGACTGTCATAAAGGGTTTTTCTAGCTCCAAGATAGACTATAATTGAAAGACAGGGATTATGTTTTCTCTGCACCATAATTTACAGCCTTCAATGAAAAACTTGCTAAGATGCACAACAACACTATCTAAAATAGATGTTCTGAGTAACAGTTTAGGGCAATTTCTTATTTCTGCCTCCCTGTAAAACATGGATGATGAGTGCTGTCCCTGCAGATGAAGGGACTCTTCCTATGGGAGCATACATGAAAGAAAGTACACGGAGTTCAGAAGAGCATTTCAACAATTCTTCATTAAAGCCCCAAATAGGGGTCATTCAGGGGGATTCAGGCAATTACAGCAAATCTAACCACTTGGAAAACAAATTAATGCAATGTATTGCACTGGGAAAGAACTGGCACATCCTCAGTGCAAAACACAATTATAAGGAAAACAATTACCATTAAGCTTAAGTAAGCTCTGGAAGGTGAATCCACAATTGGACAGGTAGGATGAAAATAAAGAATCTGGATGCCATAGGAGGAAAGAAAGGAGGAGTGTGGTGAAGTCTGTTGATTCCTATGCAGCATCTCCGAAATGCAAGCCAGCAAGTAGGATCCAAAAGGGAGCCAGAAAGGGCTTTGTGCCACTCTCCATGGCAATGCCTGAAAGTCAGGGATCCAACTGTGTGAGCAACATCCATGTTCAGGACAGGAGTGCTGACTGTAAGCTAAACTGAACCAGCCTGCCAGGCTCCAGTGGGAAGTGTATGGTATGAGTGTGGGATGGCTGGAAATGGAGACACTGCCCCAGGAAAGGGCAATGAGCAACTCTGACCTGGTAATTCATCTCTTGTTAATGCCCCTACAGTGACTTGAGTAGTGGGATGCATACAACCCAGTGAAAAGCCCTATCTGAAATGGAAAGCTAGCCCAAGGCAGGTTGTTGGCTCAGGGCTGACTTAGATATACTAGATCATCCAAGACTGTCAATGTACATGAGGAAACAGCATTTCAATCAGAATTCTGTGCTAAAACACCACTTTCATAGCACTCTTGAACATTATTTAAACTGAAAACCCCAGAAGAATATCAGAAGGTTGCAATAATGGTAGAAAATTTTGTATTATTCACACATTTCTGTGTCAGGCTGGGTCACCCTTCTGATGACTTGGTTTCAGAACACCCTAGGGGAGATCCAGGTCAGCAAGAACCCCTGAGAGAAAAGAATGTGTTGGTAAAAGGAGTTACCAATTCTAGGAAAGTATCAGTTGCCAAAGGAAATTCTGGCATTGGGAGGGCCAGCATCTAAAATGTGAAAGCTCCAGCCCTTGATGGAGAGGCTACGACCTCCTTCTGCAAGCAGGAGGCTCAGCCTTGATGGAGGCACTGCAGCCACTGGGTCACTGTGCCTGGCTGGGCCAGGCAAAATGTCCATGGGCACTTCTGAGTCACAGCAAACGCAAAGTGCTGCGTTCCCCATGGGAGAGGAGCACGGGCACAGGCTGTGACAGTGACTTGGGTGACATCCAGTACCTCAGTGTGCCTTGGTAATTTGGTTACATGTCTGCCTGAAGACGTGTCTGTTACCACTCAACGCCTCGCATTTAAGAGGAGCTGATTGACGTGTCCCCTCAGGCAGACAAGTCCTGAAAAGGTAATGAATAATCACCTGGAACACGGTTTTGTCCCCCTGGTGGTGTAAGCAGTGCCATGGCTGGGTTTGCAGCAGGGAACAAACACTTGGCATGAACTCAGATGTCAGAAGCAGTCTGTTTGACCACCTGTTCTCCCCAGTCCAAGTGCATCTCAGATCGAGAATTTCTTGGTTCTTCTTTTGAATGCTGAAACTTTCCAATGTGCTGGAGGCTTCTACATCATTTGTTGTTATTCAAGTGCCAAAAAGGCAGAGTGACCTCCAGCCTTTTCAGGGCCTGATGTCATGCCATGAGGGATCAACATTTAGAACATGGTTTCTGTCTGCTTCTCGGGTCTAAATCATACCTGTCTGGAGCACAGAGTGAGTGAGCTGGAGGCTTGAGAGAACCTCACCTTCAGTCTCTTCCATGCAGATTGCTGTCTTTGGTACTAGCTCTACTTGGACTTACTGTTCTGGTGTTCAGCACATACCAGGGTGCAAACACAGGAGCTAACACCCTACCCACAGCAGGCAGGTGGGATGAGGAGGCTGGAAGGTTTCAAACTAGCACTGATGTCTAAATAATCTCCCTCAAGGGTGCTGAAACAGCAAGAGACTTGAAGGGAAAGACTCAGCAAATGGAAACATGAAAGGGGTCCCAGACAGGCTGGGAGGACAGGATCTGGAGGGACAGTGGTGGCAGAGCACTGAGGCTCTGGCTGGAGCTAGTCTCCCATCCACACTCATGGCACAAAGCAATGTGACCAGGCCCAAAGCATTATCCCCACAAGCTGACCCCATTTTAGGGAATTTTAGGGGGCCTGGCAGGTTGGGCACACCCAGTTAAGTCAGTGGATTGCTTTGTTGGTACCACACATGGAAAGCACCATGCTGACACATCTCTTCAGCTGGGAAGTAGCAGTGCAAGCCCATGTGTGGTCACACACGTATCAGTGTGCCCAAATGTCCTCTCTAATACAAAAACTGTCCCCTTGTTTCTTTCATTTAGCAGAATTGTTCAGATCAGAATGGTTTCTCTGGAAGTACAGGAGGACTTATTGGCTCAGTAAACTAAACACCAATAAAACTGGGATAATGAGCCATTATTTATGCAGTGGAGCCATTATGCTTTTATTTATTGCACTCACTGTAATTACAGTTTCACCAGACCTGACAGTAACACATCCTTTAATGATATACCCAAAGAAAGGATTTATTTGAAAAAGAAAAATCCCACAAGTGTTAGTCATAAGTTAACTTTCTACTGGAAATTTTTAGGAAGGGAGACAGAAAATATAAATAATGGATTTAGGAAGAAAATATGTTTGTTTGTTTTTTTGAACTTTGTCATGTTTCCAACCTCCACATCACTCTGAAAGGTCACACAGTGAAAGCTGCTGTTGTACTGCACAGCCCTGACAGGGGTAGTCCTTGCTTCATAGCTTGGGATCAAATAAGCTGGCACACGCAGAGATGCTTGTGGAAAAGTAATTGATGGTAAGTAGAGGAGCCCTATCAAACAACAAAACTTGCCTTGTGGCAGCTTCACCAAGTCTCACATGTTCAGCATCACCAGATCTCTCACATCTCTCAGGTTTTCAGATGACTTTTCTTTCTGCTCTGTCATCAAAGTGTCAGTCTTCTACTCAGTTGTTGTCTAATCCACTCTGCCTTCAAAAACAATAAAAAGGTGAGACATCACTTGTTAGTTTGCTGTAACCTGTTATTTGTTTGGCATGTTTCACCTATCAGGTACCTCTGTGTTGACTAGCCTCTTCATAAATATTAAAATAAAGTCAATACCTTACCTGGCAGAAGAATGCATAAATGGCTAATGATGAGCTCTGCTCCAGCTAACTTCCAGCATCCTCTCTGAACCAAAGCCTACCCTCAGCCTGAATAATTTTCATTCTCTTGCTCACAGCAGGAACAGCCTTCTGTACTACTAACTGCAAACAAACACCAAACCCCCAGTCCCTCTCTGCTAAGACCTACAACTTTGAAATATTACCCTCTGACTTTCTCTCTCTTTTAAAGTGATGCTCAGAGGCCCCAACCAAAACCAAGACCCTGCTGTGTCAGCCACACAACAACTTAGAAAATCTGGTCTCCTGGGGCTCTACTACAGCCATATTTGACTTCAGCTCCATTTTTTTCCAAGTGGGTAGGTTCAAATGAAGCCCCATGGACAGGATAACCCATGTAGCTCAGTCCTGTCTTTAAGTTTGTGCTGACTGACAGTGGAGTCGTTGTCCCAGGCAGGATTGTGTCTCAGGAGTGCCACTTTTAAGTCTGACTGCATTTGCACTGAAGTAATATGTTAATTCTGAATATGGGGGCAATTCAAGTGCTGTAATTCTGCATGGGTCGAACTTTTCTCCAGCACCTTTTCCCAGACTGATCTATTATTTTGTGAATTGCTGTTTGGGTTGGGCACTGGGGGCATCCACAGTGGTGCATGTGCCAAGTGTTTTCAGCCTCTGAGACAATGACTGGCACAGAGCTGGAGGGGAGCTCAGCTCCTCACAGCAGCTTAAAAAATAAATCACAAGTGATGGAGGGAGAAAGCATAGGTCCGGTGTGGTGAAAAAAAACCACTAAGAATGAGGAAAGTATGTAGAAATTCCTGATGCTTAATTATTTTGTGTGCTTAAAATTTTGCTGCTTTTTGTGCTGCCCTCCTGTCCCACATGGGGCTGTGTGCAAATAAAGTATTTGCTGTTCCTTCTGCCATTAGAGCAACAAACCCTTTGCTCCTGTTTCTGCTTTCTTCAAATGAAAGTCTGTCCCCACGTTAGGCTCTGAAGTCACTCCTTGTTTCTTCATGACTGACTTTGAGATCCATGTTGACTGTGTTAGTGAAGAAAAGTACCAGTTGCTCATAGCCAGGGGAACATGCCTGCATTTATTTACATCTGAAAACAAGCAAGCAAAAATTTGAATGACTTGTGGCTTTACAAACTTTTTCTGAAACTATACAGCATTTATCACAGCCAACCCTGGCATCCTTACTCCTGTGTGCTTTGCTGCTGTGACTTGTCAAGGCTTTATCTTGGATTAGGTTGTTAACTCTTCAGGACCAAGATGCTAACCTCTGTGGTTTGATGTCATTCACTGGGTCACATACACCACAAACTATTTACAAAAAGCTCCACGAGTCCCCTTTCTTGTGATGAAGGCAATTAGGGATTCAGAATTTGCTTTCTGCTCCTATTCAGCCAGAATTCCCAGCTGTGCTGAACATTCGTGCCAGAAGGCATTAAATACATTAGCTTACTTGCAGAAAAGGATGGGAACAACAATGAAGCAGGGGAAATCAAATAAGCAACCATGGAAAAGCTGCTTATAGTATTCAATCAGCCCCATGAAGACTTTATTAAATGTTTCCTTGGGCAGTAAAAAAAGGGCAAAAGGAATACTTGGGCCTATAGCTGTTCCAGCTGCAAAGGCAATAAGGAGCAGATTGATCTAAAATCCCAGTGTGGGAGAGTTACTCCAGGAAAAGTATTCTAGGATTTCAGAGTTAACCCCTCAATGATGTCACCAAATTTTTGAGTCTGTAGCCTTCACCAGGTTTGCAGGATGGATTTTGTGGCTATCTGGAAAGACATCAAAGCCAAAGTCACTGTCATGGTGGGACCAAATTCAAGTGGCTGACAGAGAAGACCTTAGCACCATTAAAACAAGAATGAGTTCTCAGCACAAGAATGAGGATGCATTGAATGAAAGAGGTGAGTGCCAGGTTCCACAACAGCAAAGCAGTAAGTGACAATTTCCCTCAAATGTAGGTTGGTCTAGAACACCTCTGCACAAGATATCACAGATGCTGAAAGTTCTAGAGATGAAGAGAGCTCAGTGAAATATCATTGGGTCCAATCAATATAGGAAAAATGTCTGGCTCAGGAAGTCCTTGAACGTTAAGAAGTAGGAAACTAGGAGAGTACATCAGGGAAACCTCATACATGCTTGTCCTGGTCTTATTTATTCCCTTAGGCATTAATTTAGGACACACTGAGAGACCTGATGTCAGACCAAACAGACCTTTTGTTTGATGCAGTAAAGCAGTCTTATGTTCTATGTACACTTGGACATGCATGTGTATAGAAAAGTTGGCAGAAATATTAGGTGTTCTCTTTTTTTTTGTATGTAGCATCTCCCTGAATGTACTGCTGAATGACTTATACTCCAATATACAATATACATTGTCCCCAAATTCCAGCTGGTATGTTAGAAGTCTGAGCCTTAGGAGGAGGGAACAAATCCTCATTGAGGACCAGATACTGAGGTCTTCAAATCCTGGTGCTCCAGTGCCCCTAGCCAAGGTGTGCTTTAGTCAGGCCCAATATAGAGACATCAGATTGGGGCTTTTCAGGTGGGATCATCCAACAGATCCTTCTGGCCTCACCTGACCTGGAAAGTCTACAAGACACAAACCTCTTCATGTGAGCTAGACACTTGAGACTCTCTCCACAGCCTCTTGAGAGGAATTGGTTTGTTCAGGATATAACTCATGTGACCTGTTCCAGGAACTTGCTTTATGATAGGTGAATCCTATTCCAGAGGTATCTATTCACTTCAGTGACTATGCAGGGAACCTTAGGGAAACAGGTCAGACATCTACATTTACAGGAGTTAGATCAGCCCCAAGTCATCCACAGGTCTAAAAGCACCTAGAGATTCACAGCTCTTCCAATACATTCTGTTTTCAAATTATAACTTCCACAGGTCTTCTATTATTATTATTGAAGAAAAATACCGTGCCAAATTCAGTCATGCCATCAAAACTCTGTGAATTCAATGGAAATTCACAACGGATTAATTTAGTAGCCTTGACAGATGTTTTGATGGTATTAATTTATTCTAAATCTACATATAAACGTACTTCCTATCTTGGTAAGCATACTGGCTTATTCTGGCTTTTGAATAAATTCATTTTAAAGTAAAACAGGAACACAGAATTCTTCAAAGATTCTCTGAGTGTTAATCTTGTCTGCCTGTTCAGCAGAACTTCATGGAAATTCATAAAGATTACAGAATTCTTTTTAAATCAGTTACAAGATATATACTCTATACTTCTGTTTGTTCCTTATACTTAGATTGAATTCAAGACCAGGAAAAAAATCAAGAACTGATTTCTTTCTCAAAGTTGTGTGGTTTTCTTAGAGGGAGATAAAAAATCCCCAGTCACTCTCCTTCTCTCCTCAAGTACAGCCCCTCAAGAGGAGAAAAATCAGACAGACCTAACAATACACATGTACTCTTATTGCCTTTTTTTTTCTTCCCAGAGGTCCATGTGATTTTTTTGGCTTCCCACATGGCGTTTTGAACTAAGTATTTTCAAATGGATCTCAATGAACGCAAATAAGTCCTTACCCTGTGGGTCACTCTAACTTGAACCAAGGCAAATTTTATGCAGTGTCAGGCTTTGCACCAAAGCTTAAGATAGACTGCTTTACTCAATCTCTTTTCAGTGCTGAAGACTCTCTAACAAAAGTGAAATGAAGGTGAAACAATTTGCTGTGCCCACAGAGTCGTTTATCTTTAAGATGTTCTCACCAGTAGCTTCTGCTTTCACATTTAAGCATGCCATTTAGACCAGTTTGATTTTACAGGCACATCTCTTGGGACCTTCTGCAGCTTGTTTTGGGGTGACAATCTGCCTAACCATCGTGTCTGGGTCCTATATCCAACATGCCATGTCAGTGGACTGAGGTAAGGCATGGGCAGAAGAAACACAAATTATGAGCACTTCTACTGCACTGCTCCTTTATTTCATAAACCAGGATTCCCTTGTCTCACAGATCCTGGGACTGGGACTTATCTCACTTAGTATTAGACATTTAAATTGTGGCTGGTCCCATTAGGTTAAATTTATGGTCAATGGGAAGAGCAGTCTCTAGTAAGGTGATGCAACTAGACAAGGATCTAGGATTATACAAATCAGCCATAAGGTTGCCATTTTCTGCCCATTAGCTATAAAATGGTCACTAGTTTTGACTGAAATACATTATTTTGGAAGCTACATTAGGGTGAGCGAATTCCACTCTTTGAATGAAATTGTCCAGGATGGCTACATACATTTGACAACATATCAGAAAAACTTCTATTCCTCCCTCAGTTGGAGAAACATCCCCAAGAGCAGATTTCTTCATAGTCCAAACCACCAAAAGCTGAATGGTGGGTAGGTTTGCCTATGTCCCTTTACTTCTGTAGACTGAATTAATGAACTGCCTTCAGCAGGAGACTTCTGCATAAAGAGCACAAGCCAATGCCATAGGATTTGGGTGGCAGATTAGAGTCCACAACAGCACTGAGCTGTTTCTGCACCCCCCAAGGGAGGTGAGTGATGTGGAAGAGCTGTGGCAGAAGCACCTCAGGCAAGAAACATGATGCTGTGAGCGACACTTGCTCCCCATCTGCCTGGAGAAGAGAGGTCTGTGCTCACGAGTGTACCAGGAGCAAGGGGAAGCATTGGATTTCTCAAAAGAAAGACAGAAAGATCTGACCATTTCCTCTAACAGACAAAGATGCCAGCATAAATTTGCCTTTTTTTTTAATTGTTTGAGCTGGATGGAAGACTGAAAGATGATTTCTCACTGTAAATAACAGTGTTTAAGGCACAGACTTTTTATTATCCAAAGTCATTAAAATTGAGATGTAAATGGGAACAAAGGAATATATCTAAAAACTTCTTAGATACAAAATAGTTGATAAACCACCCTATAATTTACTCCATTGCATGATGTGTGCTTCCTAAGGCATCTATTATTCATGTGGGACCTCTGCCCATGAAAACAAAAATTACATCTACATAAGAAAAAAAGTATTTTAAAAAATCATTTGGTCAAAGTCAGCTCTGGAGGAAACTGCCTTTGCCATCAATGGATTGTTTTGGTCAGAAACATCTAAATCTCAAAAGCTGCTAAGGTAAAAATGGCTATCTTGGCTGTCTTCCCACAAATTAAGAAGCTGGTTGCAGAGTCTGTGTTAACATTATCAGACATTTCCTCTCATTTGTGAATATCCCTTAATCACTTCCCCTGAAATGTGATTTTATGAAGATGTGAATTGATGAAGTTTCATGCTGGGTATTTTTTTCTTGTGAGATCACTCATTGCTGCCTTTCCTTGCTATTGTTGAAACATTGAAATAAATACCTCAAAAATCAGTTGTGTACCTAAAAGAAGCCCTAAACACAAATATGAAATCCTGTACGTAGACAGTATTCTTTTTGAATAACTCTTCCAAAAAAGGCTCTCAGAACACTTGACCTGGTGTTTGATCAGACTGTGATAATTTTCCTGAATTAAGAAACACAGTTTCACTTCTATTTGAGATAGAGGCCTCTACCACCAGCATCTGGTGAGGCTGGAACCCTCATTCTGTTGCCTGCCATTCTCTGGAGCATGCATGTGTTTGAGTACCATCTACAGTTAGCATATATTTGGTGATGTTTATTTTCTTTACCTTCTGCTCCTCCAAAAGAAGGAAATGTGGGGGAAAGGAGTTATGGCTCTTGGGTGTGCTCTATGTTTTTACACATGTGTAGGGTGGAACTATGAGTCTAGAAGACCCAGGGAGAATAACAAATGTCTCAGGCTGTTTTCTTATGCTGTCTTTGTTTTACTGTCTTAACAGTCAGCTTTAGTCAACAGGGCAAAAATTACTCTTAAAGTGAAAGCAAGAGAAAACTGTCATTCTTTGGGCTCAGTCAAAAGTCTTGAGGTGGCAGAAGATTTTAATAAAGAATACACCCTGTATAATGGTTTCCATGAAATTGAGCTTCACTCCATCCACCAGGGTTGAACCAGATTTATGTTTAAACCAACCTGCAGAATACATCATGTCTCTGGAAAAAAAAAAACGAACCTCAAAACAAAAATAAAATTTACATGCAGATTAACAGCAGCCAGCACTGGGAGCTGAGTAATGAAAAGCCACTCTTCCTCTCTGTTTGGAAGGGATTTAATTATCAGAGATTATTCTACTCCATGGAATTCAAGAGGAGCAAGAGAAGAAGCCTTGTGCATCCATGGAATGAGACATATGAGAAAAAGGAGCAGCACTGGGGAGTTCTGGCTGTATGGTAGCCAAGGAATGTCACATACTCACAAAAAAGTCCAATAATGTGTAATACTCCTTTAAAGTTGCAGCTAGGTAGCACTTGTTTGGTTTTCCTTTTAGACACCTGTGTTTCTTCAAGTTTCTTAAGATCCACCACCTGCAGAGCAAATAAATTTATCACTCTAAAGGGCTGGTAAAATAATGGAAATCATTGTTTGAGGGAAACTTTTACTAATGATTTGATAAAGCAGTTTAGTTCACAAAATTTGACCAAATTATTAATATTTTCAGGTTATGGTTTGAAGTAAATCTATTATTCAAGGATATTTTCACTAACCTGATCACTCTCATTTTAAAGGAATCCTGTGCAGGAGTCTGAGGCACCAATTTAGCTCTAGATATGGTAATTAGCTATTTAATGTCCATTGGCATTTTCTGGTGGCTATTAACTAGTGGGCTACAAATCAAATCTGTCACTTCTTCACTGTCCTTTCCCTCTTCAAAATAACAAACGAATTTATCACCTCATTATACAAATTTTATGCCAGCATATTTTGTCTCAGTTCTTTGGAATTGCAGAATGAAGGCAAAGACTTGCAATAGCACATAAATGTCTCAAAGTTTTCAGAATTCACAGATTTCCTAGTCCCTCTCAGTACTGAAAGTGCTATTAATTCTAGGTGAATGGTATTTTCTACTTTGACCTTGATTTCCCTTCACTCATTAGTTCTTAAAATAGACAAATATCAAAATATCCTCTTAGATCAGCCCAGAAATCTTCAGGCATTTTGCTTGCTTGACTTCACAGCTGTTACATCTTTCCAAATACTTTTCTACAGTGGTTAGAGAAGATCTTCATGTCCCATTTTCTCCTGTTAGAATGTCTCACAAGGAGCTTGTCTCTCTTTTCTCACTTTTATTCCTCCATCTAAGCTTACATTTCTGTAAGTATTGAAGACATTTCTGAGTAGCAACTAAAACTTTGCTATTTTTACTTTCCCCATACAGAATCCACCTAGGTTTCATAAACTTTTAACTTGGCTATTAAGTCTCATACCTCACACCTTGCCAGAATCTTTTACCTTGCCCCTGCCCCAGGTAAGATGAGAGAGAGATCAAGCACTCACAGCAAGTCTGACACAACTCCACTTTCAATTCTTGTACTAACAAGATAATAAATCTCTTAAAAGATCAATATTATTAAAGTGATTCTACTTCTAAAGAACATTTTCCTCTTCTCTTCTTAAGGGTGGTATTCCCAACCTGGATTTTGTTCCAAAACCAGGGCACAATATTTTTTCTTTATATATTAGCAAATTTATAGAAGTTTCACCTTCAGAAAAGTTTGTTTGGGGACTGAAACCCCCCCCATACTTCTATAGGGAACATGGAATACAGCTCCATATGTACAAGTAAAATGAGAAAATCTGTTTTGTTGATATCTCCCATTTCTGCCTTCAGAATTTGTTGTGATGGGTTTCAACCACAAAGAAGCCTCAGTTTCAATATCATGCATTGCAAAGTATTAGACCCAAGCTTCATCTGAATTGCTTAAATGCATCATGATTTTAGAAGACTTTTTCAATTTTCAGCAGGATATCTGTGACAGCTGTGATAGGGAAGTGCTATGACGAAAAGAAAAAGAGCACCAGCAGCATCAATTGCCTGAGGTTATTTGAGAAACACATTATTCCGAGAGGAGTTAGCACATGCAGCCCTGTGGCTGCCACACATGGCTCTAAATCTGATTTACAAATTTGTGAGAAGACAGCAGAATAAGCTCTACCACCTTCACTTCAATTAGTTCACCACAGATCAAATCCAACAACAGATCACCACATGCTCGCGTGGGCTACAAGAAAATAATCTTAAAATACACTTCACAGCTGTGCAAGGTAAACCATTCTACTTCTACTCTAGGAACAATACTCATGGCAAGATATGAGTCAAGAGAAGCCTGAGGAGTCACTGTGACATGTCAATCCATTACAATAACAAGACATATATTAAGACTTGCAGATAAGTCAGATCACTGAAACAATTGAAATAATGTTTCCCCATTTTTGATAAATTCATCTCCATATCTGATGCATTGACCGTATCTTGGGCACAATTTTAGGCACCAAAATAACTCCACTATTTTCTCACCTCTTCATGAACAGTGTGGAGGATGCTAAATGGATTAGGGCATCCTTTTGCTACACAGATGGATTGAAAACATGAACTTATGCAAAAAGAAGTTTGCAGAACACATGCTGAGTACTTGGCTGCTGTAAGTGTAAGCAAGACATGTAAAGGCAAATCAGCTCAGATCAGGCAGATTGCAATATTTGAGCCAGGTTCTGTTCCTCTCCTGAGGTCTCACTGCATTGGAGCACCATGGAAAGGCAACCAACTGTGAGCACTTGTTAACCCAATGGCTTGGGGGCCAGGAGAAACTCTGTCCAACTTCACCCTTGTGAAGAGGCAAAAGTGACAGATCCACAGTTTATATTGTATTCATAGGCAGATAAAAATAAGGTTTCACCCTAAGTTTTATGTGATTTTCCTCATTACTTCTTTCCAAGGCAGCTTTCCTCTGTTGTACAAGCATATTAAACAGTAAATCAAATATTTCCCATCGCTTAGGAACTGAACAATTTGCAGCAGATTTACTTTCAAACAACAAAATCACAATGTAATATACTTATATCTCAAATCAAAAAAGATGAGAAAAACATAGACGCCTTACTTTTTTCTGTCATTTTAAATATGAAAAACAAAACCCAAACAAAACAACAAAAGCTGATTTCTGGCTTGTTTTTCTTATGGGACTGGGATGTTGGGCATAATTCAAACAACAGCTTTTCATTTTTTTCTCAACTGATTAGTCCAAAAGCTAAACTTACAAAGATGATAGAGGTGAATATAGATATATATCCATATTGATACAGGTATATTGCTATAGACCATATAGATATGTTTAGATACAGAAAATGACAGAGACAGAAATGGGAGAGATAAACTGTCCTTGTTAAAACCCTTCCAAATCTGAGGAAAAGACGATGCAGTAATGCCTGCTTTAGGCTTGCAGATACCCTGATATCTTGTCAATTTTGAAGTTTAATGAGAGTGGAGGCACAAACATCTTTCCTGATTTCCCTGAGGGCAGCAGCTGCCAGCAGGAGAGTGGGAAGTTGGGCTGCAACTTGCACCAATGCCCTCGATGCTCGGGCAGCACTCACACTTTGACAACACATCAGTCCCCTCTTTCTTTCTATTTGATTTCCAATTATGACCCCTTTTTCACTCAGCAGATGAAGGAATATGGTTTCTCAAACTGTGTCAGTGAGCCTTAACAGATAGATATGTCAGTCCTGGTTTGTAATTCATATTTGCTTAACTTACAAAATCAGCTTATTTTACAAAGCAGTTTTAATATTTGCATAAACTTTACATTTTTCATGTTGTCTTTTTTTCTCCTTTCCCTGACCTTGAAATGGAAAAAGCCTAAAAGGAAAAAAATGTCTTCAGACTTATAATGGTAAAAGAAATTGCATTGTGAAAGTCTTTTCCTCTTTTCTGTGACTTGTTGACTGAATGTTTCAGCTGAAAGATGTTTCTCTTTCACTCTGTTCTCCATCCTGCTTCACCACTAACAAGAACTGCCACCACTAATTCAAAAACTGGAGGGGAGTTGGAATGTTTCCTTCCTGAGGAGTTCACAGATCTAGGGAAAGTTATTCTGAACAATATAAAATGGAAAGATATTCTAAATGTCTTATGACATAAAATTACCATAATAATTCTCAAAATAGGGAAACTATTCAATGGTTGTTTAAATTTTAAAACTTTTCAGCTAAGATCTTATAACCAAGTAAAACTAATTTTGAAATTAAACTCAAAATGTTCACACAAGGCAAAGTCAACAGACAAGTCATTACCAAGAGCTTTGTATTTCATGTGTGTTCTCATCTGTAATAAAATGCATAATAAAATTAGCTTACTGTCATAGGCCTTGTCATAGAAGAAGTGTCAAATAGTATAAATTGTTTTCCACAGACAGAATCCTTAATTACTACTAATGATGATGAGTAACTTTTGATATGTTGTGAAGCAAAGAAAGTCACCAAAGGCTGGGCATCCCCTTGGTGGAGATCTGGCTTGTTGCCTTTTTTCTCCCTAATAACTGGACTCCACCAAACACTACAAGTGTGCAAGGCTGTTGGAAACCCACTGCATGACAACCATAGCTGGACAGCCAGAGCAAGAAAAATGGCTCTTCTGTCTTCACTGCTCCATCCCATGGTTTTGGAGATTTAATCTTTAAATATAGCATACCCTTGTACATTTCAGAAGTTTTCAGGCATGGGATTGAATTATCTAAATGCAGAGTGTGGTTTAACAAATTCAAGAAGAATAGAAATGATCAAAGTGATGGAACCCAATGAGACACACAGCCTAAACTCTCTCTTCCTGCACCCTGAACACGCCAGATAAAGCCACACACTCTTAACTGCATCTTCCTAAGATCATAAACAGTGAAAATGATTAGGCAATACCAGTGGCATTAAGACCAATGATGAGCATCTGTTCTCACTTAGTTCCCCTGGGGATCCTGGAGGAGGTTCTGCAGCATCAAAAAAAGCAGGGAGCAGCCTCACAGTCAGCAGCAGCAGCAGTCCCAGGATTCAATTACAGCCTTGATCGATCTCTGCGTCCTACAGAGCCTTGTGAGGGTGTCACAGGCTGTTCTGGCCCCAGTTGCTGCAGCCCTTCTGGAAAAAGAGAGTTGCTAATTGCTCTGTGTACACTGTCAGAAGGCGCTTCCACAAAATTTACAGCCGTTTGCCAAATGGACTGTGGGATCCTTTTACCTCAAGCACATTAAGCAGAGGCCAGGCTGAAGTAGAATTGGAGTGCAGTGTTTATAATGCACGTAGAGAGAGGGTTTTTTGGAATGAAAAATGTAAGAAATGTTTCTCCCAGTAGGGACAGCTAATGAGCTCTGGAGCCTTTAACCTTCACGTCACGAGCAGCAGTACAGTGTGCCACCCCTCCCACTGCGGTGTATCACATATGCAATGGCATATAGGATTCTTTAGGACAAAGACATCTTTAGGAACAAGTCTAGGAGAAGCTTTAGGCAGTTATTTTGCTGCTGTGTTCCCAAGGAATTGTTTGTGTGCCTGCAGGGAGCCTAGGCAGATCTGCAGAGGAGAAAGCATGGGCTGGAGCAGAAATGTCTCTCGCTGCCCACTCCCTCCCTTGGCACTCTTGCACACCAGCTGATTTAGAGCTGCTGTGTTTTGTTTTGACTGTGTGAAGTTCTGCTGTGGGAAAATCTGAGCCTAGGAGGCTGGAGTTGTAATGTGAAAAAGTTTGAAATGTTTTAAAACATTTTAAAAACCCAATACTTCACACGTGAAGGCCACTCCTCCTGATCTGGATAATTTATTCTGTATAAAGGAAAACAAAAAAGGAGAGATAACTGAAAATACTTGTATTTTTAAACATGGTGAGAGAGATGAAAGGTAATCTAAGGATCTTTAGAGTGAGATGTTGCATTTGAACCAAAGAAAAAGAGGCAAAAATGAAAGAAAAATATTAGAACTTGAATGCCCTCTTTCTGGAAGGCTGAAAGGTTTGATGGTCTAATACCACACACAGGACTTCACTTTCAAGCACTTATTTCGTATGTTTAGGCTGCAGCAAACTGTGTAAGGGCATTGCTACCATACTAGGAGACAGCTAACAGAGTTGGTTGAATAAACAGATAGAACATAAGTGTTTTATGGGAACATTAAAGTCAATTTTATAAAATGATACATCAGTGTAACAGTACCACACAAGATGCCTTCTTTTGTGGTAGAAAACCTAAGCAACATAAGCATCTGACACAGTATTAGTTGAAGTTCCCTTATTTTGGCAGGTAAATTTAAATAAGACTTTGAAATCTTTTATGCATTGACCTGGCATGCATGTGAAAGAAAAAATGCCTTGGAATGGCTCTGCTTGACTCATATGCCACTAATGTTTAAAGTCCCCAGAATTCCCCATGACAAATGGGGAAGACATTGTTAGAGACAAGAGAGAAAGACAGATGGGCTGAATACCTAGGCTCCAAGGAAATATTTTGCCAACAGCAAAACCTGTTACTAGACAGAACAGCCTTTGAGAAGTCGTGCTTCTTTAATGCCCCTGTAATGTTTATCTGGAGCTTCCAATGGAGCTTCCAATATCTATCTTTCAAAAGCAAATTTTCATGTCATGCTGCTTTTTTGTTGGTGTCGTAGACAACTACTTCAATTCCTTCATCTTCAGTTTGGGAAGAAAGCGAAGCAAAGATGAACAGAAAGGAGCACAGAGTAACAAGGTTAGAGGAGAAAAAAAGGGAATAAGAGGGAGCAGAACTTAAAATGAATAGAGAGAATACAATGGTGGGAAAAATAACAGATGAATGTTAAGACCAGTTAGATAAACACTTGGAAAAAAGTCAATTAAAAAGTGCATTGAAGATATGCCTCAATAACAAATCTTGGAAGATTTGCCTCAATAATAGCTCTTTTTTTGCTTCTTCAGAAATTCCTGCTGCAAGAGAGAGCAAAGGTATCCTTTCTCCTGTATTTTAGATTGGACTTTGGGGCTTCCTTTCCTACACTTGCATAGGGGAAGACACTGCCCAGGCTTAAGATAGCCACGGCTGGAAAAGCAGCATACTTTGACATGTGCAAAAGTTGCATGTTGATTTTCATCCTAATATTCTCTACTGAACTGAAAGCTTTTAAAAACCAGAAGATGAGTTTTTAACTGCAATTGTACAACTACATTGAAACACAGCATGCTACTCATAGCATCCTTGCTGAAACCAAAAGTCTGTTCATACTTAATACAGAAAGACAAACTTGATGAAGAATCAGTGACTGTCATATGTGTGCTGCATCACATGTCACCCATGCTCCCCCCTCAACAAGGCATTTGTTTCAAGTGTGTGTTGATGCTCTGGAAGAGAACCACATCCCTTCAATGCCTGGCCACTGATTCAACTTCCAGAACCAAAGCAATGTTTGCAGAAACATCTCTCCAAGCTGGTGAGCCACATTCCTCTGAACAGATCATGAACAAACAAGAAAACCCCTCTTCAATTTTACTCATGTATTGCAATTTTCTCTCTTGGGGAAAAAGTGTATCCACCGTGTTACCAAAATTATTGACATGCTACGTGTTTATTACACTCAGGACAACTTTGAATGTGTGTCATTCTAGACAGAAGAAATCTTGACTACAAACAAACTAAAACAAAATCTCAATCAGTTTGCAACTATTGCAGCATTTACATCTTTCCTCAGTCTTAAGCATCATAAAATCATGATAGTTTCTCTCCTATATCCTATTACCTTCAAAATTGATGTAACTAGAAGAGAACTGTTCTGAGAGGCAACATTTGTTGTAAGTCCACGCTTGAACTGAGAGAGGAGGAGTCAAGGGGCAGTAGAGCCAAGGGACCTTCTCACAAGAAAGCCCAGGTGAGGGCTAGAGCAGAACTGCTGGAGCAGATGGAACACTCTGCAGTAGCTTTGCTCAGGTGAAGCCCCAAGTAATGAGCTTGGACACCTGGAATGGGAGCACAGGCCATACCTGACCACAGCCATCATTATTAGCATCAATTGCAGCTCTAAAGAGGAGAAGTGTCACCAGTCATTTTAGTTTGGGGAATCACTTAAAATATTTATTTTCAGTTTGTAATTGTTTTTGTTTAATTCTTTAGTGCAGAATTGCACCTGAAAGTGCAATTCTTTCCTTCTAAAGTGAAGGAAGACTAATTACCCATGGCACCCTGTAATGTATTGTAAAAATATAATATCCAGGGAGAAATCAAATTAATGAAAGATTAATGTTGTTACAGGCAGCTCAATTGTATATCTACTTCTTTTATTGAAGGTCTACAAATATCTGAAATAAAAGTCTGATGAATCATTCATTAATTCTTTTATAGAGATGAGACTATACTTAATGTGTTGGGGAGTCTACGTTCTTTTTTCCAGATATTTCCTCTTAACATATTTTAATGTTCGGGGTGACTTTGAAGGACAGAGGAACCCAGAATCTGTTTCTCCCACTTATTTTTACCAGTGAGATACAGGCAGTTTAATAGGACAAAAAAAGTAGGGAAAATAATAAAAATTATGATAAAAGAATATACAAAACAATAATGCACAATGGAATTACTCCCCACTTATTCTGAAGTTGTACTTCTCAGCCAGCTCCCACTAATTTTATTGATCATCATGGTGTTGTATGGCATGGAATATCCCTTTGGCCAGTCTGGGTCAGCTGTCCTGGCTGTGTCCCTTCTCAGCTTATTGATCCCCTCCTCTTCAGCCTCATTCCTAGAATTATGAGAAGCTGAAAATATCCTTGATTTAGGGTCAGCATTGCTCAGCAACAGCTCAAACAGTGTGTGATATCAACATGACTCTCATCCACTACACCAGATACAAGGAAACAAATTAACTTTATCCCAACCAAAACCAGAACACTGAGGTTTACATTTTCAATATTCTTAGACAACTTGGTGTGTTACTGAGGGAGATAGAACTGAAAGAGCTACACCTTGCATCCCAAGGGATCTTGCAGGAAGAAGATATGGAAGTAGAGGAGAGAGGACGGAGAAGGAGAAAATTCAGGGTAATCAAAGTACATGACTAAGAGTCGTGTGTAGAGCATATTTCAGCATGAAATGCATCCCTAAATACCCTTTGCCCACATTCCACCTGCAAGTTATGTTTTCTCACTTTGCACAATGGGAAGCAAAAAAGCACATTTTCTAATTGCCTGGAACATGCTCACTAAAAACCTATAAATTATTTGTAGACCAAACAAGGCATGGTGTTTGTATTCAGATCCAGATTTCCTTTAGAGGCTTTACAGTGCCAGCTCCTGATGTGTTTTCATGTCCACACTGGGCCGTGAGCAGAGATCATTATCAACATCCAGCAAGCCCCAAGATATAAGGAAGGGGGTTCATAAAATTTTTATACAATACATTTTCTTAAACCTCTGGGCAAAATACTGCATATTGTAAACAGACAGAGCCAGTGAAGTGCACCTCCTCCTGTGGCAGGGACTCTCAGTCAGCCTGCAGAGTGGCACGGCGCAGCAGCAGGGGATGATGTTTTGCTGCTCAGCCAAGGACACAGAAATAACCTCTGCTGTATTAGAAATCTCACTCCATTTTAAACATCTTTGTGGGCGAGATTAAAAGATTCAGCTGAGAAACTCACAGTGCAGTAAACAGCATGAAAAGCCTCTGACTTCAGAGAAGGAATTCCTGAGTCAATGTGCCGTGAATTGAACTGGGTGTTCCCAGGAGGGCAGGGTTTCAAGGAAAGAAGGGACTGAAGAACCTGTCGTCCTCATTTGTTCTAGTCTTTTGAACATCTTGGAAGGTTTGGGATTGGGTGGGTTTTTTTGTGGTTATCTTCGTTGATTTTTTTTTTTTTTTTTTTTTTTTTTTTGTGGTGGTGTTGTTTTTTGGTTTTTGTTGGTTTGGTTTGGTTTGGTTTGGTTGTTTTCTGTTGTTTTTCTTTAAATTCTTTTTTCCTCTCATAATAGGGTTTAGGAAAAATGCTGTGCTTAAGAAAGATAAAATTTGTCATGAAATCCCAGGATTAGGGCCCTATTACAGTGGGGAAGTCAGACAAATAGCATGTGGATTTTATTCCTCCACAAGAGCCATTGTTGCCCAGTGTGATTGGTACAAATATATCAGGGGACCAGTATTGCTTCTTCCAAGCACCAGACAGAAAGGGTGCAAGAGGGAAGAACACCAAACCCACAGAAGCTCTGGAGACCTATGCCCTACCCAAAGCCAGGTCTAATTTGTCCCAAATTCACCCAGCTCTTAGTCTTGGGATTTCTTTAGTGGCAAAAGTATTGAGGCTTTTTGTCTGTATTATGCCACCCAACAAGTGAGTGCTTGTTCCTTGCTCCTCTGTTTGCCCTGTTGGGATGAATAAGCAGGAGTGCAATCTGAAAATATTACACTCCTATTGTAAATATATGAATGAAACTTCAGCTGAATTACCTTCTCACAAACCAGGTGTGTTAAGAACCAGTGGAACACATCCCATCACAAAATGTTACAGGCAGCTCAGATGATGGATAAAGGATCAGGCCTGAGCCTGCTCATTCTGTTATGTTCTCTAAGGTGTCATATGAATTAATCAGTCTTTTCATTGCAAGTCATTAATTTAATCACAGAAAATGATGAACTACATTTATTTAGAACATTTCTGGAATAGACAGTGATATTTATCACCTACACCATTAACTTCCTTATGTTTATTGAAAAATATTTGAATTCAGATCAATCATCTGAGCAAAACTTTACTTTTCAAAAAAACAATTTTTTTTCCTATAAACTCATAAATTCAATTGTTTAGTGAAAAATTTGTCTTCCATTAACACATAATGAAAATACATGCTCTCTCCTTCTATTCCTGTGAAAATGAAGGCATTAGCACATTTGTAACTGGCTGGAAATTGACTGGAAAAATTTTATGGGATGTTCCGGAGGAGATTAGATTACAGATTAGTTAATGAATGTCTTGCAATTTTATATGCAGAGAGAAATCTAAACTTGGTGCTCTTTAATCAGGAAAGAACTTGAGTTTATCACAAGTAATGTCTGTTTAACATTCCTTACACATTATATAAATATGAACCTGCATGTATCTGTTTGTCTGTCTGTCAGCCTATCTGCAGGTGATAAAATGAACGTAGCAGAGGACATCCACATTTACACTGCACACAAATGTCTGGGATCCCCCTAAAATAGGGAAGGAATTCTGCTTGGTGGGATAGATCCTGCCAGCTAATCCATACAGTTATAAACAGATAAGGAACAGATGCAGCCTCACACCTTTCAGGGCACAGGCACTACATCCAGCTGCACCTCCTCACAGGCTTTGGTACCTGTTTGTCTCCCAGCAAAAGAGGCTGGAGAGGACTTTGACAGGGACTTTTAGACTCTGGTGATCCCTAAAGCTTTGGATCTTCCCCAAGGAGCAGAGGTGCTGAGGGCTCCTCACCTGCTGAGTGCTGGTTTCTCCAGCCTCCATAAACCTGAGGACCTTAGGGGTCCCTCAGGTGACCAAAAATGACCTTTGTCAGTTTTGGGAAGCTCCAGAAGCTGCTGAGCATGGACTCATGCCTTTTCCTCTGCCATCAGGGACACCAGGCTTTGAGTGCTGGCAGAGAACCCATGGACAGGAAAACCTGTTAAGCTTTCAGGAGTGACACCTGTGTGGTAAATAGCAACCAAGTAGGAGGCCAGGTCTCTTATTTCTCTTGAGAGAGAAATACAAGCTACTACAGGCACATGCAGAAACTCTCTATTTGTTTGGCTGCAGTGGAACAAACCTGGCTCTGTTATGTACTGCAGAGAACATGTTAGAGGAGAAGCTGGCTTTAGAGGAGTTGATCAAAGTTATGAGGTAGAAAATTGGCATGCTTATTAATCATTTATAATTGTAAACATTTCCTTCCCTTCATGAAGTATTTCCCTGCTGTCTATAAAACTCCTCTCTGAGTCATTGTTATTCTGGATATATCTCTCTCCTACTGCGAACTGCCCTGAGTACTTTATTTGATATGTCTTTTATGCTCCTTCCTAGCAGATAGCTTCCCATCTGGTTTCTCAAGGGACCAGGGCATGTGTTTTGGCCTTGTGAATGGATGGAAATGGCAGGCACCAAAGAGAAAAAATCCCATGAACTGACCCAAGCAAAAGGGAGTATCTGTTCCAAATACCCACTGAAGAAATCAAACAAGATTTCTTCTTGTTTGAAGAAAGCAAACCAAGCTAGATATTAATACCTGTCCCCAAAAAGGTGGCAGTTCTGACATCCTCCATGGTTTCAGAGCCAATGGAACCACAATAACCACTCCTTGCCCACCCAAGAGCAGCTGCTGGGTGTCCTCCTGTCAGTTGTCCTCGATTTAGCTGTTAGTGGTCATGCACATTCTGGAATAACTTTATCATCTCCTTCCTGGAAGCAACACAACAGCAGGGAGAGCAGCCCCAAGGCTGTGCAAATGCCTCTCTTGGCTCTGGTGGGAAGAACAGCTCATGGCCAGTGCGGTAAGCCATGTGCTACAGACATAGCACTATGATTTCTTGCAACCAAGGAGAGCTCTGTGACCTGGTGTTGGTTCTCCCAACAGAGACAAAACCCCAGCTCTGAAAAGCTTGTATCCTCTTGGGTTACCCAGAGCCAGAAGATCTCAGCATTTCTGCTGTTCAAAGTTTGTAAAACTTTCTCTCGTTGCTAAGACAGAAAACATTACTGCAGTGCAAGGTATTATTTTTCTCTCTATGATTCTCGCCAGAAAGCATAGAACTATCAATAAAGAGCCCACACAGATTCATTAGCTTGTTGTTTTCATTTTAATAGCATTTTTGGCCTCCCTCTAACGAATCTGTCTTAACTTTACCATTTGAAATAATTGCTGTGTACACCAATTCAGGTAAATGTTCTTGCAGACTTTAACTCCTGCAGGAATGACAGCATATGAAAGGCCAAATCTGCTAGCATCTTGTTAAGAAATGTGTTTGGGGAAATTAAATAGAAAAGCTGACTAAAGCAATATTCTCAAGATTATTTATTACTATTCTCTAAAAAGAGGTAAAAAACCCCCAGGGTCTCCCTGAAAATTCAACTGACACCATTTCAGCAAGAGGTGTTAAAGAGTGGGTCTGCTTTCAACTGGAGAACTGGAAGCTGAAGAAAAATTGGCAACCTGTTTTTTACAGGTTTTTTACATGAAACTGTGCTTTCTTTTATTCTCTGTCCAAAATATGAATGAGCTCCACACCTTTGCTATAACCCAGGGGAAGGGGAGTGAAGATACTCCATAGATTTTAGAGGCTAAAAAATGCAATTTCTTTTGCAGAACAATTTAGAACATAATCTGATATTCATCAGCAACAGGGTTGGCGTTGCCTGACAAACAGTAATGGAAATGTAGACAAGAAAACCTCCTTAGCTGAGATTTTCTTGAACTACCAGCAGAAAGGTAAAATTACATGTGAAGAGCTAAAAGTTTTAACTTCATTAAAAACCCCAACAAACCAATCTTTCTTTTTTTGTTTAGGAATAAGGGACAAAGAACATGTCTTTGACAGTAGAACTATTTTTACCAGTGAGCTCCTATTTAATGCATGTACTAGCCCTATGTGCTGTTCATCTTGCACCTATACAAGTCCTAGGAAGAATTATTCAAGAAAGTTCAGCTGTTAAAAAATTTAGAAGAACAGGGAATATCAAAAGATATGGTGTAGAATTGCAAGTAAAAGTCACTGACCACAATTATAGCTTTGCTATCCCATTCATTTAGAAAAAAAACCATCTATGGCTATTTCAAAAGAAATATCTGATAACTATTTTGTATTTCCAAAATATTAGGATTCCATCTTTATTTAATAAAAATTAACATCTTTGTATATATTTTCCTGTTTTCTTCTCAGAAGACAACTGCATTACCGTTCCTTCATCTCAGAGATGTAGAGGCATGAAGACAAAAGTAGTAACCTGGTAATAACTTACACATCTCATACAGATTCATACACATCTAAATACTGGAACAAAAAGTGCTGCTTCTACAGACAGAGGATTATGCAGGAAGCACGTAAAATTTAGTACTTAAGCAGATAATTAGTCAGAGTTCCACTGCTTTTTTCTAGAACTAGCATGTTTTGTTCAGTTGCTATTTCTCTGTGCTTGTAAAATAGTGCAGCACCAGAATGTCAGATCTTTACTTTCTATTAAAGTCAGAGGGTCTGAATAGACAAAGTGTTCTCACCATCTCTCAAAGCAACTTTTGTGTCTGATTAAATGTGTGATTCAAATTACTAACTGTTCAGATCCTAGGTTTCCCATCTAGTCAGTAGAGAGAGGTAAATACTTCCAAGGAACTAATTAGAGCAACTAAGTAAACAGTGTGAGTTACTCAATGTCAATAGCTCAGTTAATGAAGAAAAATTGCTTTTGCAGAAATAAGTTTCTGGACTGATTTATAAACTCGTTGTTAAATGCTGCCACTCCATAGTTGTTTGTGATGTTAAGTATTTATAACTTGGCATATGCTGGAGGTAAGGTACAGAAGTCAAAGCAACCTGTTAATACAGAAAAACACTCAGAGGGAGGAAATCTTGTCTGAAACTATTTAAAACCACAGTATTAGAACTGTGACCTTATTCTGTTCATGATGAATCCAAGATTGCTTTATTAGCTAGACCCATAAATCACTAGCTGTGGCTATTTCAGAGAGAAAAAAATTGTGTTACTGCTTTAAACTGGAAGTATTGAATAACTTCATTTGGGAGTGCTTGGTAGCTTTCTCCTGGTTTATTAATTAGGGAAAAGAACCTCTCTCAGATGGGTCTGAGTAAAATCAGAAATGTAATCCTTTATGAAACACACTGGGAGGTGCAGGGGTAAAAGCTCAAAAAAAAAAGCATCTGATGGAGCATAGCGTGATTAAAAACATTTGGGCAGAATGTAACCTTTTGGATAATAATCAGACCTGTTAAATTTCTGTGTTACAGTTAAAGTTTGAAATCAATCAGGAATGGGAGCTAGTAAAGAGAACCACAGATCTCACAGGAAGAGCAGAGGAAATAAAAATGCTGGGAGAGTTTGTAATACACCAGAGGGTTGGATTGCCATCCAGAGGAACCTCAGCAGGCTGGAGAAATGGACTGACAGGAACCTCCTGAAACTCAGCAAAGGGAAATGCAAAGTCCTGTACCATGTGGAGAGTAACCCCATGAAGCAGCACAGTCAGAGGGCTGTCTGACCAGAAATCAGCTCTACAGAAAAGGACCTGGGGGTTCTAGCATTCACCGCGCTGACTGTGAGCCAGAAATGCACCCTCGTGCCAAAAATGATCATCAGTATCCTGGAGTGCAGCAGGTAGAACATTACCAGCAGGCTGAGGGAGGTAATCCTTCCTTTCTTCTCAGCCCTGCTGAGACACATCTGAAATAAAGGGCACAGGTCAGGGCTCCCCAGCACCTGGGAGACAGGAACATCCCAGACTGCATCCAGGAAAAAGTGAAAACTCTGCTAAGGGTACTGGAGGACCTTTCATGGCTATAGAGCTGGAGTTTTCAGCCTGAGAAGAGAAGGAATGAAGAGAGGTTTCTTGATGGTGCCCACTGGCAGGACCAGAGGTAGCAGGCACAAATTGAAACCCATTAAATTTCTTCTTAACATAAGAAAAAGAATTTCACCTGTTACCAAACACTGGCACAGGTTGCCCAGAGAGGTTTTGGAGTGTCCATCCCTGGAGATATTCAGACTCTGACAGGACACAGCCCTCTAGCTGACCCTGCATTGATGTTGGGCTACCTGATATTCAGAGAGGTCCCTTACAAACTCAGCTATTCTGTGCTCCATTTTGTCCTCCTGTGTGGCAAGGTGTGTTTAGGAAAATGATAGGCTCTCTTTTGAATGCAGAGCATTTTGTCTTCTTTAAAGTGATAGATGTGCTGGACATGATGTGCCAGTGTGTCTGAGATATCAACTTCCATGAACCAGGTTTAAAAACAATATTGCACTTTACAAATGTACTAGATGATCTAATAGAAGAAATTACTGGTACCCACAAACGTGGTCTAGCTCAGCTCTGCACAGTCACTATTCAAAATTAAATGATAGTTCTGCAGCAGGAGTTTTTTATTTGGGGATAAAGCTTTTTAATTGTTCCCTACCTATTCTTGTTTTTGCATGGCTGCTAATGTCTTTATAGAATGGCAAGTAGATGAGAAATGTTGTTCTTTATTAGTAACAAAATGTATTACAAGAGATGTACATCTGCAAAGAGCTGTGCTGGGAACTGGGTGTTCCTCAGCTGTAAAGTGAGAATTCCTCAAACTACAGACTTTGGGGCGTTGCAGGAATTACAACTATTCTCCTGGGTATAATTTACATAAATTATAAAATCAAAATGAAAGCTGAAATAAAAAGGGTAGCTCACATGAAGAAGAGAGGTAGACAGCACTATTTTGGTTATGACAGTAACTTTTTATTTCTCAGACCAACGTGTGACTTGGTATTTTCTGAAATTATTTGCAAACCATTAGCAAGATATGTAGCTAAGGGAGCAAACCATTGCATTTAGGTTTGTAAGATAGCCAGCACTATTACAGCAGAAGTGTTTTTTCTTTTTGCACCTCCAGCCCTTTGCACCACCTCCAGGAGGTGCAGGCACTGAATAATTTCAGTGCCGGGGGGAGCTCTGTGTGTTTAGCCTTGAAAAGAGAAGGTTTAGGGGCAGCCAGCTGCTGTCATCAACTACCAACACTGAGGTTTTGAAGAAAACAGGACCAGCTTTCCTCAGCATGCACAGCAGGAAGGGAGGAGGCAATGGTCTCAGGTTGAAGCAAAGGAAATTGCAAACAACGTAAGAAAAATATGTCCCCTGTGAAGGCAGTGAAACACAAGTCTGGGCTGCCCAGAAGGCTGCAGGATCTCCAACCTCAGAAATTCAAAACTCAGGCAAAAGTGCCAAACAGTCTGATGTAACTTCAAAGTGAGCTTTGCTTTGAGTAGAGAGTTGGACTAAATGATCCCCAAATGTCCCTTCCATTCTGAACTATTGGTTCTGGTATGTGGTTTCAACTCAAATATTTATTATAGACCCCAATCCAATATATCTCTTAAAATAGATCTACTAGAGACATTAGAGGAATATAATTTATTTCCTTGCTCAATCTATTTATGAATGAGATAAATAAGAATTACTGACACGAGAAAAAAAGAAGAGAATGGCTGTAGTTGTAGCTCTGTTCTCTGGGAGATATATTTTAATGTTCTTTCTTTGTCTTTTTACAATTGCAAGCTCCTGATATTTAGACACTGTTATTTAAAACAACAATTTAGTGGGCTTTTTTAAATTCAGTTGCCTTATATCAAGACAAGGCTATCAAGAACTATTCTTTACACAAAATACATATCAAGAGAAAGTGGTGTACTCCATGTTCCTCACTTAGGTATTTTATCCCTTTCTTCAAGATGCTATTGAAACTATAAGATAAACATGTTGGATAATGATAAAATATATGAATGGAAACAAAGCACCAATTTTATGGGGAAAAATCCTTTATAATCCAGAAGCTCCTGGATAGATCAAGGCTGGAGAAATAACCTGGGAAACAACGTTTCCAAAAACACCACCTCGGTAGTAACTTGCTCACTTGAAATCAGACAGGGAAAGTGGCTTTTACAGACAAAACAGTGCTTTTTCTGAGAAGATGGAAGATTGAAAGTATCTCTTCTATGGCTGAGGAAAAAAATGAATGCAGAAAAATATAGTTACAGAACATATTGGAAGATGACATCAATAATATTAACTGTAGTCCAGAGTCAGTCTGGTAAATGAGAGAAACACACTGAGAGGAAAAACACAATAAGCTCCCAAAAGTCATGAACTTCACTTGACTCTGGTGAATATTTCAGTCAGTCTTTTAAGACCTGTGGTAACTCTTGTGGAACCAAATGGAAAATTAAGCAGCGACTATTTGTTCCTTGCATTATTCAAAAACTAATAGTAATCTCCTCTGGTGTTTTATTATTGCCATAGATTAGGTTGTCTGTAGTACTAATTGAGCAGAGTCCTGCTGACTACAGAGAAAATCAAAACAGCTTAACTGAATATCTGATTAATAAAAAAAAATAAATCTCCTTTTATGTGAAAGCTTTGCCTAACTTTTAAAATTAAAATTAAAAACTTGAATTTCATGCCTTGGACTCTTTCATGTCAAGAGTTGTTACTGCTTACAGATCCACTATGGACAAACTGAAACAACGTGAGGGAGGACTTGTATGGGACAATTGGTTTTTTCTGTCAGTGATTTAAACCCTGTGTGCAGAAGGAGATATTCTTCCTAGTCCTTCTCCAAAGTATCTCAGTTTTCAAGGGAGTATGTGTCCAGCATATTCCTTAGAAAATGAGTGAAATTCTCAACGCCAGACCTGTGGTCCCTCTAGTGCCCAGCCACAGACCTGTCCTACTTGTCTGGCTTGGAGCTTGCTGGCAGATGGCACACAGGGAAGAGAGCACACTCACACAGCAGAGAGTTATGGACAAAGTTTAATAAGGAGATGGGGAGGCTGCAGTGCTCAGGCACAGAGCCTGGCCAGGTGAGCATACTGACCAGCACCTAATAACTCATGATTACCCTTTGGTTATTGCCCAAAGTGCGGGGTTTTCCCCCACACTTGTCCCTTCCATGTTCACCTTGATGCCTTCCTTTGGTTCTTCCCCTAAATCTTATGTAATAAATTTAAAACAGTCACAAATCTCCCCTCAATAATAAGATCTCTTCTTCGCACAAGACACTTTGTAATCTTGTTTGCCGTCTTCTTACCTTTACAAAGTTGAGTCTGAACACCTGACTCTTCAAGATTGTATTTGAGTTGTTCATTAAGTGGCCCATCAATCAACCTTTTCAGGATTCTGTATCTGTTTGATTTATTTGTTTTCCTGTTTCCTGCCCTTGTCTTTTATGCTGAATAGCCATTAACTGGTTATCCTTACAAGTAAACACTAAGACAACAGAGTGTTAAAGATAAATGAGCTACAAACTGCCTAGCAGCTAGTAGACTGACAGATTTCTCTCAACTAACCCAAAAGTGTGGTTTGGAAGATAATTTTTTTGAAGAACCTCACCTCCAGGATCTCCTTCTGGCTCAAACCCCAGATAAGGATGCTGAACACAAAAGGAGTCAGGATCTTTGGCTTCAAGTACAGCTGTACACCAAATTCTCTGAATTTTCTGAACACAGTTTTTGCAGAGCCCCAGCTCCTCCAGTAATGACCTGGTTTGCCACAGGTACTTTTGAGTGTGACTTGTCTCATGCAATTCACGAGGTTGGACACCTTGTGATCACTCATCACTAACTTCCTCCATAGAGGTGCAAACCCAGAACATGAGTCATTCCTCCTTTCCTAACCACCCACCTTAGGATGAAACAAAACTCCTTCTGGAGGTACTTTTCTCTCTATTGACTATAGAGGAGTCAAGGCAATCAACCTTGTCTAATCACCTCACTTGCCAATAGCATGGTTTTGTTTGGTAACTTTCACCTCTATGTGGGGAGGTTGAACTTATCTACAAAAGCCAGCACTTCTTTTGTGACTGTAATCAAACCTTCCATCTAACTATTGCCTAATGGCCTCTTTGCAGTCCCTTTTTTCTCAAAGGACTGCCACACAGCACTAGGCACAGTGAGGGACACCAGCAAGAAAACCTACATGCTTTCTTCTCCTTCCAAGATGTCACACAGCTGGCCAGCAACAGGTGAGGCAACCAACTGTTCAATGTGCTCAAAGCTACAGGAACATTTCTAATTTCTACACAAATACTGCTGTTATTGTTGGTAATATTATGCAAATAGTTGGTCTATTAGTAATATATTTCCATCCTGGAAAATGCACACATTCAGATGTCTTTAAAAGCACCAAGTGAAAGAGCAAGACTAATGAAATGGAGAAAACAATATTCTGTAACGTGTGGTGCACTTGCATCCCAGCAAATGGCACGTTACTCCTGGGAACCTCCCACGCTCTGGTGTGTCAGTGCTTCAAGCTCCCTCTTCAGTGGGTGGAATTCCACCAAGCTCTTCCATGAAGGGTGAGCACAAGCCAAAATATCCTGAAAGGAACTATGATTGGGAAGTTGCTCCCACTTCATGTAGCCATGAAGTTGAATATTGTTGGACATTCAGGGAGAAAACTTCACTTAAATTGTTCTCTCCTCAGAGAAAAAAGGAAAAAAGTATTAATTTTGTTTTCCTCACAGAATTTTATGCACTTGGTTATTGCTTCAAGTATTGAAAGACATTGCTGCACTAAAGACTCTATTTAGTTATGAGTTGAGACATTACAAACACACACTTGAAGCACACTTAGAAGAAAATAGAGGTAAGTGCAAAAGGTCAGCATTAGATCCTGTCATGGATGGAAGGGCAGGGAAGTGTAGGATCACCTGTGCTGGAGAAGCTGATAGAAAATGTCAACAAGGGAAATTTGGGAAGGATGTAGAAATGGAGGGGGATGCAATAGTGGGAACTCCCTTTGCTAAGGGAAATGCTGAAACTGGATGAAGATTTATTGGGTTGAAAAAGACTGGAATCAGCTGGGTAAGAAAAGTAGTAGCAAAAGGAGAGCAGAGCAAGAAGGAAAGGGGTGGGACTTCAGCACTGAAGAGAAATGTGGCTCTTCATGTAGCTAATGTCTGGGAGGAGTGATAAATGCATAGCCCAAAACCCTGAGCTGCAGTGAGAAGGCAGGGAAGGAGAGAGGGCGAAAGCAGCTGGAAGGCCAGGGTGTCCACTGGCAGTTCTGAGGTGGTTGGAGTGGACAGGGCTGCAAGAGTTATGTGTTTACACAGAGCAAATGCTGCCACATTATGAAAGCCCAGTGGTTTATCATCATTCATCATTGATTCTTATTTTTGTTTTCTTTTCCAATACTGGAATAATAATAAAAAAAAGAATGTTTATCACATCTCCCAAAAAAAGATGAAAATATAGAGCCTTCTGAAAAAATTCCATGAATTTGGCATAAATTTGTTGTTGCTGAGATAAGAACTTTTTCTTTTTCTTTTTCTTCTGGGATTTAATGTTTTCATTTTTTAATCTGTTTGTTTTGTTTTATTCATGTGTTTTAGGCTTCCAATACAAGCATTCTCTGTTTGTAGTTCACAAGAAAAATTTTGTTGCAGTTTCCTTCTGCTAGACCGGGTAAAGCCTAACTTTGGTAGAAGGCAGGGTTTGAGCAGAGCCTGTAGTTTTGTAACTCTCAGGTAAAACTTGAGAGCTTTGGTATTTTCTACACCACTTAAATTTTTCATTCTTGGATTCTATTTCTAAATGCTCATGCTTTTTTTTTAGGTATTGTTCCAAGGGAAAGAAGCTTCCAGTTATAGAAGTGGAAGCAAATGGGATTTTGGAGATCACTGTCACATCAATTTTTGCATGAGCACTCCTCATGGCTAAAGCTGCTTGTTACACCCTTGCTGTGACCCTGAGAGAGCTCTTAGTACCAGCTTTTGAAAAAGATCCTTCCTCTGTTCACCCTGCTGAGCATTGTCCTACACTGTACAAAATCCACTGGAAAACTGGATATTCAGTTCCAATTTTTGTCAGAGCTGCAGACACCAACACAAAACAATTATGCTTGCAGGCACCCTCCTTGCAAAAGGTGCACATACTTTATCATGCTAAAGGAGCCTTGGCTGAGGATTTTGGGAATTCAGCTCTTCTGCTGTGAAGTGCTATCCCATCTCAGATCAAATGCACCACTTCTGGCAGGGCAGCTTATGCACCTGAGCTTAAAATTAGCTCTAAAATTGTTTCAGCAAGTTAAATTTGACAGCACAAATGTCCATATACAATGAGCACTCTAGAAACTGAGGTTTGAAGAAGGGAATTTGATTAATCCAAGGCTCCTTTTTCTTTTTCTTTCTGTGCTCCTTTAAGACTTCTGCCAAAACGTAGGGTGGGAGTCCCACATTTCATGGGTGCCACCAGATGCTCAGCTAATATTCCTCTGAACTCCAGGGAAGCAGGACTTTATTTTAATTCATCAACAGAACAGGTATTTTCTGACATCTGCTTCCCATGTGGACTTCTTCACAGGGGAGAAGCTCCATGCCCCTGATCAGCTTGGTGGCCTCCTCCAAGGTACCAAGTGGTGGGTGCACTGCTTTAGGTGAGGTTTTGTGAGGGCAGAGCAGAGGGACAGAATCCCCTCCCTGCCCTGCTGGCCCACGCTGCTCTGGATGCAGCCCAGGACACGTTTGGCTCTCTGGGCTGTGAGTGCCCATGGCTGGGTCATGTCCAGCCTCTCATCCCCAGCACTCCCAAGTCCTCCTCAGCAGGGCTGCTCTGATCTGCTCATCCCCAGCCTGTGTTGATACTGGGGATTCCCTGGCCCAGGTGCAGGACGTTTCACTTGCTCACATTAAACCTCATGAGATTCCCATGGGCCCATTTCTCGAGCTTGTCCAGGTCCCTCGGGATGGCGCCGCATCCTTCGGGTGTGCCAACCGCGCCGTTCAGCGTCGTGTCATCAACAAAACTGGCACCAGCATATCTGTCTGCAGGCAATACCTGTAATGCAAAGCTAATTGCAGATGAGCCCCACACATTACTGAGAAATAAAGCAAAATGGCTTAGCCATGCCACTGAAGTGCAGCCCCTGCGAGCATTCATTTTGGGTCTATGCTACTTAATTTCCGCCATTTCAGAGGCAATTATTTTTTTTTTCATAAATCCTTTCTGAGTTAGTCAATGAGATAAGTCTTGTCCTTCCAGAATACTGAGCTCAGCAACACTCAGAATATTGGAAAACCAAGAAATATAGCACTGCAATGCACAGCCACACAGCCTTTACTCTGCTTCCTTCCTGTCCCATTAAGGCCAGCTATATCCAGTGACAACGCTTTGAAAGCTTTTATGGGTTTACAGATGGGAAGTATAGTTATGATGTAATACACACAAGATGGTTTAGCATGAGGTTTAGCACAGGCAGACTTTTTTGAAAGGCTAAGTGGTTGAACACAAGGCAAACAGAAGTAGATCCTGCCTGACCCAGTGCAAGGGAAAGTATAAATATGTCTTCTATTGATATACTGAGTATAGTGGCTGAGTTAGGCTTACAGCAATGGTTAAGGCTGTGATTTTATTTCTGGGACAGTAGATGTTTGAGCCGTTCATAAAAAAAAACCACCACAAAAGGACACACACAGTCACGGCACAACCATATCACTGCATTAAAATATTTTGTTGTGGAATTTCTTAGAACTATTCTTTTCAACACAAGACAAATATTCTCCTGAAGGGATGAATGTGCACATGCACAGATATTCCAGTGCAAAGATCTGAGATACTACACTAACAGGGTAATTGTAAAAAATACTTATGGGCTGTCTTCCCCTATATTTTGTTACTGTGAGATAAATAGCAGAAGAAAATAGGGTAATGATATTAAACAATGCATTAAACTATGTTGTCAGCTAGTCCTTAGAGCATCCAAGGATATATGTTTTTGCAGTTATTTATATAATTTAAGAAAAAACCCAACTCACTGACTGCAGAACAAGTTGCTTCAAATTACCTGGGACTTGAAATTTTTGTACTGGGGCCATAATTTCAGCACAAGTTTCAGGCTTCTCCACTCTTTCTAGCTCCACTGCCTTTTGTTCTGTCAGAGAGCATCCTGCCTGCAGGTGCAGCAGGCTCTGAGCTCGTGCAGCCTCAGGGATGGTGAATGGCTTCTCCCCATTGACACCCATTGCTCATAGTTCCCCCTGCCACCTGCATCATTAATGTACCTTCCAGTATCTTTGAAGAAATAAGGATGAGCAGAGGTATTGAATGTGCATAAATATTCATGTATTTGTACCAATTCAGCTGTTACATGGGGGGATCCTGTACCCTTTGGAGGCCTGGGGGTGGTGAGGGTACCTGCATGCATCTAAAGATGTCCAAGACCTGGGGTTCCAGTGTGCACCTCCTCCTTTTTCTGACTGACAGGCACCAATTTCTCTCTTGGTTTCCTGGAGCAGTCTGCTTTGAGGCAGGATTGAATTTACATTTGCCAAACTCAAGCACATATTTTAACTAACACATTATTAAACTCTATAGAGCAGGACTTTCTGTAGCTTCTCTAGCTAGCTTGTGCCCAATTCCTCACCATCCTGCTTGAAGGTTTTTCCAAATACTTATCCTAAATCATCTTTCTGAACAGTGAGCAGATTTCTGCTGTTCTGGAAAGGAGAACACTGAGCATAGCTTTACCACTGAGCATAGCTTTACCTGAGCAGCTTATAAATCCTGTTTTCTCAATTATCAGTCTGCTCATATTCCCATTTTCCTGAAAAAAATATTGCTTTTCTCTTTCCCACATAAATTACTTGTGTAAACCACTTCACATTTTTGGAGCTCACTTTTGGACTCACTCATTTTCCTATCATTCTAGTAAATAACATCCTTCAGATGTCATGTACTATGTATGATTTCAAGAAGTTAGTAACTTCCACTTTAGAATTCTACAGTTACAAAAGTAATCCCATTTTGCTAATTTTTAAAAATTCCTTGCGACTTCTCTTTACCCAGGTTGGTGTAATTCTCCAATCTGATGCTCATATGCTCTGTTCCATCATCTTAACTATTAAACTCAATTTTGAAACTGCTAATGACTCTGACTCCTGTACAACCATAATGCCCTTGCAGAGTGGCAGAGAATCTTTGATTAACTCTTGTGAAGAGGACTTCATCACATTGCCATACACCCACTTTTAATGATTGCATCTGCAGGATATTTGTCTACTGCAGTTATAAGAACCTCACTAAAACCAGAATGAATCATATCAACCCTCTAAAGTCACAAGGCTGGCTACTCTGCCAAAGAAAAGAAGTAGGCTGGTTCAGTAGGATGCATTATTTACAGGTCTGTGCTGGCTGTTTTTATTCCCTCTCATTCCCTAGATCCATGCTTTCTGTGGATTGAAGTTGAACTGATGGGTATATGATTCCATGGGTTAATTTTTTCTGCTTTTTAAAGGTAAGTCTCTTGTTTTCCCTCTTGCAGTCCTCTTCTTCAGATGACTTGAATGTATCTCTTGTAGGAACTCTTTCTTTTCTTTCCTATTTCTCTATCACCACCTTAGATGAAAGTAAGTTATTCAATGATTGCAGTTAACTCTTTTTATGCCAAGAAAGCACACCATACCTCTGCATTTTTGCATAAATTAATTTGCTTTTTCTCTTTTCAAGTGGTAGATCTAGACTTGCTCTTAATACAGTCAGCACATCTTTTTCTTGGTTCCCTTAATTTCTCTGCAATCTTTACCTCACTTTTAACCTTATCCTCTGATTTAAAGTCTGCTCTTTTTTCCCATATTTTTCAGAATATCTGTTTGATTTTCAACTCCCCAACAACACCTGGAATAATTCTATTGGTCTAATTCTCTTATTTTTTTCCTTTGCAGTGGTCCAGCTTGCCTCTTTGCTTTTCACATAATTTCCTTTAATAGTCATCAGTCTTTGGCACATCTTCGCATTTAAACCAGCTGACTTTGCCTAGAAATTCTTCCCATCCATTTCCTACTTTCTTAGTTTGCTTTTTTCACTCCATAACTAATTCTGCCACTTTTTCTCTGCCAATTCCTTAGACTAATGAATTTTATTATGCAAAATGACTTTTGTGGAAATCATCTTCCACTCAAGAAATTCTCATCTATTCTCAATTCCTCCCACACAAAACTAAACTGAACCAACTAAAAAACCTGAGATCTTCCCCTGGCAGCAGACTCTGCCTTGCAGCAGGTTTTAGTTAGGTACCTGCCCACGGCAGGGGAGGTTGGACTAGGTGGCCTTTGAAAGTTCCTTCCAGCCCAATTAGCTCGTGATTCTGACAAGGCTGACTAGGACAAGCAGTGGAGCCTGCTTCTGACAAAAGGTGTCCATCAGCCTTGTTCCTTCTCTTTTTAAAATTTTTTACATCTAACACACACAGAGATCAGATATAGTGTTAAATACAAATGTTACAATTCATGTTTTTTATATGTCTCTTTCAAAGGTGAATACCCAGAAAACATTAATCAAGACTGGAAAGAACACTGTGGGATAGTCATATGGAAATGTGTTCTTTAGTACTGTACATAAACACAATGGTCTCCACCTCAAGAGAATTTTTATTAATAAATTGCTCCAAAAGCTCTTTTTTCATTTCCACATTGTACTAAACTGATACAGTTTTAAAGTACTTAATATTTCTCTTTTTGCCTTTCAGAAGAGAGTGTTCTAGGTAGGATAAAGACACAAATTGATTGACTTTTATAATCACATGTTCATTATTTCAGCTCATTGCACAGCATTAAAAATGTTGCTGTGGTCTGATTGCAGCGTGTTTCCTTTCAAAAACAGTGAGATTGTGCTTTTGTTAAAACATACACACAGAGATAGAAATTGTGCTCACACCTGCAACTTCAATACCTTTGAAAAATAATCAAGCCTTTAAATTTCTCTTGTTTAGAAAGAAAATAGCGCAATGATTTATAAAAAAAAAATCACACATTTTAGTAACTGCTTCTACAGGTAAGTACAACATTTTATCCTTTCACCATTTATTTCTGCTGTGATACCAACTTCTTTCACTTTTAGCTTTTACTGAAACACAATGGTCTCTACTAAGTCTTTGTGATGGCTGTGATTGAGCTGCTGCTAATACACTGCTTTCAGCTCTCAGATATCTCACACATCTGCAGCTGCAGGAACTGATACCAGAATCTCTGAAATGCAATGGAAAACAATTATGCAGCCTTGCAAGGAGCACAGGTCTTCAGTGTTCCCTCTCCCAGTCCCAGGTTTCTCAAAGTGTTCTCAAAGTTTCAGAAGCATGCAGACTGGAGTCCAACACTTTCTAGCCACTAGCAATTTTTAATGCCCATTGCCTGTAAAATGGCCTTTGTTGGAAAAATTATTTCTTTAGGAAGGTGATATGTCATTTGTGAATGTCATTTGAGTTGATCTCAACAGTATGAAATTTATTCTTCTAAGAGTACAATATTTTCCAAATTATTACAGATTTTGAAAATTACTGTGCAAAAACATTCTGGCTTCTCCACTTAGGTGTAGGCTGTTGGAAAAATCAGACCCTGGACTATTCAGAAATAGAGGTCTCTCTTTGTTCCCATCCATCCCTGCACCCTCACCTGCCTTCAGGAGAGATCACATTTTCCTTTGAACCTCCCAAGTGACCTGCTCCCTCTCTGGGGTCTTCTAGATGCTTTTGTGTTCTTGTTCATTTTGTTCCTTTATTTTTTTGTCCTACACTTTTCCATACTATCATTTTTGAAGTTTCATCTATATAAAAAAAAATAGAATATTATTTCATTTCTAAGAATGAAACGTTCTCTGGGGGCCAGAAGTCAAGGTTCTGCACTGGTGTTAATAACAAGCCTTTTTAGTTGTTTTTTATTCTCTCTTACATTAAAAGCTACTAGAGGTAAAAGCATGTAAAGGAAGGAGAGGGTCACATGTCTGATTCTGCCAGAAGGCTGACAGCAAGTCTCAAATAACCACTGCCCTGGGGAGAAGTTTTCATGTCAACACCAGCCCACAGAAAGCTGCTTGCCTTTGCTCAGCTCGTCCTGATGCCTCCCTGTATCATCTGCCCACACCCCTGTCAGATCCTCATTGTTACCAACCTTCAGGCATCCTCTCCCACGCTTTCTGACCCAAACTGGCAATCCCCCAGGTCTCTCCTGGCCAGCCTCAGTGTGTCTGCACTGCTCCCCACTCTGTCCTTGTGAAGCCACTCCTTTGCTGAAACACACATTCTGTATGCAACACACATCCTCACCCCCACTCCACAGATCTCTTTCCCCCTCAGTGTTTCTCACTCCCTGCAGCCAAGTCTCCAGTCCTGGTGCTGCTGCTTCTACACAGCTCTGCTTTACAGACCTGTCACTTAGACTTCTATACCTATACTTCATTACTGGTTTTTTCACTGTAAATTGTTTCTTCTGGGAGAAAAGACAGAATACAAGTTCCTGGTTAGTCTATACACAGGATTAGTCCATTAGCAATGTAACATTAATATTGCATCTCATGTCAGAGGTTGAGTCTCAGTTGTCCCCTTGAACTCTTCCTTACTTCATTTGGAGTCTTCAGGGAAACTGGAGCTGTACACAGCTTTTGCAGCTTTGCATTTTAACAATTCCTCATTCTGAATTCCAGTGTTCTTGGAGACAGCTAAGAAGCAAAAGAAACACACAACAGCCAAGAACATATTAATCACATCCACCTCTCTATGTCCAGTGAAGGAGCCAAGGTATTAAATATGCTAATAAAAATCCCAGTGGGTGAGTTGTCTTTTTCAAAAGAACTCTGGCAAATAGTACATTCTCTCAAGACTCATGATTATGGTATTAAGGGGTAGTGATCCCCCATTTCCCAGGCTTTCCTTTTTGCCAAGGCTCTCACTGTTGGCCCAGCAAGTGGGCCTGATGGAGGATGCCTTCTCTAGGAGCAATGAAGACTCCCCATCTGCAGCTCCCTCTGGCTGCAGAAGGCTCATTTTGAAGGTTGGGGAATAGGCTGAAAGAAATGGGGAATCTGCTACTCTTCACATGGCTGTGGTAAGCTTTCACTTTGAAAGCAACCTGAGCTGTTTTTCTGGTTACAGCAAGGCTAAATAACTGTGGGGGTTGCTCTATGTGTCTTAGGGATAGGAAATTTATTATCAGGAGATCACAAGTAACTGACATTAATTCTCATAAAGGGTTTCCAGGGCTCAGGCATGGTTAGAAAGGCAGCCTGATGCTAGGGAAGCATTTCTCTCAGGAGAGAGAGCATCAGCCTCAGAGCTTTTATTGCAGTCACTTGCAATGTCCCCTCAGTGGCACTGGCATGGCTAAAGTCTTCGGTACAACAGATGGCAGAAGCATCTGCAGCCCAGTGCAATGCTTTTCTGAGGCTGTCAGAAGAGCCCTGCTGCAGCCATCACCTGCAGAATAGGGAATTCATTGCCAGCATGGAAAAGGAGTGGAGGACATCTGCAGGAATGCTGCCAGCTGGGCAAGGTGGCAAGAGGTGTCTGTTGGAACATGAGTGTGAAGACAGCAACAAATGGGGAAGTCAAAGCAGCATCACAAAAGCTGGGGCTGTAATTTTTTTCCAAGAAACTCACCCTGACTTTCCAAATTGTGAAATGTATGAAAAATGGGCAGAAAAAAAGACAGTAGAAGATTGCTGCCCAGTGTTATCCAGTGGTTTTAATTCTATTTTTAGATTAATCTCCTATTATTTTGATTTCTGACCTATGGATTTTGAAGCTGTGAGAGCTGATGTTCTGAGGCTGTTGTTAGGTTTGCACAAAGGTCCCAGGCAAACACAGCTGCACATGCATTGGAGATGGAAAGCAGGAGTTCAATATCCAGTGGTCTGAGTTGAGAGATACAGTTGCTGTGTGAAAGACAGAAGAACACCTTTGGCTTCCACAGTTTTTTTCTTTTTGCATTCCTCTATGAAAATGTAGCATTAATCAATCTTCATAGATTGAGAATAGTTAAGCAGAGTTGCAAGAAAATTAGATTACCTGAGAAGTCTAAGTTCATTTGATCAGTGGATCCATAGAAACATGAACAGAAATTTTTTCTTCTTCATCACCTTGGAAAATCCCAGCCAAGAGGAAGATGCTGAAGATAGTCCAGCATCTTGCCATTAGAAACAGATGGTTAGAAGAACCTGTATCCTGCTAACAATGTCATCATCCTCTGTGTAAAACAGCCACTCCAGCTGGAACAGTTGCCTCCAATTAAAGTGGGATAGAAGAGCAGCATCTCACAATTGGCAAATGTCTCATTTAACCAGGCTCAGACAGGAGGTTGTTAATGTGATGAAAATATATGTGTTTATGTTTAGCCATTTGAAAATGACCCACACCTTCTCAATCTACAATAAGGAAATCAGTGCAAAAATCCCTGGGATTTACAAGAATAAAAAAAAAAAAAAAGAAGTGGTTTTACTGCATATAATACAAAATAACAATTACCTAAGCATTGATTTTGTTTAATTGCATACAGCCTGATTTGAAATATTAAATCCTTGGGGGCATGATTTGAAAATGCAATAGATACACAAGATAACATGGTAAAAATGGACCACAGTTACCTTAGCAAATAATTAACTGTAGATTCTGTTATGAATAAATTTACAAAGATAACTGGATTAGAAAACCTCTGCACTAAAAGTTAAAGCACATATGCTGGAGTATAATTGAGACACCTGCATGCTGCACTAATGTAGTTTTTCTGCTTTCAGATAAGTAATTTGTACTAAGTGTTGTACTATAATATTGCTGGATGGCAAAGTCAAGTCCTAAGCTTAAATGGACCTTGGGCAGAACGTCAACAGAAATGATTTCAGGAGAGCTTGATTGCTATCCTTAAAATGCAATATTTCACAGCTCTGACAAATGAACTGCCACTGTACACAAAGTCAAGTATTACACTGACTTAGTGTGATAGATTTTATTCTGTGGGGGAAAATAATTGGATTTCCATAAACCTTAAAGAAGGGAGAGATGCTGGATTTATATAAATCTCTTGAGAATGTTAGAGTTTCCGTCCATGAAAGACACATTAAAAAATTGTCAAGGAGAAAAGGAGGCAGAGCTGTTTCATAGGTTGCTCTAGAAAGGAGTTGTGCCAAAACTCTTCTGCAAAAGCCTTGAATTTTCTTTCAATAAATTATGTTTTCCAGTACTATATATAATGTTGTTCATGGGTTTTAGCTGGTTTACATGAACCTTGGATCCTAATGACTATGCACAGGTCTTCTTAAAAACTGCTTTTCTTCTCCCTCCTTCTCCCTTGAGGTGAATATGTTGGTGGGAAAATGAGTAGGTTAGAAGGTGGAGAAAGCTGAGAAGGAAATACATTCTGAAACTTATTTTAATATCTGTTGCACACTGAGTAGGAGACAGTGGGTTGCTCAGAGAAGCTGTGGATGCCCCATCCCTGGGAGTATTCAATGAATGGTTGGATGGGGCTCTGAGCATCCTGGTCTAGTGAAATGTGTCCCTGCCCCTGGCTGGAGGTTTGGAACTGGATGATCTTTAAGGTCCTTTCCAACACAAGCCTTTCAATGATTCTATGAATATGAGTCACATCATACCTAAAATAAGAATAGTATCTATTGTTTTAAGCCAGCTGTCGTAGCTTTTGTCTCTAGCAATATCAACCTGATATCCACATTAACCTCCACTCATGGATCTTTCTTTTCAATTTTAGTCAAAAAAAATTGAAACAATTGTTTCAGAACAATTGAAAATGGGATGTATCTAATAAGACAACAAAGGGAATATCAGGTTTTACATGTAAATTCTTCTTTTCCTACTCACCCTGCTAAGTATGATGAAGAAGGATTGCCTTAGAGCATTATGATATGAGAATGATGACCAAAAGCCCCCACTGATTTTTCATCCAGGTCACAAATATGACCTCAGGAGTTGCTGTGTACAACATGAAATCATAATACATGGAGTGGGTGTCATTCCTCAGTAACTGTTGAAAGTCTGGCAGCAGCACTCATCTCTTGGAGGATTTGGCAGAGGGCAAAACACCAAACAACGTTGATCAGAGCCTGGGTAGGGTGGGGCAGAGATGGGCTGGGCCTAACTCAGGGGGATCTTTCAGTGTATATAAACACCTGATGGGAAAGTGAAAAGAATGAGCCAGGATCTTTTCAGTAGTACACAATGGCTTGACTGGGGGCAACGTGCACAGAACTGAAACAAAAATCAAAATAGTGTTGTAACTGTGAAGTTGATCAGGCACCAGCACAGATTGTCTGGAGAGGTTATGTAGTCTCTGTCCTTGGAAATACTCAAAATCCACCTGGATATGGTCCTGGGCAGCCAGGTCTAGCTGACCCTGCTGGAGAGAGGGATGGACCAGAGGTACCTGTGAGCTCCAGCCTCTCTGTGGAACGGTGCCTGTCACCCACACTCAGGGACACAGAGACAGGGGTGCATCCACATCCCCAGAATTTGCCTGTGGCTCCTCTGTGCAGTGCATTCTGCCCTGAGTCCCCAGGATACAATTGGTATACATGTGGGATGGGGGGGAGATTTATATTAAAGTGTTCACAATATTATGAGGGCTGCCTGCTGCTGGATTAAAGTGTGATCAGACAGGCTGTGAAGGTGCTGTCTTTTGGACTAGAGCTCCATAAACAGCAAGACTTTGTCACTCTCAACCCTGCAGCAAGTTTTGGGCAAACACCTAAGCAAGAGGGTGTGAAATTTTCTGTGCTTTCAAGGGACAAGTGATCCCAGGTGTGCTGACAGGGCTGGCCAAAGAGGAAGGCTGGGCTTGTCATCAAGCACAGTCCCACAGAGGATTTATGGGAAATACTCCCAGGGAACAGCATCAAGGCAGAGACCTCTGAAACTTACTGCAAATTTGCTGAGCAGAAATTGCTCAGGTAGCTGCATTATAGCATTCCTGTAAAATGGGATGGAATGGGTATCTGAAATCAGTTACAGATCTGTGCATTCAAAGGGTCTAAGCTTTTTTTTTCTACCTTTGATCATCTTTACCTCTGTTTAGCATGGACTACCTGCACTTTGAAAGCTGATTTAGACTAGAAGAAAAATTAGAAACTATTAAAGCAAAACATCCTGAAACTTCTTTTCCTAAATGTTCAGAAATAGCTTTATTTATCAAAGAAAGAACCTCTCCTGTTCACACTTGCCCACTAAATAACCTGGCATTTTCAGCAGAGAGCATTTAATCACAAAACTCATGACAGAGAAAGAGCCTTTTCAAATGTAGCAAACACCTGACAGTGACAGGAGTGGGTGAGTTAATAGGAGACCATATGGGGGTCACCGTTGCAATTTTGCAATTGATGTGTGTTTGATTTTGTTAGGCTGGGAAAATTGAGAAGATGCTAACATACTTTTGCACATTTTTTTTTGCCAGCCTCCTTGGGAAAAACAATGTAGACTCCTGGCAGGGCAATGATAGCGTTGCAGGAAATACAATGGAGATAGAAAGGCAGAAATCTTTCCCTTTAACACCCTCGCTGAGCCCTTTCAAGGCTAGAGGTGGAGGGTGCACATCCTTTGACAAGTTTAACTGCCAGTAAACAGATTTGGTTTGTTGGTTACCATTTAGCAGTTTTAGAATTCAAATGTGCTGGGTGCTTCCCAGAAGTGACCCTGCAGACCCCTAGAATGTTACTGCAGCTCCAGATATATTTGTGTCCAGTAGAAAACGGTGTAAGATCACAAATTTAAGTACTGCTGTATAGTGCATAACACTGAACAGATATCAGAAGATAATTATCCACCTGGACCAGATGGCCAGCTAAAAGAGAGGTTTCTATTTATTAGATTCTTGATTGTTTTTTTCCTTAATGTTTAATGAAGACAATAGGGGAAGAAGTGGTAAAATGAAAAGGTCTGAGAGAATCAAGGCTTTCTGGTTATGGGAAGTTCTCTGGCTTGATTTTGTAATGAGTCTGTTCTTTCCCAGGGGTACACATTAGGATCACTTCTGTAAGACTAGGCTGATGAATAAGCATATGTTTTTGTTTTGCACTTGGCTTTGAATTAATCTCCTGTAGCATGCAGAGAGCTGTCAGAGTTTCCGCAGTTAAGAGCTACCTCCAGCATGGCACAAACAAAGGGAGAGGAAAACTGTGATTCTGCAATCCTTGGCACACCTTGGGATGGCTGTGCCCACTTTCTGCCTCTTCTCTCTGTTCAAAACAAACACAACACCTGCTGGAAGTTTTCCTGCTCTTGGAGTAATCCACTTCTGGTGTGGAGAACCCAAATTTCTTTTCCAGCAAGAGCATATTGTTCACCATGTACACCCAGGAAGCACAATGCTTTGTATCTGAAGGAAAGACAGGAGATTTAACTGTGAGTAAAGCCTCATTGCAATAGTTGTGAATATAAGAATGTAGAGAAAAATACAGCTTTTCACTGTACCATTCTTGTTTGTTTGAAAATATGAAGCACATATTATTCTTTCACATTAAGAACAGTAAATTAAAATTTCATTGTGAAAATGCAGACAATATTCAGTAAATGCCAGTCCAAGTGACATGTAAACCACAAATCTAATGATAATGAATATTTTAGAGACACTGGGCAGTAAACCATCAGGTGTTTGCATGTCTCAAAAGCCAGAAAGAACAGAACATCTGATGTTACTGAGCAGGGCTGCAAGAGCTAATTCTGTTCCCATTGTGAGGAGCTGTTAGGGAATGATTGCAAGGGTATCTAAAAGCATAACAAATAATGCTAAGGCATCTCAGCTGAAGTTGCTTCCTTATAACATTAAACAGAGACAGCTCTATTGTCACCATTAATGAAGGAGATACCATGTCTGAACATGCTGCTGGAAACCTGAGAATCTCACAATTTTGGAAAGCCCATTTGCAAGGGCTTTAATCATGTAACATGAAGAGAGTTGTCAGTCACTCACATCATCACCCATCTACTCACAGCTTTCTTTATGATCATTTTTGATGATTTTTTTACACCTACTGTAGCCAAGATGTCATTTTTCTAATCCAGAGGTTATTCAGAACTCACAAATTAAGCTTCGCTTCAAAAAACAAGGAAAATAAATGAGAGCACTATTAGATGCTTAGGCTTGAAATGATGAGATTTCCCTTTTCTTTCATTCATTTAAATGATGAAGAGAGTTTTATATTGGAAAAAAATGTCATTTTACCCCAGTATCACCACTGTAAACCCTGACACATTTTTGTTTGGTCCAAGAACATGAGTTTTCAGAAGCTGCTGTTCCAGAGGTGACAGGTTCTTTTAAGGACTTCTCCAGTTTTCTGACAGGATCAGACATATGTTCCTCTGAACAAAAGAACACAAAATCAAGGTGTGCTTCATCTGCTTCCTGACACTTGCAGTGCAGCCCCATGGTGTGAGTTCCCTCTGGTGGGAGCATAGAGGTGATGGGAGCTGTAAAGAAATGCTGACAGTCAAAGTATCTCATTATTTACCTTTCCCTACAAATAAAGGGGTGTCTTAGACTCTGCCAATGGCATGCCCTGGAAGACATGGGATAGACACTGAAACATGAGCACCTGGCTGCTGTGGGGCTCAAGACAGCATCTCCTGATCACCTGAAAACCCTGCATGGGCACCTGTGCTGAATTGTTACACTCCTAATGGCCCCTGGATGCTTAGCAAAGCAAAGCCCTTTCCCTGAATGTGACAAGCACCAGCCCAGAACCACCTTCTCAACATCTGCAGCTCCCTCTGATGATAGAAAGAGGAATGGTAGCATGGAATTCTGGCAGGGATACCTTCCACTAGATCAGGCTGGACAAAGCCTCATCCAAGCTGGCCTTGAATACTTCCAGGGATGAAGCATCCACAGCTTCCTTGGGCAATCTGTTCCAGTGGCTTCACCAACCTTATAGTAAAGAATTCCTTCCTGATAGCTAATAGAAATCTGCCCACTTTCAGTTTAAAGTCATTACCCACTGTCCTATCACTGAAAAAGTCCTCTCCAGCAGCCTTGCAGGCAGCCCCTGAGGCACTGGAAGGTGTTAAAAGGTGTCCCCAGAGCCTTCCCTTTTCCAGGCTGACCAGCCCCAGCTGTCTCAGCCTGTCCCTGTAAGAGAGATGCTCTGATCATCTTCGTGGGCCTCCTCTGGATCCGCTCCAGTGCGATGATGTCCTTCTTATATCATCATGTCCCCAGAGCTGGACTCAGTGCTGGGCTGTCACAAGAGTGCAGAAAAGGGAGAGAATCCAAACCCTGACCTGCTGGTCACAGTTCTTCTGAGGGATATGGTTGCCTGTCTGGGCTGCAAACACACACTGCAGGGGCATGTTCAGCTCCTTGTCCATCAGCAATCCCGAGCCTTTCTCCTCAGGTGTGCTCTCAACACATTGTCTGCACAGCCTGTGTCTGGGCTTGTGTTTCAGCAAGAGATACCGCTCCAGGAGAGATTAATGGCCTCATGTGATGAAAAGATAAGTGTATACTTTCCTCAGCTGGAATTAAATCTGGAGGAAATAAGGTTCTACAAAGAGCAGAGGAATCACAGGTGGCAGAGATAATGGGAACAAAAGAAGAAGAAAATGTAATAAAATCTGAGGCCATTTATCAGTTGGTAGTGAAGGGATTGCAGCTTGCAGCACAGAGAGACAAATTCTTTTCTCCTCAATGCAGAAAGAAACCACAGAAAAATCCTCCACTGAGGGATTCCTTGGAGACTGTTGAGCCCAGACTGAAAAATTCATATCTGAAGTGCTCGATTCCCACCCATTATGATGCCTAATGATACAGACATTTGACAACACAATCTTTTCTGATCTCAAGACTCTGTGTGTGTGTGTGAGCTGGGAAAAGAAAATACCTATTTCTCTTTCTCTACTGCTGAAGTTTGTGTCAGAACGAAGTGTAGTAAGTGCTTACTGAATACTTTTTGCTCCACATACTTAAAATTTTATTCCCCAGCATCATTTTGTATAGAAAAAGAATAAACTCTTTATGATCAACTCAGGAAATCTGTGAGAAGTGCCTAGTTCCTCTCCCAGTGCATACCTGGACATGGTGTGGATACTGGTATTTAAATTAATTAACATATCAGAGTGGTCTCCTCCTCCTGTGTGGAATCCCATGTGGATATCCTCAGCCATGCCTGCACCAACTGCAAAGTGTCTCTCTCTGACACTCTATTCACTTCATTCAACTCATAATATCTATCTGAATATAGGGGGTTTGAAGTAGCTGCCAACCCAACAGCCTTACACCTGCTGTCAATGGACAGAAGGACAGGACTTCTCAACATCTTGTGAATTTCTAGCCAAGCAGTTGAAATCCATCCAAGTTTTTTGGTTGCCCAATTTTGGTCTCATCACCAAAAGCAGAAAACCCCTCATTGGCTTGTGCAGGAATACAGAGATATATAAGTGAGCCCAAGCTGGAGCAGGGTTTGCCTCTGGAAGCAGAGGAGAGCTGCACAGTGGCAGAAGCCTTCCCTCAAAATCACCAGGAGTGCTGCAGAGGGACAGAGGGAGCAGAATTTCCTGGTGTGTCTCCTCTCTCACGCGATGTGTCAGGAAGAGTTACCCGCCCGCAGCTCCGCCGACTCCTGACAGTGAAATGATTTAATTCACGAGGCACTCGCTACAGGCCCTGCAACAGCAAGAAAATGGCATGCATTCAGATATGTAAATTGGATTACTTCGTTTTGCACACAGAATTTCAGTCATTAGAGGGAGAGATAATGACTTGCAATATGTTTTTTTGAGAAGAAACACACAATGATAATCTTATTTACTTTACACTTTAATTTCCTAATGTGCACATGTGCATGTAGGACCTGTTTGTGCAAATGTCAGTTATCAAAGAAATGTCAGGCTGTGATTAATTTAATATTGCTGCCCCTTAGGCTCGAGCAGATGGGCAAAGTTCAGGAACTAGCAGGGTTGCCTGTATTAAGAAGAGAAATCCACGATGTGCACAAGGTAGATTCTTGCTGCAGAGTTGCTTAATACATACAGATGTGCAGACACATGGATGCAGTTATGTGGAAAGCAAAGACAATAAGAAAACATGAAAAAAATTCAAAAATTATTTTATTCAAATAATTTTTTTCTTTCCAAAATAAAAATATTTTGTTAGCAATCACTTTGAGATGATTTGCATTGTCTGACTGATCTGGAACATATTAAGTCATGATTCTATGATTCTGTGTAACACTATATAATGAATTTTTCTGTTTTGATTCAGTGTCACAGGAGCTGCACTTTCAGAGCTCTTTTTCATAAAAGAGCTGTAAGTCCCCTGACAGATAGAGCCATCCTTTGCTGCAGCAGTGTGGTAACTCCTAGGAGACATACACTGGAGCTGCAAAGGGGTTATCCCACCTCAGGCACTCCAGTGCCCCACAGAGGACAAGTTCCCACACCCCAGGATGTACCACCCTGGACAGGGAAACACCACCTCTTGCAGGATCACCTGAGGTGCTGTTTCAGTATCAGACACTTTGGTGTGGCAATGTTGTGTCTTAATCATAAAGTCCAAAACTAAAGGATTTTATGGAGGCTCTTTAAAATATATTTCATGTGAGTGTCTCTCCTGAAATACATCAGTGTGTCGTACTTTTGTCCCAATGGGACAAAATGAGATTAAAGTAAATGCATCAATACAGGAATTCCTCAGAATACAAAATACCTTCTTTTTCTCTCCTAGAAGGAATAAACTTTTTGTTCTCCCTGCCCCCTAAGCAGAAGCTATTTCTTTCACTTCAAAATGTGCCACTCTGGAGAATGCTGTACCCAGAAGGGACTGCAGAAAAAGATGTGACTGCTCCCTTGCTTGAGCCTGGGGCCAAGTCCTTGAGAGTGGGCTGCCACTATCAAAGGATGTAGCTGCCACTTCCTTCTAATCCATGAGTGGTAGAAACCCTTCTCCTTGTCTCAGCTCCCACACAGGGATTAGAGCTATTTCTCAGCAAGCTCAAGGTTGGCTTTTCCCTCTGTTCTGGGGTGCTGCAAAAAGATTGTCGGCTTCTACTTCAATGCCAGGTGACATTTTGAAGCTAGGCAGCATTTGGGCCCTTTTGTAGGTCTAATATTAGAGTTTCTCACATGTACAGAAGCTGTAAATCATCTTGTCCTCCCTGGGATTTTTTCTCACACTGGCTGCAGTTATTTAGGATGAAGTAAGAATACTTCATTTTTTCCATCTCAGGAAGGCCAGTCACAATGTTGTGCTGAGAGCAGCAGAAAATGCCCTTCAGAATAACAACATAAAGTCTTATTAATGGCTTCTAAAATGTTCTGGTGCAGCCTGCCCTCGTTTCCTTTTTTGTGACTACTACAAACATCTGCACAGCTCTGTAGCAGAGCAATGACAGGAGCTGAACCAGTGCTTCAAAAAGTCCTAAAACGCCAGGTTTGCTTGGATTCACAATCAGGCTTTAAAATTACTTCTAGTGATACAATTTGTGGCTTTTCCTTACACATTATTGGTCATGTATGAAAGCACCCTGTGTACCCAGTGTCCACAATTACAGTCAGAATGGAGGTGCAGAGCATAAACAGACACACCAGAAACCTACCCCAGCCAGATATCCTGATCCAGTTCCAGCTGACCTCAAATGGATGGAGTCTTCCTTGCAGTGAATTGTGAGGCACAAAATGCAGCCTTCAGAGCACACAGCTTTGTCAGCAGCTCCCATCAAGTGCTATAGTTAGACAATGTCCTTGGTAAAAATGTGTCCTTGACACGGTGTATGCAATATACACACAAGGTTGGGACATTTCTTTCAGTGCAAAAGGCAGACATAACACCAATGACTTTGCTGGCACATCTCCAGAAGTGCCCCACAAACAGGGATGCTGATCCATGGCTCCCTGTTTGGATACCCTCCCTGCTGTGGGCTGGTCCCAGCAGTGTCCTGGTACCCTGTAGCTGATCAGACAGGACAAGACTGGACCAAATCTGTAGGATTTGAAAGCCGTGTCTCCCAAGGAACACATGAGAAGAACAGACTGTTTGTTCGCTTCAGCCTCTTCCTTAGAGCTGTGCTCCAGAATGTGGAGGCTGGAAAATTGCCTAAGGTAAAAGAAATCTGCGTCAGCTGTCAGCTGATGAACTCCTTGTTCAGAGACACAGGGCCAAAATCTGCAGGGACTTTCATGCTGCAGAGGAAGTCATACAGAGAGAAAGCCACTGACAGCAGAGTGGGGCTGGGTATCTGGGCAGAGATCATCTAAAGAAAGGGTGGCATAGGCTGTTTTGCTTTACTTTTGTCTCTAAGTGCCATGATATGGAACAGAGGATTAGCAAGTAGTCCCATGAGTTTCCCCCAGGCCTCCCAGGACTGCAGTCCCTTGTGGTGTACCAGTAAGTGTGGTCCTGGCTCGTGGTGCAACTCCCTCTGCCCACCCCTCATGAGCAGACACATCAAGAGAGTCCCACAGCACGGCTCCCCTTTCCCCTGGCAGCAGCAACAGCTCCCTGTGGGATTTGTTTGGGTGCTACAGGCTGGGGTTCCAAAGTCTCTGGGGTTCCAAAGTCTCTGGGGTCTGCCTAATCTTCCTGCTGTTCCTTCAAATGTTTCTGCTGTGGGCACTGGTATCCAGAGTGCCCTCAGTCCCTGGCTGCAGAGAAAGGGCTGCAGTCTCAGATGGCAGCTGCTGCCGAGTGTCAAAGGACCAAACACCGTGTGCCAGACATGGACTTCACTGACCCAGCTGGCAGTTGCTTCATCAGCCCATCACTCCACCTGCACTGACAAATGTGGTCTCTTCCAAATGTGTTCCTTCCCCTATTCCAGTTTCTGCTTGTTCTTCTCATCTTGCCATTCAAGGACAATTTTCAAGAAGTAATATTGAAGTATAATTGTTGTCTCCTTCTCACCTGTGCAAGACAGAAAGGCTGGTCCAAGTCTTGCTGCCCAGGCTGGAATCCTTTGGGGTCCTTCTCTCAAAGCTTGAAAAATCTTTGAATTAGAACTCTAAAAGTAAAGTTTAAATCAAATAAAGGTTGTATTGAATCTTCACTCGGTCTTCTTTAATCTCAATATGTATAATATATTGATAAGCAAGTACACAGCTCATACAGCAGGAAGTCAGTGAAACATGAATTTAACAAACCTCTGAAATGGAATTATTCCTGTATGCTAATTAGTAAGGAAGATTAATGCAAGTTCCACAGCATAACCCAAAAGTTTATAGGGACTTGACTTTGTTCCCATTCTCCTGTAATTCCGTCACCTCTTGACATTTCTGCAGAAATAGTCCTGTTTTATTTGATGAAACCCTCCTTGGGCTTAGGATTAAATACATTAAAACTAGAAACTGAATCCCTGGCATCAAAAATAGCCACACTAACATTGTACACCACTCTATCAATGAAGACAGGCTGGATTTGAAGCTTTTTTATATGTTTGTTTTGATGTGTTTGTTTTGTCTGTCCTTAAGGGGAAATTATTCACAATTCTTCTGGAATAAATAAAAATCTAGCAGCAATTCAATATATTTGGCACTCTATGAGATTTGAGAATTACTTCCTTTAGCTACTGTAGGAGTTAAAAAACACATGCTCCAGCCCACATTTTTCACACAGTTAATGACTTAGACTTTCTGCATAGGCAAAATGATCTGAAGTCAATGGAAAAATAATGTTCTGTGGTTAACATAACTAATGAAGTGGAGACCTGCCTCCTCCATGGGCTCCAAAACAGCAGGAAATGATGGCTTCTCGTGGCAGGTGACCACTGAGCCCTCTGGCAGGAGAAGGAGGCATGAAGGAACATCTCATTTTCCTCCAGACAAGACCACTAGTGTTGGTGTCTGTCTGTCCTGCATAAAGAGGGGTGTCCTAACTCCCTTCTGTAGCTGGAAACAAGGGCCTAATGTAATTTATAACCTTTCCTCTAAGTGGATTTAAATTAACTGCCTTTTTAAAGGACTCAAAAGTTTTCATTTCTCAGATTGAAATCTTTAGGGCAGGGCTGGAAAGAAAATAGGTGTTCAGTGCCTTGGGCAGGACATCAGAGAAAGCAGAGAAGAGTTGTTTTTCTTTTTAAATTAATTTCCTGTTCATTTTTCAAGAGAAAATAATTGACTTTAGATAAAGATGGTTTTTTCTCTACACTTATTAAAACACCGAAGAAGAGAATGTTTGCAATAAGTAATTGTTGAAAAAATAAAATGCTTCATGAAATTATCTGTATGCTTCCATTTTGTGGGATTCCAAAGTGAAATGTTTATTTTGATATTTTCCAAGATTTTACTAAAATCCATAATGCTTTCTAGCTTGTTGCAGACACTTTAAAAAATCTTGTGTGTATTACAAGACATTTTATCTGGGAAATGAAAGGTAATATTAGGATTTTTTTTAATTTGTCGGTTAAAATATTCTAAAGGAAAAAGACAGGGAAAAATAAACTTGGAAAAAGGTCACTAGGTAATCATTTCTGTAAATAAAATGTATTTCAAAGTTACTTCTTTTAGCAGTAGCAATATCAGCAGAGTTTTGATCTTGTTTATTCCCAATCAAATTTAAAATGCATTTGAAACAGAATTTGCCAAATTACATTAGATTGAAAAACAGCAATCAGAAGACTATGCCAAATTAACTAAAACTGATTGTGATTATAAAACTCAATTGAAGTAATTGTATTATTTACTGTTTAAGTACTCCAAGAAGTCAGGAAAGATTTTCACAACAATTGTGCTATTTTCTCAATTTTTTTCCTTTCTGCACATAGAAAACCAACAGACTTTGAAAGCAGTGCCAGCAATAGCAGGACTGTCATCAAATGAGTCAAAATAGGAAAGGATCATGTTCTGTTTTGCAGATACAGGGTTATCTCTGTTAAATACCCCCTGTGCAGATCTGGTGTGGAGGCTGGGTCAAGGATATTTGAGCAGAAGTGTCATTATGCTGTACACACAACCTCACCTCAAAACTGAACTGCAGCTATTTCGGAGAGAAACAGCAATGCCTGGATCTAATCTTGGCTGCTGGTCCCCAGGATGATATTTCTGCAGTGATAAATGGTCATCTGCCTGACCATGTGAGTCATTTAGCAGGAGACCCCAGAGACCTTTATCAGCTGCGGGTTTATTCAATTTCTATATTAAAACGAATAAAATCCACATCAGCACAACCTGCAGCCACAGCAGCTTTCCTCTGGGGCTTTGGCATGGCAAGAGTGGGGAGGGATGCTGTTTGCTCCCTGCAGGTGCAGATCCCATAGGATAAGAGGTTGTGTTCCTGCTGCTGCCCATCAGAGGGACAGGTGCTCTCACAGCCTCCAGCAGCACCACCCGCCTGAAATTTGCTGCTTGGATTGATCCCGTAAGAAAAACAGAGCTATTACCTGGCAAAGCAGGGCTCTCAGACTAAGGGCAGAAAAAGAAAGTTGTCTGTGTGCATTTGCATGGGAGAACAGATCTGTCACAACCACCTCCTGCGTTTAATTTGGTGGCAGGTTGGGACAGCTGCCAGCCTGCACGCCTGGAGCGGCGGGGACGATGTGTCACACAACGCTGCCCAACACGAATCTGCTTCACTTCAGAGTCTGTTCTGCTTCATCTTAATGGCAGTCAGGTCTCTCTTTTTTCCTTTAAAAGCAGGGTGGTTTTTTTTTCTCTGGAGTCACATTTGAAGACAGAGAACAGATTCTTTTAAGAATATATTTGCTTATTTGAAATATTGATTTTAAAATTGCAGAGACTTTTCCACTAACAGAAGATGAGTTGTTTAGTCAGTGGGAACAGATGCTTGTAATTCAGGCAGAACATAAATGGAGAAATGTTTGTGAATATGACCCTCAGATAACATTGTTTGGCATATTTGTGTTTCAATTTCTTTTTCCCCTCTGAGTAACATGGCTAGTGTCCTGATTTTGCTCCAGTAAGGGGTTTACTGACGATTTTATTAGGCACATTCACTGAATAGTAGGTCAAAGTCCTTTAAAGGTGGGTTTGCTTTTTCTAGGTCAAAAAATTTTTTGCTCAAAGAACTTCTTATAGCCTGAAGGGTATCTGTGTTAAAGCTTGTGACAGGTGAACTAGAATCATGACTGAGTAGCCACAGACAGAGCAGGTAAGGCATTGAGCAAGCCTTTGAAAACTACCCTTAGGAAAAATCCACTTCAGGACACTGGTATACTTGTTGCAGTCTTTCAGAGGCTGATTAAGAAATTGCAATCCCCAGCATTTGTTTTGACTTAAAGTAGTGCATTTTGCATTATGTGGTGAAGGGTTTTCTATCCCAAGTGGTGCCTCCCACCCCCATTGTCCCATAAAAAGGTCCAGGGAAGGAGTATTGGGAATATTGGTCTGTAAGCACCTCCAGCCAGCGTGTTGATCCCAGCAGTGTTGAGGCAGGTGAGCACACAGCATGGGAAGGTGGAACTGGATAGGATCATTCAAATCCTGCTCCCCTTTTTGTTAATGGGAGGTGCTGGGCTGAGACATCCATTTATCATGCTGGCTCTGTTATCAGAAGGTGGCAGTAGGATTCCCCATCTGAGCCCCTGCAGGGCTGTGTCCAGAGCTGTACTCATCACTGCTGCTCCTACTGCTGCTTTCAGCTGCAAGACAACGTGGGAAACTAAAACCTGACCTTAAGGTGAAACAAACTGAGCCTTTCTGCAAAAGATTTGGTATGACACCCACAAAAAAAAAAAAAGCCTGTGGTCTCTTGCTAAAAGGTTGAACATGTCAAAGAATAGTTACATTTATTCCCTAAGGCTTTTTGTGTTTCACTCCCTCAAAGAGTGTGTGTCTTGAGGTTATATTTAATTTGAAAGATTTATCTCATGATTAAATGAATCTCATCTGCTGTCACTCCTAATGCAAACAACTTTTTTATTTTTCTTGCTACAGGGAAATTGTAAGCCAGGCAGAATGTCCTCTTCTTTCATCTTACAGCCTATGTTAGTGAAAGATTACTTTATGGAAGCTCTTTTTGATTGAAAAAGAGAAGAACAAATTGAACCTCACATAAATGCTATGACTCATGGAAAACAAATACAGGTATCTCGTTATGGACTGTCATTTCAGGCCTCAGGTTACAAAAGTTATTGCTAATTTTTATTAAACCTGTATGCATGACCACAGTCATTGTTGGGTTATAATAATAAAAATGTAAACACAAAAGCTTATATTGCAAATACTGTAGCAAAGAGCTCATGGCCCACCTATGCATTCTGGCTAAGAAACTGTTTCATGTCTTTGCCAATAAAGTACTCGTCTCCCAGGGAGAAAGCTTTCTTCTGGGTAACTAGCAACAAATTGAATGTATTATAGATATCTCCTTATGTCTTAATTGTCATAGGAAAAGAGAAATCACAGGCACTGGATTAGTGCAGTTAAAATAGAATGATTCAGATGTTGTTCCCTTTTTCTGCTGGTTTTTCCTCTTTTCACACTTTATGTTATCTCTTTTGTAGTACCATAGAATCACAGATCACCTATCCACCTACCACCAAGATGTATCAAATCTAAGATAAACAGCCCTTTATCTAATTCTCTCTGCCAAATAACTTCAGATGATGCCCAGGCTGCCTTCCTTAACTGCAAAAACATTGGAAAGAAATACTGACATTAATGATATAAATAAGGGAAAAAAAAAGTCACAGGCTCCAAAAACTGTGCTTATCAATGTTTATTTTTAGCAAGTTTGTGTGGCAGTTTTTCAATCCCATTCATTTAAGAGATCCCAGCTGAGCTGCTGACTACAGCATGAGCTTAGCTGCCAGCAAGCCTCTTGACACCTGTGTGGGGAGACTTAAATTCAGTGTCTGCACCTTGAACAATATTCAACCCCAAAGACAGATGAGAGTAATCCAGCACCACAAATCAGGGAGTTATTTTTTTCCCTTTTGTGGCCTCATTAGGTAATAAAGTTGAAGAGTGTTTCTTCCACCTTTTCCTCAGCTTATGGCCCATTGTCTATCTTAAAACTCACAGAGTGGGCTTGTTCATGTTTCTTTGTATCTGGAGTAGTGTGGAAAATGCATTTATACCTTAAATCTCAGAAGAAGGGGCTGTCTTCCTTACATGCTCAAAACAAATATATCGTATTTATTCCGAGTCCCTGTTCTCAGTCTTTCAGGAAAAGAAGGGCAGGAGGTGGCACCACAGACCCCAATGGATACATTGCTTGGTATGAATACCTGGACATGGTTTCAATGCTGTCTGCAGTAGGGTATTCAAAACCATGTCAGAGCTGTGTCTTCCCACTTCTGCCTCTGAGTTTCAAGCACATTGTTTCCACCAGTTCTCAGTTCCAGCCTGGAATTTATCCCCGTTGAAAACTGGTGTCCAAGCCAAATGGAGAGATCCTTGCCTGCAGGAATCTCTCCTTCTCTCACCTTTGACCACAGTGAGGCTCTAGATACCAGACTGAACTAGGTATCTCACTTCTAGGTAAGTGAGCTGGACCCCACAGTGGGTATCTCCAGCTGTGGGCACTGAGAGGACTCAGCATGGTGGGCAGGAGCCCAGCTGTGCTGCTGCTGCTGCAAATGGTTGCCTCTAGAAAAGTGTTTGGCTTGAGAAGAACAGCAATACCACTATATCATATATATATATATTTTCTTAAATCATTAAGATCAAATCCTGCCCGCTTGTATTCCTTACACTCAGTATAATGCCAGCAAGAATTTGGCCATTAGGGCACACTGAGACAATTGCATGTTTATATTTATACAATTGCAGGACAGCTGTAGCTACCTGGTTGAATTGTATTGTAAATACATAAGTCAAAGTCTTCTAAAGAAATTCCAAACTTTACACCTGAGAATACCTATGTTTTGTTTATTGAAGTTCTATATTTGAGGTTACCTGCAAAACAAATTTGCACTTCTAATTAAAGCTGCTGAAAGACAGAGTAATACTAAATAGCAATATTGCACAAAGAAAATTTGCCTTAAAAGAAGTTGGCAAATTAGTAAAGAGTAATCCTGATGCAAAGAAACAAAATATGCAGTACCTTTAAAGCAGCAGGAAAAAAAAGAAGGGAAGACATATCAAAAGATAAAAGTAATTACTCGAGAAAAGCAAGACTCATTACTGTACCAAAGCCCATCCCTCTCTGATATTCTAATTAAAACACATTTCTTAACTGGTGTACTCTCTTAAATTGACAAACGTAGGATTTTTTTTCAGTTATGGAAAGGGGATAAAAATTTTTTAACCAATAGGCTGTGGTAATTGCCCTTAACAATTTGTCCCTAACACTAGATGTAAATACAAATTGTACTGTCTCTCAAGTCATATTCTGCTTCACAATACCACAAATACTGCATCATTATGTGATGAAGAATAACATTAAAATAGGAAAAACCTGTGAAACTTTCAATTAAATGTAGAAATTATGAAATGAAAAGATAGTAAAAAATTGCACAGAAGCTCAAATTGAAAATTTCTAAATATAAGAATAAAAATATAGTTTGAAAACTTCAGGTTTTCTTGGGAAAAAAATCCCTGTGTTGACCAACTAGAGATGAGTAATTACCATTTGGAATTTTTTTTTTTTTAATTTGCTACTGTGGTTCTAATTATTTAAATACGTTACAGAAACAAATTTTGAACAATGGTAAAACATTTTTTTCTTTTGACATTTTAGACTTAGCAAAGAGTAAAGGTGGCTTAAACTGCCTAGTCCTGTTCCTCGTCTCTGGCTGGGCAGTGGCAGTTGTGCTTGGTGGAGGAGACAAATACAACCCTCCAGAGCTCTTTACCCACTGATTTTTCCTTTTCTACTTCTTATGACCATTGTAACTCAACGTGATTCCAATACCACAGCTGGCTCTTGCTAGGTGCTGTGAAGAAAGCAGCCAGGATGGGGTGAGGGGAATCATCAAGGCCTGGTGATTTTCCGATGAGATGAGGTGATCCAGAATGTGGATGCAGTTACAGCTGGGACTGAAATGTGAGGGGAGCAGGATGCACATGGTGAGAATCTGATTGCTTGCTTAGGGTGCTTGCAGCTGGTCATTGTGGAACAAGCACATCAATCTGTGAGTGAAAGGCAGCCTACCCAAATCTCTCCAGTACCCACAATAGTGAAAACTCGATGGTACTTGATGTAGAAGCACTATGACATTTTCTACCGCTTTTTGCACCCCCAGATATCTCTGAATCTGTGTGAACTCTGTCACACAGCAAACTCACCTCCTGTCATGCAGTAAAGACCAGAAAGCCTCCAAATTTAGACTATTTTAGATCCAAAAGGGAGACCTACATCCTTTCTCACTTAGCTTTTTTTAATACAAGTACTCTGTAAAAGTACATATTCTTATTTGGGATTCCATTTATTTCAGGGGTCAGGAATGCTATGAGATACTTAGGCTGAAATTGCAGGACACAATTCTCACTTACTTATTAACTAATTATAACTGGGGGTTTATTTATTTTTAAAGGAATGACTCTTTAATTCATCTATATACATAGTTTCATTATCAGCTGCACTCACCCATATCAGTAGGAAAACATGTATAAACCAGTGGGTGGGATCACTGTTGAGACATCAAAAGTTTAGCATCCCATGTTAGAAACAAGGGTCAGCATTAAGGATCAGTCATTCTTTTTCTCTCTTCCTCTTTTATTCTTTTTAATGATGAATTCTCCTGTATTTCCTCTTCAACAGCTTTGCATCCTGAGTTGTGCTGGAGAAATTTGGTCTCATTTAACGGTGACAGAGTGAGTAGTAAACTTCACTAATGTATGTTTGGTTTACATCAGCCTAAATGATAGCTCACAGAAATGCTTTAGGTCAGCTAGGAAGTATCCACAAAAATTAGGCTAGATTGAGTTAAATCAATAGAAATAGCTGCATTCAATCTTGTTTATATTGCTGAGTCAGAATTTGTGGCACTAGCAGGGGAAGGGAATTCATTTTTTTTCCTCCAAATAAAGATTCTGAGTTACTGATTCTATAAGGACATAAAATGAAATCTGTACAAGTAGTTGGTTTTGGTAGACAGCAAAATATGCAGTCCATACCTTCAATATAAAAAATTAGGTTCTTTTCTTAGTGATACTTCTAGCTGAAGTTTACCATCTTAGTCTAAAAACCTTGTGAGGACCAAATACAAATAATTTTTACTTTCATATAATTTGGCAAATAGGCCATATTGTGTTTATTAATTACACAAGGTCATAAAACATGTGTTTGCTAATGGAAAGAAATACAAAAAGATATATTAGGTCTTTGGTATGAGGCTTTGTTCTCCAATTAGCTAGAACACCTCAAGATGATACCAGTAAATATATTCTAGATGAGAGCATAAACGCTCTCAGGTTCATCTACATCTGTCTTTGCATGGAGGACTTTGCTTTTTTGGAAGGGACTCTCCCAGCTTCCTGCACACTAGTGCAATTTTGGTGCAATCACAGCAGATTTATTCCATAGGCACCAGCCTGGAAGCTCTGCTTGGAGGTTGCCAGCGGCCCTTTGAGCCATCGGGGCACTCGAGGTTCCAGAGCAGCCAGCGATCAGCACCATGGACAGCTTCAAACCTCGCACCAGCGCCGACTTTTCCTCCCGGGGTCTGGACTAAGTCTGACCCGAAGGGAAGAGGCAGAACCAGCAGCAGTGTACTCGTGCAGAGCCATTGCTGGCCTCTTCCTTCCCTTGATCCACTCACGCCGTGCTGAATCGTTTGCTCTGAAGGCTCAGCCCCCCAAGGTTTCTCAGTAATTAGGACTCACAATCCAGGCACTCCTGGTTCTGTGAATAGCACTTTTTTCGGCTAGCAAACACATGGCCATCAGCTTTCTGAGGTCTGGCAGACAGGTGGTAGGGCTGCCTCTGGAGATTTTGGGGAGGGCTGTCAGGAACAGGTTGTGTTTGCATCCCCAGGTGAACGTGAGATCGCTTCAATATCAGCCTATTCTTGTTCCTGCCTGGCACAGCACTCGGTGATCTCACACACAGATTGAACTTGGCATCAGATGGTGTTTGTCTTTTTCCTATTTTGCCATTTATTTTAAAGATGTACTGTTTCAAGGAGGTCCTGAGAAGCAGCGTGGCTGAGGAGATGAATATTGTCTCTAGTGGACTGTAAACAAGAAATCACCCTGGTTTCTCAGAAAGGTCAGGGACGTGGATCTGCCACCTAATGCAAATAAAACTCCTATTCCTGTGCCTCATCAAAGGACTTTAGCAGAGAGGTAAGAAGCAGTGCATGGATTCTCCAGCAAAAAACATTGCTCGCTGTGAATTCACACAGTATTTTCTGTTTTGTTTAAAAAGTCTCAAAGTTTCTTTTCTGTACCTAGTTGTTGGCAGACTTTCAGTTTAGATGCAGCATTGTTGTGCTTGAATGCAGCATATTTCAATCTTTCTTGCTTGAGCATAGAGGAGGCCTGGAAAATAAGTTGGAAAATGTTCAAAACCCATCAGTAATTGTTAGTGATTCAGCTTTCAAAATTGCAATACTTTTCAGTATGCTTTCATATATCTCGACAAATTATTAAAGGTTAGAGCTATTTTTCAGTAGGCTCTATTAACATTTTAGTATGAGCTGGTAAATAGAGATGAAAAATTCACCTTTTATTTTCCTAGAGTACAAAGCCTATTTTTAAATCATCGAGGAATTTGTTTTAAGGCATTTAGTGGAAAGTATTCAGATAGTTTATTTTCATGAAAGTTTCATGGCAAAACCTAATATAATGATAAGGCTTTCAGAGACTTAATAAACACCTTATATTGCAAATGAATCTGTAATGCTCTGATTACTGAGTCCTTTTATTAATCTAGTAAAAAAGTTATCTGGAATCTTAAAATAAAAAGTAGTGGTATTGAGTAGATATCACCTTGCCAAGGATATAGTGTTATTTGTTAGGGGTTTTTTGGGGGTTTTTAACAAGTCTTGATGTCTACAGCGTTCATTTCTTTTTTAGGTGACTGTTGACAAGCTTGGGGTCTGTGAAATACCCCTCCTGAGGTCTAACGCTTGATCTCAGCAAACAGGAGGTTGCTATTTCCATTCACAAATAGCAACATAATTGCATTATCATGAAAGTCACATTGCTGTTGGCTGTACTGCAAATGCCCATGAAAGTCCTCTTGACCCCAAAGGTGGCATCTAATGTAAAAGATTTTTATATAACTGAAATAACTCCCTCTGCTCATGCCTGCAGGATGGAAGCAGCAAAAAATCAAACCATAACTACACTTTAACATCAGTAAAACCACTACTCAAAGTATCTTAAAAGGTTTATTTTGTTTTAAGGTCACAGTAAAATACAGAAAATAGTTACCAGCAAATAGAAAGGAAAAGTTCATGATCTCAGCTACTGGAGAGAAAAACTCACTCCAATAAAACCAGTGGCAATGTTCCACTGTCCAGTGTTCCAGTGCTGCAGCTGGAATCAGAATTGGGGTCAAAGATTGAAACTGCATCTTTTAAACATCAGAAGCAACAGCAAACCCAGAAACTATAATTTTTATCCTACTTTCCTGAGGAGAGAATGCTCACACAGGCATACAGTATCTTCTGTCCCATCCTCAATAACCTGGAGGCCACTATTTTAAGGAGATTTAACAAAACAGTATGAATTTCAAAGATGATGTGCCTCTGAGTGTTTTCCTGAAATTAGACAAACCAGATGTTTAACCCAGCCAGCAACTAAGTAACATGCAGCCACTCGCTCACTCACCCCCCAACCCCAGAGAGGAGCAGAATCAGAAAGAAAGTAAAACTCATGGGTAGAAATAAGAACAATTCAGTAATTGAAACAAAATAAAATATTATAATGACATTATAATGACAATCATAACGGTAAGGATAATAATAATAGTAATGACAAGGAGAGAGGGAGAGGAATAAAACTCAGGAAAATAAGTGATGCACAGTACAATTTCTCACCACACTCTGACTGATGCCCAGCTCATCCCTGAGCAGCAGTCAGCCTTTCCTAGCCAATTCTCCCTGGTTTACCTACTGAATGTGACAATCTATTTTACAGAATATCCTTTGGGCAGTTCAAGTCACCCACCCTGGCCAGGCTCCCTCATGGCTTCTTGGGCACCTGCTCGATGGCAGAGCATGGGGAACCAAAGAGCCCCTGACTCAGGGTAAGCACTACTGAGCAACAGCTGAAACACCAGTGTGTTACCAACATGATTATTCTCATACTGAATCCAAAACACAGCACTGTACCAACTAAGCAGAAAATTAACTCTATCCAAGCCAAAACCAGAACAATGTGTTACACAGGACCTAATAAAGGGACAGTCAGCAGCAGAACTGGGAGGTAAATGTAGAACCCCAAGTCACAGCCTGCAGCTACAGGTAAACTATTTCATTAATTCCTCATGAGCTGCTGTGGGAGAGAAAGTAGATTTGTGAGAAAATGGAAAAGTGCACAGAAATTTTCAGCAAGACTGGATATATGGCAGTCAATAAAAATCCTGTAAAGCAGCATTCATGATGTATTTCTGGCAGTACTTGGTGGCCCTTCTTAGCCAGAGTTCAACTACACACAGCCCAGGTCTTTCTTTTACCAGGGAGTTTGGGATTTGCAGCAGCAGCCCTGATAGCATTCCCTGCACACCTGCAATGGACTTCATGCCTCAGCAATAAATTAAAAAAAGACCTGTTAATCTCCAGGATGTCGTAATGGTTTCTAACTTCTCCCTTTTCAAATCTCACTCTGGATTTGCCACAGGCAGGGGCGCTGCACGTATCTGTAAACCTCTACCCTCAGACAGGGAGTCCTCGATTTTGCATCGCCTTCCAGGACTTGGTTTCAGTTCCCCCAGGGAACAGCGCTGCACTGCCCTAATGCACCCCTTTGTTCCCGGCGGGAGGGGAGGAGCAGAGCTGCATCTCCTTGTGTGCCACCACCGGCGGCTCTCACGGACTCCCTCCCTGCAGCGGAGGTTCAGAAGTCATTCCGACAGAGAGCTGCCGGGCCCCTGGGCGCTGCGCTTTGGGGATGTTCCTGGGGAACACGCTGGCGCTGTGCCCGGGCAGCCGCACTCGCCCGCGGAGCCGCGCCCGCCGCGTCCCAGCCTCGCTGCTCCGCCCGGACGGCCCGCAGGACTCCGGGAAACGGGCCGGCAGTCCTGCTAGCGGGTGTACGGCTTCCTCTGTGGCTGCTGGGAGATGTATTCAGGCTGTCTCTGACTCCTGCGAGAATGGAAATTAGTTTGTTTCCCAGAACAGACAGGAGAGAATTATAATTAGCATGTGACTGCAGGGTGACTTGCTCCATATTACTTAATTTAGGCAATTATTGTCTACACTGTATCCAACGATTGCTTAATAAAAATATTCAATTTATTGAAAAGGCTTTGTTCTGTGATTGGTTTTTTTCTTTTCAGTCCTAGGATCTTATGTCCTTCATCAATTTGGGTTCAGTTGCTGCCCCCATGTAGTGGTCACCGTCCTGACTTGCCTCTTCCCTCACTGCCTGATGAGGGACAAAACATCTTGCTCTTGCTTTTCCTCCTGCAGATTGCTGCCCTGGGCAGCTGGAAGGGATGGACAGGAGCAGCCTGAGGTGGGACAAGGCTGCTTGAGGAAACCAACTCCTCACCCCAGAGGAGGGAGTGGAGATAAACCCAGGAGTTTTGCAGCTGGGGACCAGTCATAGTGCAGCAGGCTCATGCAAGAAGTGCTGCCTCCAGTTTCAAACAAATAAGACTAATTTGAGCATGATTTTATGCATTCATATACTTTACTTTTTTTCTTCAAAGCACCTGCAAGACCTTGCTTTATGTTGTGGTGTGCTAAAGGGTAGCTCTGCCACCTCTTGGAAGGTCAAATGTCCCTGTGTGCCTCACTGACCTGGCTGGTTGGCACAGGTGACACAAGCCACAGCCAGCACAACACAAAGAAATAAAATTGCTCACAGCCTGTCCTAGTTTCCAAACCCACATCCACAGGGTCAGGCTTCTCCCAAAGACTGTGACATTCTCAGTGGTCTCCAGTGTTTCTGCTCCTGCCATAAATGAACCCTCACTTTCATTTGAAAGAATGAAACCTTATCACAATCAAAACTTCCCAGAGCTTGGCAGGTGCCATAAATCCCTGCTTACTTTACTCAGGTGGTGGTAACACTGCTTTTAATACCTTTAGTACTATGAGAAGTGCAAGCAAGGGGCTCTGAACAACCTATTCCACTTCAAGATGTTGAATTGATGGGGGGTTGTGACTAGATGACCTTTAAAAGTCCTTTTCAACCCAAACTATTCTATAATTTCATGATTCAATTTCATATGAGCAAAAAGTATGAGCTATTTCAAAACACTTTTTTTTTCTGATTAGATGGAAAATTGTGTCCTATATTTAAGATACAGTGCTGAATTTCTGCCTCTACTATCACAATATTCCTGTCTGCTAAAGCATCTCTTGGCATGCTACAGCAATTATACATTTATCAGCCAAATCTGTTTCCAGCTGAGAGAAAAAATAGATTTTGCTTGGGAGATTCAGCGTATTTTAAATAGTAGGGTGATTCCCTAGAATATACAGATGAGCAATTACCACCTTTAAATCATGCACTGTATGTTACTGCTGTCATGAATAATGCATATGCCAGCCAGCATTATAAAATAAAATGGTGCTACATCATAATCTGCTCCAGGTGACCTAAAGATACTGACAGAAGGGGAAAACCAGCACAATCCTCACTCTGCCCATCACCAGAGAGTGTCCATAGCAAGGGGGGAGTCTCACCACCTAACCTGAGATTCTGCAGTGAAGAGGTCTGAGCTGGTGCTAGTATTTGGACACTGCCTTTTATAATCACTGAAAAGAAGCAGGCAATTTCAGGGTGTGATTTCTATGGTCAGTTTAATGTTTTCTTTATGATGACATGGTGCAATGAATCCTGTCCACTCACTCTGAAAATGTGTTTTGGGAGAAGACTCTGAGGAAAGGGCTTACCCTTCTTTTCCAGACCATTTTTTTTTCCTAAATTGCTTGTTTTCCTTTCTTTCCTCACCGACTTCAGAGAAATATCTTAGAATCCAGGTAGGATTTGATTCTTTCCAACAAGAGGGTTCTGCCCTGTAGGGACCATGCAGACAAAGCTGTCAGCCACACAGGCTGTTTATCAACCCTTTGTCCTATACTTCACACCCTTTCTATTTCCCATAGGTTGTTTTAAACAAACAGAAACCCATCATTTCCTGAGGAACTAAATGGCTTTCCAGTCAGTAAATATAAAGTTCACAGAACCCAGATTTGCTGACTCATCACTCCCAATGCACATGAGTGAGGATCAGATCCTCAGCTGATGTAAAGGGACGTGGTGACACAGATGTCCCCATTGTGTGATCTGCACAGACATCCCCATGGCACAGATGTCCCCACTGTGTGATTTGCATGGATGTGCCTCTGTCATGATCTGCACTGATGTTCCCATATCATGACCTGACAGCAGGTCAGTCCTTCTGCAAGAGTGGGCTGGCAAGTCCTGCACATCAGGGGGATTTGGCACTGAGCTTCCTCGCTGATGTGAAATTCAAATCCCTTCAAGCAAACAACTAACTTCTGCTTGCGGATGGAAAAGGGACAAATGGATTTCTAGAGAACAATATTCACTGATGTTTTTATCATTCAGAGTGCTATCATTTCCTGATGTAATTGCAGTAATGAGGAAAGGAAAAACATCTTTTTCTTGGTTGAGGGTCAGAGGACCCTATCAAGGAAAACGCTGTCATAAAGAAAGTATTTTACAATCAAGTAGCCAATTATGCCAAAATGGAAATAAAAGTGTTTAAATGACAGAATAATTAGAGCTGTAGTAATTATAGGCTTTAGTAGAAATCCTGAAATGTGAAAATGTATAAAAAACTCAATTTGTAATGGATTAACATAGTGCTACAGATAAGGTTAGATTAAAAAAATAACCTTTCCTGTTCAAACAATAAGTCATTTTTGAACAGAAGGGAAAGTGTAGGTAACATGAAAGGTCAGGATTTTGGTATAGTCTGAAAGAAGTACTGATAATAATCCATAGGTACAAATACTGTCCTTCTAAAAACAGTGCCAAAGGGGTACCAAAGAGGAGAAAAATAGTCTGGATACTCAAATCCTACAGAAACTCCATTATCTCTGGTGCCAAAGACCAGATTCACAAGGACAGCTGACTGCATTTATCAAACTTACTTGTGGACTCCCTCTGGAAACTCCAAGCTACTCAGTTTCCAGTAAAGAATATAAAGGAGTATGCAAAAGTTGAAGACTCTGTCATGACTTTCATGTTCTTCTGTCTTACTACCACTCTTTCTTTGATTAACTTGCATTTCCATGTTGCTCTTCTCCAGACAGCCTCTCCAAGGACCACAGACTGGGTGCTCAAGCTGGGGTAGAATGTGAGGCACATTCAGTAAATTCAGTTGCAGACACCCCCCATGGCACACAGCCTCAGAGACTCCTTCTGAAAAAAAACCAAGATACACCCCACCCCACTACCCCAAGATCATATTTTAAACTAAAATATTAAACAACTAAACAGGAAAAGAGTCAAAATCAATCTCAGGCAAACACAGTAAAAAAGTTAATCTCAGGAAAAAGGTCAAGATTTTCAATTGATGGAGGGTGTGTTTGTTTGTTTGTTTAGGGTGAGTTTTCCCCTTTTATATCATTTACCCAGTTAAAACAGTGCTGTTTCCTGCATCTCCCTTTTCTGAACACAATCCACACAATCCACCACAGGAGCATAACTGTGCAAGGCTTGACCAGTTGATACTATTGACATAAAACCACAGTGCTGCCCTTAGCAGGGCTGTCCTGCCCTGTTTACTCAACCCATTTGCCATGGACTGATGCCATTTTGTGAGTGGAGGCACTGCCACAGGATACATCAGCACTGCTCTGTCTGTGTTTGTCTTCTCAAACAGTTCCTGAGGAGTCTAAATTTAGAGCACTGCCAGCCTGCCTTATCAGCTAGACACAAAAAAGCTGGGATCAGTTTAATTAACATTCACACAGCCCTGCTGTGGAGAGTCCCCTGAATGTGGCAGTGATGGGAATCACGTGCAGACAGCAAACACACAGATGTAGCAGGGAGTCCACACTCCCTTTTCCTCAGGGTTGGAGGGGCCCTGTGCCTCCTGCATCCCTGATGCCACCCCGGGTGCTGCCCTTGAGGCTGGCAGCACTCTGGTGCGAGTGGCAGCTTCTCCAGCCTCCTCCCAGTGGCTGCAGGGAGGGACAGGGTGTGGCTACAACCTGTGGAGCCTCTGTGGACACCACGGTACAGCATCCCAGCAACGACAGTGGCACCACAGTCTCTGTGGGACATAGAGACAAGTTAGAGGTGAAGGATGAAGCATCAGCACTGAGGAAGACCCCAGATTTGAAGGAAACTTGGTGTGTCTCCTCAAGGACAAGTTTGGCATGCAGATACAGCGTGCTGTCCCTGGGCAGGCTCATCCTCCTGCCTCAGCAGCTGCTGATGTTGGCCAGCCCAGCCAGGCTTGTCCTCGGGGCTGCAGCATCCTACCAGAGTTAGCAGCTGGGCTGATGGATGCACAGGGGCAGGGACAGTGCTGTTTGCTCCCCTTCAGCTCAGGTAACACACAGCTCATCCCAAGGCATGATGTGGGTTTGGAGTGGTGCCTTTAGGTGAAAGTGTCAGGCTGGCTGGGCCGAAGGAGAAGAGAGGGAAGGGTCACCCTACTGCCATTTCTCCCTGCAGCTGATGTCTCCTGCAACAGGGACTGTATCTGCATGTTTGCTGTTGGGATTTGTGATAGCTGAAGTAATCTGGTAACTCTGAATTGCCAAAGAGAAAGTGTTCAGCTATTTCTGTGCAGGAAGGATTTTACACTAATTGCATGGCATTAGGCAATATGACACATGAGTAAAATTATTTTCCCTGTTTCATGTGCTCAGCCCAATTTTAAAACCATAATCAACCAAACAGAAAGACACAGAGGGGAAAAAATGAATTAAAAAATTAATTCAGAGGGAGCACTTACACGAGGATTAGTGATTTAATTCAATGCAAGAATTACTATGGGCATGCATAATTCAGAGTCAGCTTTGTACTTCTCTAACTCAGAAAGGAAAAAAATATTCTGATGCTTGTAGTCTGACAAACTGCAGTGGGATGCTCTTAACTTTTGCACTCGAAGTATCTGCACTGTTTGGATTTCTTTTGAGACTGGGAGCCATATGAAGGGTGAGATCTGTGATTTTCAAGACTTCAGAACAGCTCAATGGCCACCAGTGTTATGGACCTGGTTTTCACCACTGACTGCCTTAGATGCAGTGAGCAGCTCACAGAGAGAGCTGGGAATGGCGTCAGTGATGCCTTCAATGTGGGCAGTGAGGACTTTATGTGGTCATCTGGGAGAGACATTATGGGCTGGCAGCAGTCCACAGACTCAACTACTTTAGAAACCACTGATGTAATTTGTGGCATAAATAGCATTTTTCTGCAGCCTCGAAACCTTTCAGAAAATAAATAACACTTCATTTTATGGATACACCTTACAAATCTTTCCATCAGGCACATGTATTTGGGTTATACAAGATAGGGAGTAATAGCTCTTAAGGGAGTCATCACAACATTAAGTGACTTTTGACACCAAGTGAAGTTTTTATGCCAAAAATAGGAAATTAAAGTAAGTAAATATTCATTATATCAGACATACATTGATCTTTAACCTATGATATTTACTAGTAACTGCTAAGAGAGTACCAGCTTAGCTACTGGACACACAGTGGAGTAAGTGCATGTCAGGGAGGGATGGAAAGTTTTCCTCCAATTTTAGTAATCCCTTTCCCCTGTACTCAGGAGAGTTGTGGTACTGAAGTTACCATCAGTCCCAAATGTGACACTGCTATGTCAGCACTAGGGTTTTAATCCATACTGCCAGGCTCCCTCTAATTTTGAATGTAGAAAGCTTATTTTCTGTCTGCCCCTGATACACAAACAGAAGGAGAGAATTTTTTAATGCCAATTACAAAAGAAAATATCATTGTTTAACAGCTTGCCTGAAAATCCTTTGCAAATGCCAAGAGATCTCACAAGATCAGGGGAATTTTCATGTTGTTCAGAGTTTTATGTAGAATAAAGTAAAAAGAGGCTCTGAAGGGAAATGCTGCTGATATACTTAGAACAGTACAGCTTTACTAAATACAGGACCTTTAGTATTTTTTTCTTCTCTTTCTGTTCAGTTATTGATTTAATTTTTAAAATCTGTGAAGGCCAAGGCTGTAAGAAATTTGAAAATATTTTCCTTCTATAAAAGAAATAAAAGAAATTAGCTGTTAATATCTAGCTCTGGTAAAGAACTTCAGAGGCACAGACTCAAATTTCATTACTTCATTCCCAGAGGAGTCTTAAATCCCTCCTTTTTTTTGGTTCTGTCACTCAAGTAAGTACAAGGCTGCTCAGTCTCCTTATGGAACATGGTTAAAGGAGGATAACAGTAATGTCCTGGCACTTACCTGGGAAGGGAGATTGGCTTTAGACAGCGGCTTCAAACACCCATTTCCACCCACCAAGAAAATGCCCCCAGCACAAGAAGCTGGGTGAACGCAGGACCTCCTGGACGAGGGCTGTGGGAGTCATGAGCATGTAGGCAAGGACACTCAGTGAGGAACCCAGGGCTTTTCATCAACTTCACTTTATGCTATCCTTGAATATCAAACCAGAAGTGTTTCAGGATGTGAAACACCACACTTCAGTGCTCCCACATCTAAATACAACTTGTTGATAGTTTGGGTTTGATCAGTCTTTCTCCTATTTGGTGAATTACATTTCTCTTACATCCAGTGTCACACTTTGAAGTAGAGCAGTGGCTTTACTTTGTATCTAAAGGAATAGTTATGGTCATGAACCTTCTATTGTTTCTTCCCCTGGCCTGCTCCATTAACAACCCCAGCAACAGCACCTTGCTGAGACATGGTTGCACTCCTTCTAGCCCAAAATGCTCCCTAGAGGCCACAGAGCAAGGAGTATGCCTGAAGTCCAAGGTGCTCTCCTCAGCCCTCATCCAGCCTCAGGTCTGATAGGGAACTCCATTTCAAGAGGAATCTTTGCACAGCAGAAAAATGTCTCCAGAGTAAAAATAGCAGCACTTACTTCCACAAATATAAATCCACTGAAACATAGACTGCAAGCCATTGCTCTAAAATGCAAATATGTTTCCCAGGACTTGAAAGCACAAATTCACCTACTCTTCTTGTCTGTGCTGAATTCTTTGTGGGAAATCTCATGGCAGTCCTTGGGTTCTCTCCACATGACACCATACTGGATGTGGGAACACACCAGGCAAAAAGAAGCCCCAAGGTGCAGCTGATATTGGTTATATGCTTTTGTGAATCAGATTTCACAGGTGATTTTCTGGGAAGATTTTTGAGGCCGGATGGCCCTGGGGACATTTTGACTCACAGTAATCACAGTAGGGTTTTTTTGGTGACCAAAATCTCTGGGCTGGCTGGTGCAGGCACAGTTTAGGTCCCCTGTAACAAAATTCCAAAGGAAGTCCTTGAGACTTACTTTCTTATCACTTATAGAAATATCACCCTGTAACTGTCCTTTTGGCTTTTTTCCTGGAAAATGGGATTTCTCCTGTTTCTCTTCTCCAAGTCATTGCCTCAAAGGTTTGCCAGTTCCCAGTTTTGTAGGAAGGAAAGCTGCTGAGAAGTGGTCAGGCTGAGGATGAGGTTTCATGCAGAAAAGGAACCCCCAGACTCCACTACAGCAGTAAGTTTTGTGGCTGAGCGAGGGGTATATCCCCTCCTTCTAATTTTCTCTTGTCAAATGACTTCTCTCAAGTAGAACAGTTATAAATGGCTACTCTGGTATTTTTCAAAATGGAATTCATAAAAAGAAATATGCAAACCTCAACTTATTTTTAATGCCTTCTTTAATAAGTACTGAATGTTCTCAGCACTGCAGGGGAAGCAGAAGGAGTGGTGTATGCAGCCTATTTTCAGACTCTCAAACACTACTTCCAGTGCATCCAGTAATGTATTACTGATTTCTGGATGGCAGAACAGCCATTGAACTCATTTAATTTCTCAAAGCCTATCTAAAATTCAGTAATTGTCTTCAGCCATCTGAATTTTCACCACCTATCATTAGTCTGGCTGTGCTGAGCCTTCCCACCACTTGAGCCAGCCTGCCACTGCCACACAGTGCAAATGCCTTGCAACCCACAACACATAATGCTCTGATGTGGTGGCAGCTGTGTAAATCATCCTCATTTCCCTGGCCCATCACAGAGAGGGTAATTGCTCTTCTCTCACTGAACTTCTCTGTCTCATAGGAGGAGATTACAAGGTTACAGGCAATGTTTTCAGAACTCGGGTTTCAAACGTGTGAGTACTGGCAGGCACACATTGGGAAATGTGGTCCAGTTGATATTCAGCACAAAATTTCCTACCATCAGTTCTAAAAGAAATTGGGCTGCCATGAGTAGAAGGGAAGTTCTTTCTCAGGCTAATACATGATTAATAGCAAGAAGCCAGAGATTAGCTATGAAAAACCAGGTTTCTGGCAGGGCACCAGGACCACTCAATGCATTCTATACATACAAACACAGGACATTTTTGTATGAAAGTGACACAGTTCAATGTGCTGATGGAAAAGGAGTAGCAATGTGTGCTACACAGCCTGAAGATAATACAAAATAAATCAAGATAGTCTAATCTAAAGCTGTCTGCAAAAATTGTCACCAAACCACTAAGTAAGTGGGCAATAAGCTTGCAGATGAAATTGAGTGCAAATAAAAGCACAGTCAAATTCAAGGAGAAAATTATCTTGACTGCAACATGCCCATCCACAGCCTCTGAATTACCCCTTAAAAGCCAGAGAAGAGCTCTTGCTATCAATGTGACTGGTTGTCTGGAAATGTCACTCAGTGCTCAGAGACAAGTAAAGACAAATAAACTATGAGATGTGGTCAGCAGCATGACTGTTGTAGTAGAGTACCACATGTTGGTATATTTGGATTTAATATATTTTATTAGTTTAGGTAGCATATGCAGAAGCAGTAGATGAGTGTTCAGGATGCAGCATCTCAGGGAGAGAGAAGGAAATGGGAAACACGATTATACCACCTTATAAAAGCATATAAATGCATCTCCAATATTGCTTGCAGTGTCAGTCATCCCAGCTTAAAAATATGATAAATTTGAAAACTACAGAGATAAGGTATATGGAAAAGCTTCTTTTGAGAGCAGAAAAATATAGTTTTAGATTCTTCAGCATGCAGAGAAGAGATTAGATATGGGACTCTGCACAGACAAGAACTGGTGCTACAGTGATAGGGAAGAGTAATAGGGAAAAACAATTGATTTTCCACACAACACAAGGACTGTGAACATCTAATATAATTACTGGGCAGTAGGTTTTAAACAAACACATGGAACTGCTTCTTTAATGCAAGATTTAACTGAACTGTGGAAGTTCTTGGAGTAGTTTAGTGTTATTAAGTAGGAGAGGGAATCAGAACACATAAAATTGTAGGGATATAGGAACATCAGAAATGGAGGTGTCACATTTAAAAGTCAGTGGCTAAAAGAGGAAACAAACATCAAAATGCCCTTGTGTGCATGGGATATTTAGCACACTGCTGAAAAAATTGATCTTGTGAAAGCCCTTGGTGAAGAAAAAGAAAGGATGCTCTTTCAATTATTGCTGCAAAGAGTTAAAACTTGCTCTGATATGATATAAAGCTCAGCAAATCTTCCAACTATGTTATGCTGTATATTAAAATCCCGAATTTGCTACATTTTTAAGCTCTTCCCTCTGTAGCAAGTCAGTCAGTAATTGTTAGTTTTAGACACAAAACTCCATAATCCTTGGACTAATCATAAACAAGCACACATCCCCAGACACCCTTTGCCTCTGCCTCCTGTGATCCATACAGCTTAGCAGCCACTGACTTAGCCACAGAATAACTTATTTCTTGTGATCCTGGCCCTTTATTTGCTCCAGCTCAGGCTTTATTTGCAGAGTTATGTCCTGCACAAGTTTGCTGTTTCCAACTCTTTTTGCCAGGTGGCTACTTGGTAAGGGTTTGTGACCGACAGACTGAGCACGGTGGCTCAATGACACCTCCAATACACATTTAAGGAGTTTTGCCCTCAGAATTATGTCAGCCTGAGGATTAAAGAAATTGCACGTTCAGCTGACAGAGCCATGCCAGGGGATGGCCTTGGAGAGACACAGAAATCTTCTTCATGGCAGTTTGCCAGGAGAGCTTTTGTCATTCCTCTAAACACAATAAAATCCACTGGGAAAACAGCTTGTTCGCCAGCACGAAATGTGCAAAAGGGCATTTGCCACTCGAATTTAGTCATTGGACTGAGGTCTCTTCTGGCTACAGCTCAGGGCAAAGGGTGTATGTGGCAGAGAGGAGAGCTCATGGGAGCTAAATAGAGCTCAGCAGGGGCAGGGATCAAAGAGTGGCCATTACCCAAGTTGATCTTTGAGAGCTGGTGCAGAATGAATGGGTTCTTGGCAGCTCCTCTTCTCCCCAGCAACTTTGGAGCAGCTTTTAACTAAATACAGCACTGGGTAGAGCAGAGCCTGTGCATGGGACCTCAGCTTGATGCAGTGTTAAGGGGAAATATTGCACTTCACTTCCACTCCCTCACCCCAGCTGCTCTTGCACTTGACAGCCTATTTGTCTAGGTTGCAGAGATGATGGTTCATGCAGCACTTGCCAAATTCATCATTATGATGTCCCAGAGAAATTTCTTTTTTCCACATAATTCAAGTCACAGCAGTCCTGAGAGCATCTTTTACTCAGATCAAAGCTCCAGAGCTCTGCAAGAGTGACCCTACAGAGCTGCGTCTGCACTGGGTGCTGGTGGCTCACCCAGGAGGGGCACAAGCTGTTGCAGCACCCCTGAGGTCCCTGGCAGCTGCCTGTCCCCATGTCCCCTGTGCTCCTTAGCAGCCCAGCCAGGGCTGATTTTTTCTGTAGAAGCTGCCTTTGGCCTTAGCTTGCCAGTTTCCTCCCCTTCCCGGTGCAGCACTGCGTGTGTCCTCTCCTGCAGGAGCTGTGAGCAATGTGCACGGGGTGTTTGGGGCTGCTCCTAACAAGGGAGGCCCAGCTGGGGCAGCAGTTAGTCAGTGGCCATAATTACAGAGCCCTCCAACAGCACCACACAGGGGTGAGCTTGAAAGCTGCTTCCCCATGTAGCTGTTTGTGCCCCCAGGTCTGCAGGCTGACATCCCCTAATTCCACATTGCAGCTCCTGAAACTCTGGGTCCAACTCGTCACTGCCTGGGAACAGGCAGCAGATCCATATTTAAACAGTGGAATTGCCCTTTCAGCAATAGCCTATGGCAGCAATCAAGGAGGCTGCTCTTTATTTCGTGTTCTATGACAGTGTTTGGCGAGCAGAGGATAAGAGAGCTCCACCTGGCTTCCCCTCCCAGTTCCTGTGTTTCATTTTACGGCCTCCCTTTGCTTTTGCCTTGCTGTGAAGGCACTCCTACCTCACTACCATGCACCCTTAGGTCCTCCTCCTCCTCCTCCTGCCTCTGCCTGGCTGCCTGCACAGCCCCTCCACGTGGACATGTCCCTTGTCACCAGGGCTGTGAGGGGTGCGTGGGGGTAAATACAGAAGGAGTTGAGGGGCGTGTTGGTGTCTGCAGATCAGAGAAGCATCAAGTTCAAATATCTGCCTTTAATTCCTCTACACAAAGAGCCCCAAAGTTTTCACTACAAAGCAACAAATCCGTACCACAGATTTTCTGTAACTCTTTTTAACTGCCCACAGGAGAGGAGTGTGAAACACATTCCAAGAAAGGACTGTCGGTAAGAATTACTCTTTGTAATGACTTTTCCCTCCCTTGCAGTCTGGATAGAACTTTGAGTATGTTGCACTCAGCTTACAAAATGAAGGTAAAAGACTAGAAGAAAACCAAAAGAATACTTTGCCTACTAGGACAAAAATTCAAATGATATTTTAAGTTTTTATCAAAGACTAATTCACAGCATTTACTGTCACCCCAAGACACCCAGCTTTAACAGACTTAGATGACAGCAAACACCAAGGAATCCCATGGGGTTTTCCTGATTTAAACAGTTTGTGAAGAGAAAATATGTGTAAAGGTGAGAGCAGTTTTTCAAATTTGTAAGTTGGGAACAGAAATATTAAGAGACAAAGGGATCAAAATAAAGTCTGAAAAATAAAGAAGAAGAAAGAAAGAAGGTGTGCTGCATCTCTTAGAAACATCAATGCAATGACAACCTGGAAAAAAGGGAGGACAGGAGAAACACAAATTATGCTGAGAAAAAAGAAAGGCAACCTCAAATGTAGATAATGTGTAGGAGAGCCTCATTACTGTCTACAGTTATGAGAGAAAAGTTATCCATCCACTGGAAAAAGTTTGAGGAGGCCATAGCTGCAAAATTAAATCCCTTCAGCTGCACCCTATTTGGTTTACTCTTTCACTGATGAAAATTGTTCCCCATTAAGCCTACTTAAGTAAGCAGCAAACTCCTTTTCTAGGTTAGCTTGAACTCTTCTAGATCTGGGGACCACAGGTTAAAGAAATCCTTCTGAAAATGAGTTTAAATTGCCTCTTTGATGTTTTGGACAGACAGGTAAGCTTTTGGAGGAATTTTATACCCTTATTCACATTTTAATGTCTTCCCTACAGCAATTAATTAAAGGTGGACAGAACTGGCACAGCTGCATCCTCAGGAAACGGGTGGGTCTGTATATAAATGCTGGCATGTGCGTGCATGTGAGAGGGTGAGGGGCTGGAAAAAGTGTGAAGAAGTTAATGGTCCTTAAGACTTCAGACCACACCTTGGATCCATTAGATAAATTAGTTAGAGAAAGGGGGATGGTGAGAGCTGTTTCCAGCACCCCAGTGTACTCTCTGGTGCCTCAGGAGTGGCTGCCAGGGCAGGGTGCAACCAGGCTGCTCTTCAAACCCTCTACAAGCAAATCACTCATCACTGCAAGCGGTGATGGCTTGATGGTATTTCACTTGGCTTGTGTTGAGAGCTCAATTCTGAGAGCAGAGAATCACACCAGTGATTTATAAAAATAAGGGATAAACCTCAGCAACACAGATCTCAAAGGAGAAATAAAGACATCAGAGCAGTCACCCAGCAGATGTCTCTGCAGAGGGAGCACAGTTACTTTCTCCACCAAGCTTCACACCCCAGCAGACAGGGGAGAGGCAGCTGCATGATGGAATGCTCCGGTCATAAAATCTTTGTTGTCTGGGAGAGCAGGTAAATAAAACAAAGCATAGTCAAGCCTCAGGTCAAATTTATGTGTGTTTGTTATCAAGGCCACGCTCTGTAGGGCAGAGATTTTCCAAACATTATAACACCTCAGAGAATAGGATAGAATAGAATAGTCAGTGAAAGGAATCATCAACAATCCATCCTCTATTCCAACTGCCCAGCCACTTCAGGGCTGAAGAAAAGTCAAAATATTCAGGGCATTAATTTTTAAGGGCATTATCCAAATGCATCTTAAACACTGACAGGCTTGGGGCATCAACCACCACAATAAGATACCTGTTCCAGTGTTTGACCACACTCTTGTTAAAGAAATGCTTCCTAAAGTCAAGTTTGAGCATCCCTGATGAAGGTTTGAGCCCTCACTTGGCCCTCAAGAGAGTAAATAACATCTCTCAATTTGTATCATCAACAAAATTGCTGATGTTGTGTTCAACTTCTGCATCCAGATCATTGATAAACACATTGAACAGGACTGGTCCTGGAGCTGGACCCTGAGGAACAGCACTGGGGACTGTCACCAGTCAGATGAAGCTCCATTCTCTACAACCTTATATAGCCCTGGAATCCACCCAGCACACTGTGAATCCACTCATCCCACAGCTGGACAACTTGTCCAAAAGGATGCTGTGAGGCACACTTATGAAAAGCCTTATCAAAATCCAGAAAAACTGCATCCACTGCTTTCCCTGCATCTGCTTGGTGGGTGTCCTCAATGCAGTTATCACATCAGTAAAACAGCTTTCCCTTTGTGAAACTGTGTTGGCTGGGCCTGATCATTGCATTGTTCTTTCAATGCCTTTCAGTAGCACACAATATGATCTTCTCCATATTTTTTCCTGGAACTGAGGTTAGACTAGTAGGTCTGTAGTTCCCTAGGTCTTCCCACACACTTTTCTTGTACATTGGGATAACAGTGGCTAACCTCGAGTCAGCAGGGACCTTCCCAGGCTCCCAAGATATTTGGGAGATGGTTGAGAGCAGTACAGACATTATATTCCTTAAGTCTTTCAGTATCTGGGATGAATCCCATCAGGTTGAGTGGACTTTTGAACATGGAGCTGAAGCTTAAATTTATATATACAGACTGAAATTTTAACATATATGTGTACAGATAGTGTATGTATGTGTGTATTTATATATAAATAACACTTATCTATTGAAATACATATTCGAGAAATTATGGAAGCTAGGGTCCAAGACTAATCCTTGTGCCTGTATTATTTAAGGAAAAAAATAGTTGAAGCCATTAAAAATTTAACACCAGAGGTACACAGGTAGGCAGAATGAGCTTCCACCAAAGAGAGCTCTTTTATGAAAGTGAGAATGTGGGATGACCTCTAGCTAGATGCCATCCTAATGATGTTGAGGCTGTATATGTGTTATTAATGAAAAGTGCCTGATGCAAAAACTCTGGGGTGAGAATTTGAGTGTTAAATTATGCAAGTGGAAAGGACCTGGTTAACAATTTTTCTGGCCGAGGAACACACCCCGATAATGAGGAGAATTTCAGGTAGAAAACTATAGAATCTACCTTGTGACTTACCTTCTCATCTTCTCCTACTGTGTAAATGAGCAGGGAAACAGCCTGAGGCTGCAGAAGGGTTAAACACAGCTGTGGAAATGAGACCTGAGCAGGTCCAAAGGGGGAGGGAGCCTTCTGACCGAGCGTGCATGCCTGCAACCGAAATTCTTCCATTTGCTGACTCAAATGTCAGCAGTGAGAAATGGAAATTGGTTTGTCCCAGGTTAATATTCTCCACAGAGCCATCCATTTGCGCTCCAGTTTCCCCCCATCAGCTGCAAAGGAGGGGGAGAAGCAGAGCAGGAATATTAGCTCAGACTTGTGTGCCTAGAGGGGAGAGTTTCCAAAACAATATCCGTTAAGCACCCTTGAGTTTTTACAGAGTGAGTAACTTCCAGTGAAACACCTTTCACTAATCTGCTGCAACTATGGTGCTCACTGATGTAAGATAAGACATGGAGCTCCAGAGGCACAATTTCTGCAGGGAAAATGCCCACCTGGAGTGAGGTGGTCCATACCACTCACATGATGTCTTCATATGTGTGTTCACCTGAAGGTGCAGGGTCAAAGCTGAAGGAAAAGATTATAGTCAGCTCCAGATAGAAAATTAGTCTTATTCACGCATCCCACTGACTTGTAGGATCCCACCACTTGATCTCTGCCCTCTTTCAGGATTATTTTTAAGCTCTGTTCACTTTGAATCCCTTTCAGGTTAATTCTTATGGCTAAACATGGTTATTTATTTATATCCTGACTGGAGCACCACCAGCACAAACCCTTGGGATGAGCATGCCATACCTCCCCACTTCACACACAACTCACAGCAGCCTGCTGCAAACCTGTGTCTCCCTGTTGCTCAGCAGGTGGATTTTTGGATGCTGCAAAATTCACCTGTTTAGTTTTTAGCTGCCGTGATCACACTCGACAGCTGAGGAACTCTCTGTTTGAGCTTTTGTTCTCAACTGATGACAGCAATACAAAAGGGATTATGTTAGTGAGGCTGATTTCTGTACATTTACCCCACTGACGTCAGTGGGGCTCTATGGATACAGCACATGTTCAGAGCTCCCACTGAATGTGAAACAGCTCAGGATTACAAAAGTAAATATACTCCCCAACAATCTCCCCAGCTCAGGCCTCTGAGCAAGGAGGGCCAGCAGCAGCACGTGGTGAAAGCCCCCTCATGCTGTTCTCAGTCTCTGCATTTACTCTGCAGTGCTGAAGCAGGTGTTAAGCTCACAAGCCATATATTTTTCCTTTCCCATATAGACTAGAAAATAATGGGCATGAAATATATATGTATTCAAGAAGAGTTTCTTCCTTCTAAGGTCTCTCTCTGGATCAGGTTAGTGGAGCTTTTAGCATTACAGTGACTTTAATTTCTTTCCCTGAAAATTCCCTGAGGTGGGAATTGCAGATTTTAGACCTGGCTTGGGTGCACATTTCGACGGATGTAGACAGCTGTTAAAAATCAGCACATATAAGCATATCCTAAGCATGCAAATGAGAAAAGAAAACTTTGATTTCCCCACTCTTTCTTCCTTGATTACAGCTAAATGTTCATCAGTCTCCATAGTTACCTATTTACTATGGATAGAGCAGCCTCATGGAAATATTCCATTGCTGTTGGACACACCCTGAGATTTATTACTGTGAATTTTGCACTTCAGGTAAGAGGTGTTGATAGGGTGTTTGTTCACCTGCAATGGATAGTAAAATAAATTCATCTTAGATCTGTTGAAACATTTCAAATTCCCATTTTAACAAGTGTTTTATTCAGCTTCACCCTGTCAGATTTCTTGCAAAGATATTCTGAACTAGAGAGAGTTTATGAATGGATGATGAAAAGCACAGCCGAAGCATTTGTTTTATGGGGACAGATAAGATTATCTTTCCTAACCAATTCAAGTGATAGACATTGTTGAAGGCTCTTTAAAGCCACTGTGCTAGAGTCATAGCATCATTAATTATTCTGCAAATACCAGATCATGTTTCAAATAAGTAACAGAAATTATTAACTCTGAAACTTATCATGTCTAATTCACCTCTTTAAAAGCCACCTGCAGGAGTCTCAAATATCAAATGTCTGGTAAATGCAAAGTCTCCATAGACAGAGGCAATTTTTCCACTAACCTGTCATTAGAGAAGCCAGTAGCACAACCTTTTCTTTTTAAATACACCTTGACTCCTGTTCTTGTCTTTCTAACCATAATTCTCTTGATAAATTGTCAAAGAATTACTACTAATTACGTCCATAACTAATAAACTACCAAACAGTGGCCAAATACTGCTTATGGGACTCCAGTGCTGTTGCTGAGGCCACGTAAGTGTGAGAGGGGGTGTAAATCAGCCTTTCACATCTAGAGGGGATGATGGTGTTGCTTTTTTCAGCATAACTGTGCCTTTTCTCATGGCTGTGTGAGAAAAGTCATGAATTTGATTTAGCACTTGCTTCACTTGCAGCTTTGCCATGCTGTGAATGTGCCGGAGCGCTTTCAAAGGAATGTTTGTGTTGGGAACAATAAAACTAATCCATTTTTTCTGTGCATGTTGCAAGGCTCCTGCTACCTCCCTGCTGAAGGGAGATCAGTCCTTGCTTGTCCATGCCAGAAAGGTGGTTCAAGGGCAGTATTCCTGTCCCATCAGCTTCAGGGTGCCCTGGTCAGGGTATCCCCCACTGTCTCAAGTCCCACCAAAGACAAGAGAGTTATTTGTGTATTCAGTTACCATAATATTAAAACATAACTCTCAGTCAGTTGAAGCTGATTATACTCTGAAAGGTGAAGTCAGGGCATCAGAGTAAGTATGAGCTGGTGAGAGAGGCCAGGAGCAGCTGTCATTCATCTGTGTTGTAGGTGCCAAAGGATTACTGACACAGCAGGACCAGAGTATTTTAAAGCCCAGTGACTGTAAGGCTTGTTTTCCTTCACACGTGCTGTAATTCATGTCACTGCTCTCCCACTGGTTATGAACTCGTATCACTTATTTCTCAATCCATGTTTTAATTTATCCATACTGCTGTGTCCATGGCAAGTGTGTATCTGCAGTCCAGCCAGTAGTAATATCCTGTGTGCAGTGCAGAGGGATCTTCTTCCCCCAAGGGTGAAGACCTGTGTGTTCCTGCAGCCCCTGGGGCAGCAGATGCCTGCATACCCTCTTCCCTGCCTTGTGAGTGCCTCCCACCTGACTGGCTTCTGAAACTGCTTGGTTGTAGCTGAGCCTCTCTTACAAGACTGAGTAGCTGCTATTTTTCCTCTGCTTCTCACCACCTCCCCATCACAGCACAACTGAATGAGAGCTACTCCAAGTGGCTGAATCACCGACTGCAAATGGCTGGGATGCACCAAAAGGCAGCCACATTCCTCCCTCCCAAAAATGTGAGCTGCCAGGGGGCTGGAAACACTGCATCTTGTTAACTCACTTCCTCTGCACACCCCACTTGCCAATGGCCAAATAGGCAGCTACTCTAAAGCATCAGTAGCAGGCAGAGAGGATGTTGTGGGATTTCATCCCAGGATGCTACATCAGACAAGCGCACATAAAAAAGGCGAGGTGCATGCATAGAAATTATCCCCCCTGCTTTAATGCTGCATTCACTGCTGAAAGTGGGAACTCTTCCATGCTCTGCATAAGGCCAGAAGTGCTGGCAGCAATGCTGGTGACAAGAAGGGTCTGCACCTTGTGTCATTTCAATGGGGGCTGCCAAAGAGTAGCTTAGGGAGGCTGCAAGTTTCCTTCATTCCATTTGTTGCTCCAGTGCTGTCACACCTCCAGAGTGGTCACTGCAAATGTGTATGATCTAAAGAATCTCAGCCTGCAGTAAAATAAGGTTTGAAAGAAAAAGATAAAAATGATAAGAGAAATGCCTACGTACTGATGTATATGAAAAACAAATTTTCTGGAGAGGTGCAGTATATTTATTAAATGAGCTGTGAGAACAGGAAAAAGAATAGGCAAGGTTCTGAAGTTATACAGCCTGGATGGGCATGAATTCAGGCTAGATCAGAGGGGCCTGGAATAACCCATGTTTTATGAATAAAGCAAGGAAGTAAATTCTGAGCTAGAGGCTTACCAGGCACAGAGGAAGCTCCACACAGCATGGAAATATGTCTGTGTTTCCCCCTATGGAATGTGAGATATTCCTCCCTTGAACTACCACTGTAACCTGGGCTCCCTGTCATTTACAGCAGAAAGAGATTTGTGTCTGAGGAATTTGAATTTCATGAAACCAGGGGGACAAATGACCATGCACTTGGATGAGAGCTGTTTTCCTCAGCTGCCTGTCTGTCAAGTGCAGAAGGCAGCAAACAGAAGAGGAGATGTGCTGGTTGCTGCATGGCACAACCCAGCCTCTCCGTGAGCAGTTACAGTAGGTTCATCTCTCTGGAGCCACTCTTGTTGAGTTCCCATTTTGCAGACATTTTCTCTATGAAAGTTCCTGTATAACCATCCCATCTCCATTCTAGTTTGATGGTACTCATTCACCTTGCTTCACTGAGGACCTTAGAAAACTGTACTTGCCATTAACATCCCATGAAAACATTGACTTGAACAAATCTCCCTTGGGGAAATGGGTGTAGGCCACACAAGATCAAAGCCACAGAGGGATTTAACCCCCAAACACTCAGTGTCTACCTGGATCAGTGGCAGCCTCTATATATTACTAGGGTCTTTAATTTCTCTTCTAACTTTGTATGCTCAAGGCACTTATTACTGGACAAAAGTCACAGACTTATAAGATATTCAAACATTCACAGAGATCTGTAGTCTCCAGAGTTAAATCCTGCTTCCATTTCCACACAGCAAAGCTGCTGAGAGCACAGCAAAGCTGCTGAGAGCACAGCAAAGACTGAATGCAAATGAAGACATCATTTGACTCACAACAATTTGTGTGTCTTGACAGGCAAGGGCCAAACACAGCACAGACATTGCCCCAGATAGTTCCTAGTCTACAAAGGCAAATAAACAAAACCAGCCAGAAACGACTGGTGGGAGGGAAATGAAAGTTATGCCATGCATTTTAGAAAAGGTCAAGGCCAGTGAAATTGCCTGCATATCAGCTTAAGCCAACTTCTTCAGTAATGGCTCATTCCTGCTCTTATTTGGGATTATGTTCCCAAATGTGACAGCTAAGATGAGCTTTGAAATCTCAAACGGAAATACAATATTGTGCTATCTGAAGATCATTCTTTGTGAGCCCAAAATACAGTCTGTGGTTCTACTGGCTTTGGATTCCACCTGCTAAGTGGATCTAGCTTCTCCTGCATCTGTACACAGGCAGCAGTAATTTGGCCCAGGACCACAAGGTTTCAGTCATGTCAACACAATAGTTAGGAGGAAAATGGCTCAGACAACTGGTTTGATCCTCCTTTCATCCAGACAAAGTTTTCACATCGAAATACTTCTGAAAAGTCAACTGTGACACAAACAGCAACTGCAGATACTAGAGATACTGAAAACTAAGAGCCAGAGAAGGTTTCCCACATAAAGATAATTGTTGAATTCAGCCTCTGTATATAAATGAAACACATCTGTTGGCTATGTATATTATGAAAATTATCATGCTGGATTGAAATCCTCTGAAGAATGTTACTGAACTAATCACACAGACTGTCTTCATAGACATTTTAGAAGGGAATGCAAAGCCAGACTAAGCAGAAAAAAACAAATATAAACACAAAAGATAAAGGTAGATCTGTGTGTATACAAGAAACAAAGAAAGATGTCACCCTTATAATCAACTCTGGTAGCCAGATGATGCCTGAGGTCAGTCTGAGGAGTCAGTCAGCATTTTGGACTCAGAGGGTCTCCTTTGCAAGGTGGACCTGGGGAGGCATTTATTTGCTACAATACTGTTGAATTATGAAGAACAGACATAGAGGCCCCCTATTTCCCTATTCTGGCAGCTCCCATTACCTGTTTTTTTTTGGTTTTTTTGTAAGAGAATTGCTGTGTTGTAGGGAGTGGTTACTGGAGAGGGAGGAGAAGGCAAAGGCAGCACTGACCCTTCCCAGGGCAGTTCAGTGCTGTCTGGGTGCATGACAGGGCCTGTGCATCCCCCCTCACATTGCTGCAGCCACATCTAGTCCTGAAACAGATCCACACATCCTCTTTTGGCTTCCCAAATGATCCATGTTTGGGGCAGAGGTTCCCATCACTTTTGCTTTCTGTGATTTCTCACATTTCTGACTGGTGAGGGGCAGCTGATGGGCAAGGCAGCAGAATGATGGTCAGGCAGAACAATCAAGAACAGTAGGAACACTGCAAAAATAGGACAATAGCAAGAAATCTAGGGTTTATACCATCAATAAACATGTCCAGAATAGAAAATTTGGCAGTCAAGATGGCAGAAGAACCAGCTGAGGCCATGGGCATCACTGCCAGAAGGCACTATCCCAGAAGCCTGAAGGGTCCAAGGCTCTCAGTGGATGGGAGCTGCCACAACTCTGCTCAGGCCAAACTGGAGGCTTGCCCACTTGCTTGTTAAATCCTGCACACTTCACACTGGTGTTCATCAGACAGCATTTTTAAAGCTGAAATCCCAATTTTCTCCATGTCTTTTAGAGAGGAAGTGTCCAGGCTTCATGCCAGTTTGTTAAAAAAGACCAAAGCTTTAAAACTTACCCTTTAAGCTTTAACTTCATCTGCAGAATAGGTTTAGATTGGATATTGGGAAAAATTTCTTCACTGAAAGGGTTGTCAAGCACTGGAACAGGCTGCCCAGGGAGGTGATTGAGTCCACAGCCCTAGACATGGCCTTGGTTCTTCATTATGAACTGTGTTGCTTTTACCCCTTGTAATTTTCTTGAAAGGGAGATAAGAGATTTTTAGATATTGTCTGCAGTTCTCCTTTTCATACAAATGTTTTCAGTGTTTGTTTTCTATTTACTGAAGCAAGATATAATTGCAGTTAGTGTTTGCTTAAACAAGATAAATGTTTACAATTTACAATTATATATATATATATTACATATTATTATAATGCATACTATAAATAATGTATTTTTTATTTCCCTAGAAGACACAGGATTTGTGCCTTAATTTCAGTGCCAAGAAGTAGTTTCTAGCAGATTTCTATGATTGTGTAAAGTGAGTGTTCAGCAGGGGGAAGGATCCTGCAAAGGTGGGGTAATCCCACTTGTAAACATGGCTCTTACAAGCTGATGGAGGTTTGATTGATTGAGATAACTCTGAGGAACTTTAGTGGTGCTGGGACCACTGAAAAGGCAACACCTTTTCAAAGACCAGATCTTACTACATAATTGTATAGAGTGCCAACAAACCTGCAATTCTTCATGCATTTCACAAAGGAGATAATCTGCACCTTACTCCTTGAGTCCCAGTGTTGTTTGGGAAGGAGCCATATAATTTAGGAAGGAGCCATAAAAAATGCAGCAAAGCAACACTCACATCAACTCTGTCTGCTGATTCCTGTGATGTTATGCAGGTCTAACTATCATTTGTCTTTTAACTCGGTCAAATTCTCTTTGAAAAAGTTAATCCTATGCACAAAGAAATATTGTTGTTCTAGTTATATTGTTATACATGTCAAGAGATAGATCACATTTATTATTGTTTAGGCTTATACATTACTCCATTTCATGAATAGCTGTGGCAGTGTACTCAGGAACAATAAATCCTAATGAACACTATAATGGCAGAAAGCAGTTGTACTAAATTGTGGGATGTGGCCCAAGCAATGAAAGGGAAATCAGGCAAAATCAGCAAATGCTTACTAACTGTCCCAGAAATGCTCTGTGAGGGTATGGGAAAACCCACCACCACTAGAAATGCACTAAAGGAAGAAATTTCAGGGCTCCTTCATGCTCCAGAAGAGCCACATGAGCACTTTGGACTTAGGCTGGGACAAAAGAACAGTGATTTGTAAGGTCTTGCACTGAGTCAGAGGTTGCTCACTAGTAAGCAGGAGACAAAATGCAATGCAATTCCCTGCCACTGAAACACCCAGCACTTCATCCCAGGCTCCCCAGAGACAGAATATAGCTTTACATTTAAGAATCCAGTTCAGTAAAGCACTTAAGTAGATACTCAATAGCAGACAGAAAAATCAGGCACATGTGGCTCTATAGGAAGGGCTAAATCTGCTCCAGACCATGCCACAGGGCATCCTCATCTCAGCAGCACAAATGCAACAGTTGAGCTTCTGGCTGTCAGTCCTTTCTTCCCAATCCCCAGGTTTCACAAGATTTAATGTGAAGTCCAGTGCTAAAGCAGGAGCACGAAAGGACTCCCTCTGCAGATGATTCAACCCCCATCCTGGCTTGCATTGCTTCACTGCATGCTGTCGTGGCAGTGATAGCTCCTTCNTGGATATTGGGAAAAATTTCTTCACTGAAAGGGTTGTCAAGCACTGGAACAGGCTGCCCAGGGAGGTGATTGAGTCCACAGCCCTAGACATGGCCTTGGTTCTTCATTATGAACTGTGTTGCTTTTACCCCTTGTAATTTTCTTGAAAGGGAGATAAGAGATTTTTAGATATTGTCTGCAGTTCTCCTTTTCATACAAATGTTTTCAGTGTTTGTTTTCTATTTACTGAAGCAAGATATAATTGCAGTTAGTGTTTGCTTAAACAAGATAAATGTTTACAATGTACAATTATATATATATATATTACATATTATTATAATGCATACTATAAATAATGTATTTTTTATTTCCCTAGAAGACACAGGATTTGTGCCTTAATTTCAGTGCCAAGAAGTAGTTTCTAGCAGATTTCTATGATTGTGTAAAGTGAGTGTTCAGCAGGGGGAAGGATCCTGCAAAGGTGGGGTAATCCCACTTGTAAACATGGCTCTTACAAGCTGATGGAGGTTTGATTGATTGAGATAACTCTGAGGAACTTTAGTGGTGCTGGGACCACTGAAAAGGCAACACCTTTTCAAAGACCAGATCTTACTACGTAATTGTATAGAGTGCCAACAAACCTGCAATTCTTCATGCATTTCACAAAGGAGATAATCTGCACCTTACTCCTTGAGTCCCAGTGTTGTTTGGGAAGGAGCCATATAATTTAGGAAGGAGCCATAAAAAATGCAGCAAAGCAACACTCACATCAACTCTGTCTGCTGATTCCTGTGATGTTATGCAGGTCTAACTATCATTTGTCTTTTAACTCGGTCAAATTCTCTTTGAAAAAGTGAATCCTATGCTTAAAGAAATATTGTTGTTCTAGTTATATTGTTATACATGTCAAGAGATAGATCACATTTATTATTGTTTAGGCTTATACATTACTCCATTTCATGAATAGCTGTGGCAGTGTACTCAGGAACAACAATAAATCCTAATGAACACTATAATGGCAGAAAGCAGTTGTACTAAATTGTGGGATGTGGCCCAAGCAATGAAAGGGAAATCAGGCAAAATCAGCAAATGCTTACTAACTGTCCCAGAAATGCTCTGTGAGGGTATGGGAAAACCCACCACCACTAGAAATGCACTAAAGGAAGAAATTTCAGGGCTCCTTCATGCTCCAGAAGAGCCACATGAGCACTTTGGACTTAGGCTGGGACAAAAGAACAGTGATTTGTAAGGTCTTGCACTGAGTCAGAGGTTGCTCACTAGTAAGCAGGAGACAAAATGCAATGCAATTCCCTGCCACTGAAACACCCAGCACTTCATCCCAGGCTCCCCAGAGACAGAATATAGCTTTACATTTAAGAATCCAGTTCAGTAAAGCACTTAAGTAGATACTCAATAGCAGACAGAAAAATCAGGCACATGTGGCTCTATAGGAAGGGCTAAATCTGCTCCAGACCATGCCACAGGGCATCCTCATCTCAGCAGCACAAATGCAACAGTTGAGCTTCTGGCTGTCAGTCCTTTCTTCCCAATCCCCAGGTTTCACAAGATTTAATGTGAAGTCCAGTGCTAAAGCAGGAGCACGAAAGGACTCCCTCTGCAGATGATTCAACCCCCATCCTGGCTTGCCTTGCTTCACTGCATGCTGTCATGGCAGTGATAGCTCCTTCTGGTGTAACTCCATTGTCTTAAAATAGACCATCTCTGAAAGGACATCATTAGAGTCAGCAGTTTGTTTTGAACAGAGAGGAGTGCCAGGCATTGCAGGAGCCCGACAGCTTCTTCTTTTCAACCCCATGATTAAGACAAATCTCCTGAGCAGGTTTCTGAGCTGAACACCTCTCTGGCTGAAGTGATGTTCCCATCGTTTTCCTTTCATGTTTCCAATTAGATGAAAGAATTTTGCATGGAGCTTCCTGTGATGATGTTTACTGTCATATCTTTTCTGCATGGTTGCATACCTGTAACCTGTGTGTCAGTGACATTAAAGTAAAAGTGAGCCTCAATATTACAGGCTCAGATAATTGATGTAGTATGACAGAGGCTTTCTTCAGAAGTCTTTCCATCTCCTATACTCTGTATCAGGGAGTTTTGTCCACTGTGTTGTAATCTTGCTAGTCACGGTCCTTCCCACAGTAGGAAGTAAGTGTCCTAAGAATTAATAGGACTCTTAAGGAGATTAAGTCATTAATGCCTTTGTTAAGTGAACACAACATTATTCACACACATAGAGTTTAGCATGTGCTCAAATGCTTTTAACAAGTGCAGATGAAGGAAGGAGACATCTCACTCAAAAACATACTGCAGAATTAGAGGTGAAACAACTGCGTGCCCCTTCCAGGGCACTGAAATAAATATGACCTGCTGCCTCATGCCAGTTTCATATGCTTGTAAATTATTTCATTCCTGACTTCCATATGTCCTTTTGCAATGCTTGCATTCACTCCACAGATTCTTTTGAGATCACTGCTGACGTATTTAGAGAAAAAACAAAGTAAGGCACATTTGCTGAGGCAGAACATCTTCCCATCTCTACAACGATTTCCTTTCTTTTTTGGTCTATAATTCATACCACTGTACCTGATTTCAAACCAACATTTCAAAAGAAACTCTTCTTGAAAAGCTAACTTTCAATGCTTTTCCTTTTTAAGGCTGTTGCTTTTCAGGTAATTTTCCTTATTGCTGTGCTGTTGACTCAGAGCAGTACAGGACAGAAGGAGGCAGGGAAGCAAGGACACCAGGTCAGTACCAGGACTTCTCTGCTATCCAGGGATGAGCCACTTATATCTTCAAGCAATTTATGTCTTTTCTGGGAGAAGGTCAGTAAAAGATTTAATAGTAAAGTGTTTCCTCTCAATTATGAATATAAAATATCTTTAGCCAAGTGGAACATTTTTAAGCATCTGTATTATAGCAGAGCTGTAGGCATAAGCAGAAACACTTCCACACCTCCAGATTACTTTGCCCACAGTTCAACTCCTCTAAGTAGCACAGGAACACAGACAAGTGATGGTCTCTTTGCTGCCACTCTTTCTGCATGGCAGTGTATGGAGATACAGTGCAAAAAGTGGATTCACCTGAAACTTAGAAACTACTTAGAAAATAAACTTCTTGGGAAAGGTTTGCAGATTTTCTATCTGTTTCCATTTCAATGACTTCTGATCCTGAGCATTTGCTCATGACTTTTCTAGTCTACTAACTCCTCAGTTTCCCCTCAGCTACTGTCAGAATTTTGTGCCAGTGTCACTTGGCAGGCTTGGCCCTTGGAGGGAGCTGTTCCTTCTCCTGATGACAGCTGCCGTGGCCTCTTCTGCTGCCAAGGCTTTTCAAGATGTGAAGACAAGGAGACTGGCAGCAGTGTTGAACAAGATTTATTCAGCAGTTCATTGTCACGGATCCACAGAGGCTCAAAGGGGCCTCCAGAGGACAGCTGCTGTGACCTCTGCTTAAAGGGGGCTACTAAGAGCAGGTTGCTCAGCAGAGCTTCAAAAACTCAGAGGATGAAGATTCAACATCTCTCAGCTATTGCAGTTTACTTCTGTTCAACCAGTCTCACAATGGATGATTTTTCCCTTGTATCTAATGATAATTCCTCCAGTTCCAACTTGTGTCTATTGTGTCTTGTTGTATCCCTGTCCACTGCACTGCCAAGAAGAGTTTGGCACCATGTTCTCTATCCATGTCTTCTGATGGTTGGTTGGGTGGGTGGTTGGTTGGTTGGTTGGGTGGGTGGTTAGTTGGTTGGTTGGCTCACCCCAGCATGTCTGTGTCTTTTCTGCATTAGGAAGCCTGAATTGGAACCCACTACTCTGGATGTGTCTCCCCAGTGCTGAGCAGAGGGGAAGACACGCTTCCCTTGACCTACTGGCAATTCTTGCCCAGCCCAGCACACTGCTGGCTCATGTCCCACTTGTCCACCAGGACCCCCAGATCCCTTTTTGCAGAGCTTCTGACCAGCCAGTCTGCACTGGTGGATGGGGTTGTTCCTCCCTAGGTCCAGGACTTATTTCCCAGAGTTGAATGCCATGGGATTCACTGAGAGTCTCTTCCACAGAAACTTCCAACAATGAGATGTCAGCCAGCATTGCCAGAGCACTCCTACCTGCATCCACCTCTGCTCCACACTGGTCTGCCAGCCCCTGACTGTGAGATCTCAGTCAGAGCAAGAGTACCAGGTAGTCAGTGATTAATAAAAACTCATCTACTTTTAATGCTCAAGTGTTAATTTACAGATCTAAGTGGCACAGGATCTAGGGTGAAAGGTACAGTATTCAGGGTGAGCAGTGAATTGTTGTGTGTCCTTCAGATTTTAGAAAGCTGTTCATCTGTTTAAGTGTTTCCTTGTAAGGATAGTCTATTGAATTTTTTTTCTTTCACAGTCTGTTCCTGCTTATTGTGCTTCTTGTAGCCAAAAAAAACCCCACACCAAAAATACCATTCATCTGTGCATAAAGAGTACTGATGGTATTGCACCACCTCTAATATTTTATCAGAATAAAATTTAAGTGAATCAAGAAGCTCCTACAAATAAAGATACTCTAGAAGTTTGTTCTCTTTTGGAACAAGTACTTTCTGCTAAGAGTTATCTGCTTTCTGGTTCTCAATTTATGACAACACATACAGCAGCAGAAGGTCAGGCATGGAACAGTCCAGTACAGGCAATGAGGAGTAAAACACCCTGTGGAGCTTGGCAGAGCCTGACATTTTGATTATCAATGCTAGAGACAAAGTCCTACTTCCCTTCATATCTTTTATACTGCTGCTTTAAGAATTAATGCCATCAAATCTCCTGGATTAAAGAAGATTTTTAAAAAATGCATGTGGGAGGGACAGATTCAGTAGGTGGAATTTTGATATTGGCAATTGGATATTGGGGGCAGATCATGTCAGGATGGCTGTCTTAGCCCTGGTTTCACAGGGATCATGCCCATGTATACACTTTTGGTACCTATGCCTCTTCAGCCCTTCAGGCCTTCCTTCTAGCAGCCCTGAGTGGAGAACTGGCATTACAGTTTAAAACAGCTGCAGAGGTATTTAGGGGAAATGGAGCACTTCAAATTAGTACATGACCATCCACCCCACTGACACGCATTTTGGCAACAGGTCCTTTCCATGAATGAACAGTGACTCAGAAAGCCTGATCCAGAGGTCATGGGGAACTTCTCTTTTGGTCTCACTGGACTTGGATTATCTACATGACAGGCTAAAGGGGTTTGCACACACCCAGCAAAAGTGTGGAGATAATTGAAAGCTTATCTGCAAAAATGTAGTCTACAAGATCCTGTTCTACAAGACTGGTGCTTGCCCTCCTGAAATAGTCAGCTGCTTTCATTCCTGCCTGAGCAATGAAATTAACCTGATGGATTAGCTACTATAAAAAGCATAAATACTCTGCATGAAAAAATAAAGCCTGCCATTCCCTGATGTTTTCTGTTGCTGAATTCTCTAATAATTGAGACTGGTCTGCCAAGGCAAACTTGCAGGCTCTTTGCCAATTTATTGCAGTGTCTGAAAGGCTACACATTACCCTCTATGACCTTTAACACCAACTCATGGTGATCTTAGAAATTACACAGGGAACAAGCAGAATTTGTGTGTGTTCATCCTATTAAAATTATTGCTGCAATAGAAGAATCATCTGCCCATTTAATGGGAGAATATGCTTTTAAATAACTCTCTTTGCAGACAAGTATGTGCATAATTTGTTCTTTTTTAAATAAAGAGAAGGGATTGGGCTCCCTCACACACACCAAGGAGAGCATTTTCTGATGGTTTTGTTCTGTTTTCCTGTGGTTTAGCACTGTTAACATCAGTGGCTTTGGTTGGTTCTAATTTAAGCTAGTTCTAGAGACTAGACCTGCTGAGGGCTGAGTGTGGAGTACATTTAATGACGTCCACATTGAATCATCCTGGTCATCCCCTAAGGTTATCCCAGACTGATTCACAAGGGCTTACAAGCCCAACAATAGGGATGTTAACATTGTTCAGGCTAATGGAAGAAAAGCTGCAACCATGAGCATATACCTCTCTCAGAAGATGCAGTTTTGCACTTTTCAATCAGGGAAGACTTGGGCAGGATTTTCTGGTGCAGATCCCCTGGATTTAAGAACAGCAAGACTACATTTTTATCTAAAAGCTGTATGGGTCAGGATCAAAAAACCCAAAGGGCAACCCAAAAGGCACTTCAGAGTTTGTAAGCATCAAAGCAGAGCCTCTTCTCTGCTTTCCTGAATCAAGGTGGCCTCATTCAGGGTGCTGGTGGGAAATCAGTGCTGCTTTGCACCCTCACCAGGGCATGTACCAAACCTCTTCTGGATGTGCATCAGTCTCCAGAAGGCAGCATTCACTACTGAAAATCTTCTACTACCAAAAGTGTTCTGCAGAAATTACATACTGGTTATTTTTTACATGAATGGCTAGTCTGAGCAAGTCTTTAGGAATGAAAGCTGCTCTGAAACATATGAAGGGATGTGCAAGATGTTTTCTGTTTCTGTTTATCTTCATTTTCTGCAGAGGTGCTTATTAACATTTGCATATAACTTTAGTTTGCCAAACTGTAATTTGTCTGCTTCCCAAATTAAAATGGACAATGAGAATATGGCTGTTTTCCCAGCCCACAGTGCAATGTTGGCCATGTGTTAGAGAGTGTTGAACATCTAGTCACGTAATAATGCAAATGAATTGGAAGAAAAAATATAATTAGCTCATTAAGAAAACAGAAATCCCTCCTGTCAGGCCAGACCTGATTTAGCAGTTTCATCATTCATGTCCAGCCAGGCAATACAAAGTACAAACTTCCTTTTCATTTGGTTTAGCCTACCTAAGACATAGGAAAATGTACCTAAAATTAGACAGTATGTACTAGCCCACTTTGTCAGGAAGGCTTGGTTCCAGTCATTATGAAGCTCTTTCTTTTGGTCTTATGTCTCTGATCCCAACCTCAAAGAGGTACCTGGGTTGATGCAAAGGCTTCCTTCTGTCAGGCTGCAGCACCCACTTCATACATCACTGCTGCTTGTCCTCCCCACTCCTGCCCAGAGCACTGGCAGTTCAAAGGGATGCAAACCCTCCAGCTCACATCCCCAGGTGGAATAAAGGAAACACAGAAAAAGCTTACAGTAACCCATCCATGCATAGCCTGGGGAGATGCTGGAATAAGCATTCTCGAGAAATACATATTTCTGTGAAACCTGAAAAGTGTTAGGGTTGACAACCTTCTTTTTGTAACAGACAAAGGTGAAAAGAGTGGAAAAGCCACATTTCAGCTGAGAGCCACAATTACTTTTCTACAAAACATCCAGTTTCGATTCTTTTATCTGGTCAAAATTCAAAATCTTCATAGGGAGAAATTCCAAACTTTTCTATGCTGTCTGGCTGTGCAGGAAAAATAACACTGCCAGGTGTAGCTCAGGGCTCATCTCCTCTCATTAATATTTGGCTTTTTAAGGATTAGCTGTTCTCAGTCAAAAGTATCATCCAGTCTTAGTGAAGCAGCATCATTTGACAAACCAGGATTCAAGGGAACCTGATGGATGGAAATGGGGCTGTGGTAAAACTGTCAAAAAACCCCTTCTGCTAATATCAGACAGAAAGCTCTGAACATCAGGAGGTCATGGTAGAAGACAAGAAAACTCTTTCCCACCATCCAGGGGTAGCAGACAATTCAGTAGATACCAGAGTAACTACTGTGGGAGAGCAATACTTGATGTAGGGAAAGGGCACACACAGGTGGGAAAAAAAAGAGCAAGTGAGCCTCCTGTCAGAAGGTTCAGCAGTGTCTGCAGACTCTGGTATGTGATGCTAAGGCATCTTTCCCCGTGTGAACCCCCAGTTTTGAAACCTTACCTTCACATCTTGTCTCCTCATGGTCATCTAAGAGCCATTGGACTGTTCATATACTCGAATCAAGTTTCAAGAAACATTCTGTGAAAATCAGGATCTGAAGGACAAATATGGCAGTGTCCTTGGAAAAGAAAGAATGGCCCAGAGGATTCCTTTTGGACTGTGCAGCTCACCTGCATCCCTGTACACTCCAGGCAAATAATTTCTTGAACAAGAATGAGAGCTAACAGTGACTGAGTAGAAAAAAAGCATCATGATCTCCAGAGAAAATTTCCAGCTCCAAGACGTGATCCAAACCCCTCAAAAACAGAGGCAATCCTTAAAAATTTTAATAGTAAAGAATATTTGATTATTTTGCTCTCTCTTCTTTGCCTTTACAGTACGTGTTAGTAAGCAGTTCTCTGCAACCCATTGCATGTCACATAATTCCTTTCAGTCACACCTTGGAGGTGGAGAAGTTAATTTTGTGACCACAATTTGACCACATAATCATAAGATTGGGTGAACTGAGACCTTGGGAGGAATGCTGCATGCCATTCAAGTTTCATGATAACATAAGGACATCTGGAAACACTGCTGTGCTATCTCTGGGCAGCAGAGCACTTGGGCAGGAGTAACTCAGCATGTCCACAGCATCATCGAGTGTCAGCAATTTGTTCAAGAAGTAAGATTGATTTTTGTATTAAAAAGGACCATGTCTGGCAACTTTTTGAATCATCCTTAAACATCAGCTCTTATCTTATCCTAAGCTGAGTGCTGAGATCCTAAGGTCTATGCTGAGCACTGAACCCTGTCCCATGGATGTACACAGAGCAGAGCCACTTTTGGGGACATCTTTTCTGGCCCTCACACAAGAGTTACCCTCCAAGGCCATGCCAGGGTCTGCTGCTTCTGCTGAGAGCATCTCTGTGAAAATCTGCCCTGCTCAGTAACATCAGCTCATCTTCCTTCTGTCCCTGCTTGCTGAGGAATTTTTATGGTACCCTTTGGGACAGCTCCAGGAGAGACAATTCCAGCAGCAGGCAAACACACTCTCCTCAGGCTCTTTTCAGGGAGCACCTATCCTACTTTTAATCATCATCAGTACCTAGAAATGCTGAAATGTCATGCTCTCTTGTGAAGAACAAGGTCACCTCCTGGTAATTTGTCCCTGCTGACAGCAGTACAAGTGAATACAGAGCAGTGCTTCTCCCCTGACAGCTGCCCTTAGGGGTATGAAAGGCTAAAGTTCAGAGGGGCTTTTCTAAAAGCCATCCACCCAATCTGAGGAGCAGATCATCTCTGTGGCCCACAATGTTTTGAAATTATAGTGTACAAGCCCATAAAAGCAACAGAATTACATTTGCTGTCACATCACAGCTAAGCAGAAAACGCAGTAGGGAATGAACTCCCTGCTGAGCCCTAAAGCCACATCTTGTATTTGCAGTGAGTTTACCAAATCAAATCACAGGGTAATTTAGTGAAACTGAAAACTATGCACAGTCTCACAGGTAATACCTGCTTTCAGATGTAGTGGAGCATCTCATGTTTAGCTCCAAGTGAGGAAGGGGTGCATATGCATATAATGGCACTGCAGGCAATGCTCCAAAGAGCAGTGCAAAGCAGGTAATAAAAGTGCACCAAAGCACCAGGGAAGACTTGAGTTGATAAATAGACACCATTTACAAGATACAGACAAGTTTGGAAACGCAATTGCAGGTAAAATAGTCAAATAAAGAAACAAATAGGCTCCTGCTTGAGAGATTTGCAAATCACATACTCCATCTGCAGCACGCCCAGCAAGCTAAATTGGATTCAGACTTACTGAGAAATCTTTAGAGAAATTCTGTTTTCTTTTATTTCCCTGTGGATATATATTTTCACTGCTCTACCTCCTACCATGTAGCAATAGGACAGATAAGAATGATTGTCAATGAGTGTAATATTGTGAGCCACACAGGAAAAGAGAGCTGCTGCTGCTGCAACAGTTAGGCTGATCTGTGCCTGTGAATTCCCAGCACAGAATTAAGGAATTTCACATAATATTACAAATTGGAAGGGACCCACAAGGATCATCGAGTTCAACTCTTAAATGAATGGCCCATACTGGGATGGAACCTGTGACCTTGGTGTTATTAGCACTGTGCCTAACCAGCTCTTAGATGATGCATTTTTGCATCCAAATTGATTGTGTACAAAGATTTACAACTGAAATTTTCAAATCAGACTCTGATATGGGGCAAGTTCAGTTCCTCACTTTTGATAAAGGTTGTTGCATCTCATTGATGCTGTATCTTCCTAAGTAAAGGACTGGTTTATTGGTCAATGAAAGGTTCTGGACATTAAAAGATCCTAATTCAGATTGTGTTTTGATCACCTTCTGCTCATGCCAAAAATCAGAAACACCCAAATGGGAAAACATTAGGAAACATTTGTTAAGTTACTTTGCTTTCCAGCCACTGACTCTGAAATAAAAATAGCAAGACAAACTACATGGTAATGTTCCTTGACAAGTGTTGCTATTACCAGCAACAAGGAGATATTATTTATTGGCAGCAGCCCAGATGAATAAAGCTGCTTCTAAGTGTCTCTGCTCTTTTCTTGTTGATATAAAAGTAATACTTAGAACTGTAGATGGCTGCTGAAACCTTCCTGAGGCTGCCAGAACTATGTTGTGTCACCTTTTTGTGCAAGACCACATAGAGAAATGTCAAGAAGATCTGTAGCACTGTGTTACAGGAGGTCAGGGACTTTGTTTCAAGTCAAATTTTCCTTGATGTACTCACTACAGTTAGTCAGAATGAAAATGGTTTTGAGGGAGAAGTTGGACTGCTGAAACACAAGAGTGGCAGATGCCTATTTGCTCTTTTATACTATCACTCACTACAGGGAAAGGTCTGCAGCTTGGATTTTCAGAAATGTTTGTTCAAGCTCCATTAAAATCCACACAAATTGATATTGTTCACCTGAAGTTGCAGACCCCTTCAGAAGATGTACTTTAACATTAGCTTTCACCAAGTACTCCTTACCTTTTTCTGCAGCTACATGTGGACTGATTTAGAGATTAATTTGTCTGTGTTTGCTTATAATTATATTGTATTTTTACTACTAATTTATCTAGAAGCTTTCTGCAAATGCAAATTAAACCAAGATAGATTATTCTTTTAAATGGAAACTTCACGGTCAAATTACTGTGACAAGAAGGAGGCAGAGGCATTTTCTACCTCGATCAAATATCTTATTGCTGAGCAAGATGAAACACTGCACAGTGCTGAACATGCAAAGAGAGCTTTTTATTGAACTATCAGTCCCCTATTGCTTGTGCAGTTCCTAATTCACAAGGCTGCATTTTACCTGCCCATGCCAAGAAGGATGAGTCCAGGGAGAGCCTTTGCTCAGCAGGACAAAACAACTCATCCTCCTTGCCTCTGAGTGCCAAGGCTCAGAGACATCCCCTGCACTGCTCTGGATGCAGCAGCAGCTCCTTCTTGGATGTTCTGGTGGCTATGAAATCCCTGCAGGCAACATGGGAATCATTTGGTGTGAAGTTATGCCTGAGATGGAACTCCTTAGGTATCTCCTTGCTCCTCTTCATTTCTATTCTCTATTTCCTTCCAGATCTTTTCCCTTTCAGCTTTTACTGCTTTTCCCTCTGTATTTTATCTTATGGGTCTTTTAATCTTTACATAATAATTTTCCTGGAAGTATCATGACAGCTTTGGCATTTTAGTCAGCAGAAATCTGTGAAGCAATAACCTTGTCTACTATAAACAAGAAAGCATGAAGCAGCCAGATAATTTCATTTGCACATTTCTCCATTTTGCTCAATACTGTAATAACAGGGTCCAATTCAAAGTAAATATTTTGTGCTTTCCAACCTACTGATGCATGGCAAAAAATTTATTGAGTTACACTACATCAATTTTTTGCAGGGAGAGTGTAAAAACAGTATTTGTCTCATTCCTAAATAATTTCAGAGAGAAAAGTGGTGTGATGGACTAACTGTGTTACGACTCATGACATGTACTCATTTAATGTGTTTGGCTCTACAAATGTACACCATGTAGTTGCAGATAGGCAAATATAAAAACGTGGCAAAAAACCATTTTCCTTCAAATATACCCAATGTCAGAGGAGATAATAGCTCAGTGCAGTTAGAGATTCCAGCTGTAAAAAGAAATTATGAAGGTGAAGTCTGTTTCCAATATTAACTGTGAACCTGAGGTCTGCCAGGTTCCAGCAGCCTGAGGACACTTGAAATTTATTATCACTTCCCTGAGAAAGTCTAAATGATCCCCATGTCTTCAGGCAACTTGAAAGGTGGGATGTCACCTACTACAGGATTGCCTCTCACCTGCCATGGGTGCTGCCTGGCAGTCTGTGCACATTTGCAGGGGAAAGCCTTCACAGACACACAACATAACTCTGGGACAGTCAACAGGTTTGGGAGAGGGATATCCCATGAGCATAGATAGTTGTCCTCAAAGCTGACCTTGCAGGGGTACTGATGAAATGTCCCTCCACAAAGAAATTCTGGGAGTAATTTTTATCAGATATGCCCAGTTCCTTTGAGTCATAGATTACTGGAATTTTTTATGTGGCCAAACTTTTTATGTATACCAGGTCAAGGCTGAGATGATGTTTTTGTGTTAGATGATGCCAAATCCTCTATGACCCATGCCACGGGAGAAACTAGCACACAGCATAAGCAATAGGACTTATAGATGAAATACAAAGCTCTGGATCTACTTCCTTAATTCCAATGCAGTGTTTGGGGTCAGGAGTGATTTTCCATCTGAATGACACACCATTTTCTTTACAAGGGATAAAGCAAGACCGACCAGCCAGAACAAGACAGGTGGGTAGTATTTCCATTGGGAAAACAATGGACTAGGATTTTTTTGACAATAATTTCACACCTAGAAGCTTTGCTTTCTCTCCATTGAAGTGGAACTCCTATTCCCTAATAGGAAGGATTTAGGGGAGTTTCTGAGTGAAATTATTCTTCAAGGCTCAGATCACTGTAATTAATGACTTTGGAGGCATTTAAAATGTTTCTGACAAAACAAAATCATACATGAACTCCAGAATATGCTGAGAAGTGATAAGGAATAAAAAGGTGAGATACTCTGTGAAAAGATGGAGATAGAGAGAGAAAACCTTAGTGTTTTTAACCATGGGAGTAGACTAAGATTTCTTTATTTGTTTAATGGTGAATTCCAAACCACCAGTGCACTGTCAGCTCTCATTGTCAGCTTTGAAAGCGCAGAGATACCAAAGCATTAGACACAAATCACATGGCATACACTCAGTCCCACCAAAATTTCTCAGTCCTTATGGGACTCTACTGATCTAAATGGAAACAATGTGCTTTCATTGCGCATATGGAGGAATCACTGCCTAAAGATGGCTTTGAGATTGTTGACAAACAGTTGAAGGCCACTTACTGAAGGAGCTCAAAGCACAAAGTGAACAAACTCACCTTTACCTCCTTCTGATGTTCATAGCCAAAAACTGGGCGAGGCATTAACATGGCCTGGTTTTGGGGTATGTGGGACACACAAAAAGAAGGTAATGAACTAATTATATGTAAACAGAAGTGAATCACACAAGCATGTTACTTAATATAATACCACTATAATACTACAAAAGACTTCTTGTCCTTTTTACAGGAACTATTTGTCCTTCCTCAATCCACTGAACAACTTTATATGGGAAGAATTATTCTAGATATTTCTTCCACCCTTCCTTCACTCTTCATGTGCTTTGAATCAATTCATGCTCCATGGCAGTTCCTGCAAATTAAAACATGAAGGAGAAAAATAGGTGTCAGATTAAAAATAACAGCTGATGAAATGCAGTTTAATATCCATAGATTAATATCCCACTTGCTGTAGCCAAAACTGTGAGTCCCCATGTATCAGTGTGCATTTTTGCATCAGTTCTAAGGACAGGGTTCAGTCACATAACTCCAGCTGTCTCAGGTCACTAAGTGACTGCAATTGCTGTTTTGATATCTAATGGGGATAAATAGATGCAGGAAACATGAGTGCAACTCACCTTAAAACTGAGTCAAGGGAGATTACACGAATCACCCTCTGAAGGTGCTCCCGTATCCACTGAGTGCAGAACGAGTCTTAGGGGCAAGCTTAGCCCTGGTACTTGGATTTCAGTAAAGTGCTAGACAAGAAGAATCACAGCTCTCAAGAGTGACATGTTTGTGGCTACCATGACAGAGGTGCTAAACAGCTGTATTAGTACCTTGGGCATCTTAACTCTCCTTCAACCTATTGCACACACCTGCCAAAATCACCATCCATGTACGTTTGTGTCATTTTTACTGCATCTGGAAACCTCTTCACTTCTCTCCCACAGCTCTATGCTATTTTTATCCTCTGCTTTAAGACATGCTGCTGCTGCCAGTTCCTCACTTGCAAGCGATCTTGTTAGTCCCCTCTGCTACCCAATGCAGGATGATGCAAGGCTGATGGTTCATCTTACCCATTGCCTCCAGAAATACTTTAAACTTTGCAAAAGCAGCTGAATAAAGTTTTCCCCTGGCCTTTTCTCCTTTCATTCCTGAGACCTCTTGGTTCCAGCTGCAAACAACCAAGCAGAGGGTGACTCCAGGGCATTGTCTGTGATTGCATGCATATTTTATCTGTTGTATATATCTGAGTATGGACAGTAATACACAGAGATATACTTTAACATGAACACTAAAATAAAAACTTAACAAGTTTATTATAAAGATCCTACTGCTGTAGACATCCCCATATGAGATGATCTGCAACTATGTCAGTCCAGGTGCAAAGGTCTGTGCAGCTGTGATCCCCTTGACATCTCACTGAATCTCCTCCTTCAGAGGTAGCAATGTCTGGAGCTTTCAGGCAGTCTGAATTTCTATGTACACCCCACCCAAGAGGAGTGAGGTGACCATTTCAACCTAGGAGCCATGACAGGCATAATAATATAACTTTGAAATTCAGAAAATGGCCACTGTTCATGAGGCTTAAAAAATCCCAACAAGCAGATGTGACTGTGTTGAGATCTTGAAGTTGAATGACATACACACTCTGTATTAAAATCAAACTCCAAACTTGCTTTCAGGCTCTTGACCTTGAGGAGGAGTCTACAGAAAATGTGAGAAAGTAGAGTGCTTCTTTGGAACTTTTGCTATCAGTGGTAGAACCAATGCATTTGAAAAGCAGCAGATGAGTTTTTGATACTCTTGACATTTCCAGTACTTCAGCATCTGATTTTTCTGAAGAGACCTGATCACGAAGTGCTAGCAGGAATCATTGCAAATATATCAGGCAAGCAGACAATTAGTCCTTTACAAAACCCTAAAGAATGAAACATCACAAATATAATGTGATTTCTGAGAACTGGAAAAGTCTACCAGCAAGTATTGTATGCACCACTGCACCTTTGAAGAGCTCAGCAGGCAGTTCTTCCTGTAGCAAATGGGTTTACTGTAGTGTTACTAAAATCCTGCAGATAGTGTAAATGCAAATGTATTATAAAAGTGGAATATTAATAAGGGAAGAAAGAACAAAATCTGTGTCCAAAAGTTAACCAAAAAAGATTGTCTTTTACCAAAAAAATGCAAAGAAAAGTTTGAAAAAGCACTGAACTCCCTGTGAGCAATGTTCAGAAAGAGAACAGGAGAAAGCTTTAAAGATGGGGGTGTTTTGTGGACTGATTGGAAGGTACTGGCTTTCATCCTTTACTGTTTTAAGAGTAGAAGCATTTGTAACTGATTCCTTTTTAACCTCCAGCATTTAGAATTTCAAGCTGGTCACAGTCCAGCCCCATTACTCAAAATGGGCATGAGTAAATTTGCTCTCTGAGTAAAGAGACCAGTGCCAGCTAGAGAGCAAGGAGGTAAAACTCATTCAGCAGTGGTCAATGCAAAACAGTGCCACAAGTCACACTGGAAAGGAAAGAATAAACTGGTCAATGATCTTGCACAGTTTTCACAGCACTTAAATTTGGGTTTGGAAGTGAAAATAGTCAGCTTCAGGACAAAAAATATATAAAAGAAAACAATCCAAGACTGCATATTTTGTTAAAAATTCTCAGAATTCCTATTCTTAAAATAAATTGTTGGGAACGGTCCTTAAATACCAAGGCAAGCCTGACCACCTGTACTGAAAACACCCACAAAAAAAAGGCTTGTGAGATCCTGTACCAAGACTAAATTTATTAATACCTCAACAAAGTAAACTTTCCCCAGCATAAATTAAAACCTTGCAAACCTAATATGCAAGGTACAAGTACAGAAAGATGCTGGCCCATTATGAAATGCTAAGTGCAAGCTTTTAAAGACACTTCCATACAATACTTTTAGGAATGTTTCCTAGTATACATATAACCTGATTCAAGGATTGTCATATAAGACTCCCATGTTACTGCATCATGATGAGATGTCTGTGTTGTACCTTTTGTTGTTGCTATTATTTTTTAAACCATGTGTGGTCAGTGGCTGTAATGTACAAACTCATTGAAATGACAAAATCCAGTCACCACCCACAAAAATCAATGTTGAAAGCAGTTTGAGTCTAAAGGAGTCAATATTTGGCAAAGAAGCAGGACTGAAAGAAATACTGGAAGTGCTAGCCCCTAAAAGTGGAATTTGAATGAATGGGGAGAATATGTGGCAAATGACAACAGATGGCAATTTGCAAGTTGCATTTTATTTAAGTGAAGTATAGATGATTTTAAAAAGTTGCCTCTTTCCAGAAAGCAGCAGGTACGGGAACTTCACTTTACATCTTTTTTTCCATTAGATATTAAACCTGTACTAATAATGAAGGGTTATTTTTTAGTGTGATTTTGGTGTTTACTGAATTTGGCATCGAATAAAATTGTCAAAACCACGTGTAAGGCAATTTTTTGTTTCAGTCTACCAAATGAGATACACAAACAAAACTATCAAGTTATCAAAGAGTCTCTTTGTTCTTAACTTTGATCTCAATCTCTTTGTTTTCCCTGTCTCCACCTGCTCACTTTGGGAGTTTGTGCCCCTGAGGTCTTTCCCTCTGACTCACTGGACTTTGAAAGCACAGCCCTTTTAGCAAAACCAAGTACAACTTCGAATAAAAAGTACTTTATACTAATGCTCCATCTGTGAATTGGTTTGGCTATTCAGAAAATTTAAATATATCCACTATCCACAAGCCATCTTCAGCTGGTTTCCACTTGAGGAAAAGGTAACTCAGTGTTAATCCAGGCGTTATCCTCCAGGACTATTTAAAGCCACGATAGGAATCAGTCTTCAGAGCAACTTTTGGACAATGTTTCTACCTGATCCTCTGTAACTCATTCTCCTCCCTAACATTTTTGCTGTAACAACAGGAGCTCCCTGGTAATAGAGAGCTCGCAGTGAGACATCAGATGCATCTTTTCACTCACTGCCTCGTTGTGCTCACACTGTTAATATTGTAATAGCTACTACACAGCATACCAACGTCAGACAACAAGGAGAGTTAATTATCACAGGCTTTGGGGCTTTGAATCACATCCTATCTACTAACATTTTGTCTGGAGCAACCAAACACTTGATAGAAGTCCCAAGCATATCATTAAATCCCAAGGAGACGTTTTTAGGGCAATGTTTCAGTAGCAAGTAGAAAGGTAACTTCTTTGATAAGCCACTTAAAAGAAAAAGAAAGGAAGCTCCATCCAGGAATGTTCCCTATTCAGCAAACACCCCTGGAGCGCACAGCAAAACCACCTCTGTACAGACTCGAAATGGAGCGATTTCTCAGCCATGGTGTGACACTTCTGCCGCCGATGGCGCAGTGACACCTGCTGATGGAAGCACACATTGCAAACATCACTTGGGAGATGAAGGGCGGCTGCACGTCTGCACTAAGCCTAAATTTTCTTCTATGTCTGATCCCAGCGCTGCCTACTGTCCTACAGTTCTACCGAAAGCACATTGCCAAGAGCACTGCAGACCCCCAGCCATTCCCTTCAGCCTGTGCCTGGCCACACCACTGGCTGGCCACAACAAGCTCACTTGCTCTCTAAATGCAATGTCAATCCCTTTTTTATGGGACTACAGGTTGGATTGGACATTCAGTGATAAAGACACCTGCTCTTTACAGTGAGCAAAGGGCTTTTCTCACTGCAGTTTAAGTCTTTGGCTTGCTCCCTAATTAATTTCTTCTAGCTGTTTGGAAATGACACCTGGGGAATGTATCTCAAGAAAGGAGCAGGATTTAGAAGCAAGGTTGGAAGGGTTCTAAGCACTGATTGAAACCTGAAAGCAGAGATTCATTCAGGCCCCACTCTTTCATATACTCTCATGAATTTCCACCAGCTGGATATCTGTTTCCTTAACTGTGTTTTCAGTCTATATTTCTACATTACCTTTCATTCGTGCAATGGTGGAGGAAAGGCAAGGTTACTACTAGGCAAGGTTAATTTATATGCAGTTTTAATTATCTTCAGGCCCTGAAGGTCAGGATTGGTTTTCTGGCTCTGCCACTGAACCTTGCAATGACCTTTTTCAAGTCACTCCTCTGTTAGATCAAGAGTGCCGTTGTCTCATTCAGTCATGCCTGTTACCTGCTCAGGAATGAGCTCTCTTTGGGTGTATGCTATAAGCTCAAGGTTTTCTCAAACTCTACCCACTACAAAGAACAGCCCCAGACACACTAAAAAATCCTTCTTAACAGGCAAGGGATCAATTTAATATTGACAGAATAATGAGGTAATACCTAATTTTGTAACTGGACATTTTATACACATTTGTTAATTGGATATATATATATATAAACAGGATGAATGACCATGATGTAAAATCTCTTTTTGCCTCAAAATCTGATCAGGAAATCTTTCTCTTTGGGGCTATTCTGTCTACTCTTCAAGAAGCTTCCTTCATCAAATCAAAACTCAGCAATCAACAGGTGCCAATTCTGCTGTGGCCACTTTCAGTAAGTTAGTATGTATCAAGGTTAATTCAACTAATATAAACAACACGAAGGTCTATAAGAGACTTGTACCCAATTCCTTGCCAAGGGAGGTGTTATCTGAACAGCTGTACCTTCCCTCCCAGCTGATTTCCCAAAGTGCCTCCAACGATGTTTAAACCGTCTTAATTATTATCTTTGGCAATTGTGCAAGGAAAATAATTATTACAGTATTTATCTTTATTGCTTAAATGCTTATAGGGAGAGGCAAGATGCCTTTTCTTAATTCTTTGACAATAATTAAAATTAAAGCATAGTTTCCTATTAATTTAGATTTTTATATCTTTAAAGGCCTCATCTTTTCTGCCTCATACAGCAGCTGGAAGGGAATGCACAGCAACAAAAATATGGGAGAAATTACCATTTTTTCTGATTGAAATTAGAGTCGGAAAAGAAAAACATCACATCCAGTATTCATTAGAACTCTTTTCCCAGTTAAGCTGTTATTACTATCAGAATCAAGCTGTCAGCAGCAGCAGATGAGTATGTGCATTCAGCTCTGCCCACTCACAACCTCTGAGGTGGGATCTGGGGGATCCAGACAGGACACGTAGAACCAGGTGTGCAGAAATCTGGGAGAGCTGCCCATTGGCCTGATCACCAGCCCATTCCCAGAGCACTTTGACTGTTGTCAGACTAGCATTTTCCACTGGAGGACATTTCCCACCCGGTATTTCTGCCCAGCATCAGGGCTGGATGTTATGTGAGCTTTAGTCCTCAGGGCCTTCACTCACTGCCTATTTCCCCTTCCCTCGCTCTGTGAGTTATCAGGCATGTCTGACCTTCCTGCTGCTGAGGGGGTTTTGTGGGGGCATTAGGAAGTGATGCTCTCTGCAAAGATAATTATGGTGTGTGGTAGTGCAGAGCTGTGAAAGCAACAGCAACATCACATCTCCGGCAGCAGCCTTCTCCAGAGAGTTGTATGCAAATGTATTGTAACTAATATGAAATCCTCCATTTGTTGCCTCCCTGAGGGCATCATGCTAGCCACTCACTCAAGGTTTCTTACAATAGTTTCTAAATATTGGAGAAGGTCTCATGGTTCATTGAGACCACAGGAAAAGTCCCACTGGAACCAAAAGGACTGGCTCAAGCTTGGCACTGGCCTTGAACAGACAACTTTGCAGGCTCTGTTGAGCAGGGCAGGCACAGGCAGCAGGACCTGGCCATGTCTCTGCTTGCAGAGAAGGGCAACATGCTGCAGCTCAGAATATTAACTTGTTAGTATTCCTGACATTTAGAGGCACTGCCTTCCACGTTTGTCTGGGCAGTGGTGATTTTTCATTTATGCTCCTTCATTTGAGACACTTGCAGAAGCTGCTGCATTGTTGCAGTGCAGAGATATTTCACACCTACTCAGGCATGTCCGTATAGTTTGGGGCAATTTTCCACAGACCTCATGATGCCGTTTGCATCATGATGAAAACAGCCAAAGGTGCTGCCTAATCTGTCAGGTTGCAAAGTCACATTGAGTCCAGGGTCAGCTGGAGAGTCCAAACCCTGCCCAGGCCCATGCCTCTGGCCCCTGCTTCTCAGTCCATCATTACCACCAGAATCAGGACAAGAAGACAAATAACTCCAGACAGAAGCAGGGAAAACTCACCTTGTCCAAGATGTCCTGCTGGTACTTTCCTGATTGGAGAGACTAGGTAGACTGGGGTTTGTAGGGATTTTTTTTCCCCTCTCATATAAAACTTCATCACAAAATGCTGCACTTTCTGTCCCTGCTTTTTTTTCCTTTGTCTTTGGGAAATTACTTTAGAGAGAAGTGATAAGTTAAACAGCTATTCTTTATCCAGAATTGGTGGATGGAGCAATTCTGCTCTCTTTCTGAGAAAGGGAGCTGGTTTGGGAAGAGTCCCTGGGGCCAAGCAGGAGCTGCCCCTAGATCACCTAACAGAACATTTTGTTGAGCACTTGGTGCACATGTAAAAGGGACTGTGCTATTTGAAGGGCTTCGAGCACCTGTGTGAACTATTGCACCTAGACAGGGTTTAGAAGTAGGCACTAAAGAAAAGAAAGCAAGGTCAACTCAAAAAAAGTGAACTGTCAGAAAAAGCTGAAGGGATATGCAGTGGAGGCACAGCGCTGGCTGGAAACAGAGCCAGAAAAAGTGGAGGAAGGAGATGAACAGCCTCCAGGTATTCAGAGTGGCTATGCTCAGCCAGACATACATTTACACACTTCACAAAATAAAGGGCAGCACCAAAGACCAAGGACCAAGCACTGATTCCATCACCAAAGTTTTCCCCTGAGGTGGGAGGCGACTCCTTGTCCTAAAGGGTGTCCTCAACCTCTGGCCTCACCCCAGGGCCACTCTACTTCCCTCTGGGGCTACAAGGGCAGGGGAGTGCCCACCTTCAGCATCTGGTAGCCCACACTGTGATCCAGTGCTGGGAGAAGCCTGGGACCAGCAGTGACTATCCAGCTGTGAGACTGCCTTGCCCTGCTTCTCAGGCACCTCCTCCCCTCCTTCTTCTCCATTAGCAGGACTGTGATTTTAGCCACTTTAATAAATGTCAAGATAGGTCTGGCCTGTGGGTGCAATATAGTCATAATTAGTTTCCATAATTGTTTTTGTTTGTTTGTTTGGCACATCTGGCTTTTTCCCCAGGGAACTTTGTTGTGCTGTGTTTTGGTTTTTCCTTTGACTGTGTCTTGTGCTCATAAAAGTCAGTAAGAGAACTCATTTTGACATGAATTTGGAACATTTGGAGCCTGTTTTGATAGGAATTGAAATGTGTCAAGAGGGATCACATCTTTTTTTGCTCTAATTTTTTAGCAGAAAATTCCATGAATGAAGTTGAAGACTTCCACTTCACTAGAACACTTGGCAGAGGCAGATTTAAGTCCCCTCAATCCATCAGAGCACGTGCCTTGGCCACCAGCAGAGCATGTTGGAAGGCAGATGCACAGAAGGTGTGTGACAGCACGGCCACTGCTCGCTCACACACCCAGGTGCCACTCACCTCCTCCATGCTGGAGGCACTCAAAGATCCAAGCTCACAGACCAGAGTGACTGATGTTTAAAAATACCTTTCCCAGATGAGGGACCAAACCTGATAGGAGCTCAAGGGCATGGGAGGCTGGCCACCACCATTTCCAGTTGCAAGGTGAATTTAGGGGAACTCCATCAGACAGAGAAGTAACAGGTTCTGTGCATGCCAGGGGCTGAAAATATTAGAGGCAGGAGGTGAAAAGAGAATAAAAAAGACTTTGTGGATGCTTTTTGCAAATAAAGACTGTGGTGTATAGAAATATATGAACTGCAGGATCAATGGCCCACCATGGCCAGTGCTACCAGTAAACTGCATGATTTTTAAAGGCCATGTGCAGCAAAATCTGGAATTCATGGATATAAAACACAGACTGTGCCTGTGGATTTCAGCACTAATATATTTTTTTCCCAAAGTATGAACATTAATGCTGTTTTAAATGAATGTGATGAAATTTCAAGAGAGAATGTGGTCTTTTCAAGGTCTGTGCCTGATAGCTTCACATAATGGGAAGAAAAGACAGAACAAATGTGATGTAGACACTTATATCCCAAGTGATATGAAAAGTGTCTGTGCCAAGCCACTTGGAAATTCTCATGAAATTAAATAATTCTATGTAGAAAAATGTTCTTTTCCAAAGCAAAGAGGCATGGGAAGGGAACAAGCTTTATAGACAAGATGGAAATGTGGATTAAGTATCTAAATAGATTGAAATAAGTGAACAACCACTGTCAAACAATGCTGCATTTTGCTTAAACACAGAACAGGTTAATGTAAGACTTTAGGTTCATCTGACAAATACATCTGTAAAATACAGCACACCCCTGGGAAGGGAGAGAAGAAAAAACCTGTCTCAGAGACAAAGAGGTTTGTTTTGCAGTGACTGAAGCACAGGCTGACCACAACCAGTGGAAACCTATTGTCCCAAATGAGTGTGCTCAAAAAATCACCAGCAAGGGTACGAGTAAAAGTCAGACTTAATATTAAACTACAAAGCACAACAGATTTGTTGGCAAGATTGACTCTACTTACAAAGGGCAACTAAGGCACAACAAGAGCAAAGCAAGCAACAACAAAACCAAACAAAATCCAGGCAACCAAAACAGAAATGAATTGAAACTACCCAGGGGGGTGTGTGTGTGTACATCTCTGTGTAAAGACAGTGTAAAAAAGGATGAAAAGGAATGTGGCCTAAAGCTTAACAATACTTAAACTTAACAGTACCTTAACTTAACTTATACCTTAATTTATATCTTAACCTTAACAATCTAGCAGAGATATATCACTTAACAGCATTTAGCCTAAATTATAACTATAACTTAACTTCCAGATTTGCTACAGCATATGTGTCAAGGGTATACATGCAGACAGAAACAATCGGTGAAAGACAAGGTACCTGTGGAAAAATCTCCCTCAGTGGTCAGTGAAAATACTCACTTTGAATAAATCTCCCAAGAGGCAAAGGATCAGGCCTTGAGGAGTGAGGGTATCAGCCCAGAACATGTCATGGTTTGGCAATACTCCAGGAATAGCAAACCTGAGGGTCATCACTTTCTTTGAAAGTGTGAGAATAGGAATGTTATGCCATTCAGGCCAGAGAAATATTTTCCAAGGCTGGTCATGAGAAAAACTGAAGTTTATTAGGAGCTCCTGAGAGTGGACAGCGTTTTTTGATAAGCTCAGAAAGAACTGAACCTAGGTGGTGTTTTCAAGAATGAGGCCTAACAAGCATTTTCTCAGATCACACTGCAGCCTGGAAAGGAGTTAAGGGGGAATGCACCACCACACCTGTCCCCTGCTTTAGGTGCTTTTTTTTGCCACACTGTAGATCTTTGCAGGGGAAGCCTTCAGATCTAAGCTTCTGAAAATGGATCAAAGGTACAAAAACCTTATCTTCCTTATCTTTGTCCATATAACTCATGAACAGATGTCAAAAATCCCATTTTAGGATCAAATGAGTGACTTAAGTTGCTTAAAGAATCACCATCAAAGGTATTGTCAAAAGCAGGTTTTAATATAAATTTGTGGAAAACGTGACAAAGTTTATTGGCAAGATTTCACTCTATTAGTACATAGGTGAATCATACAAAGGAAAATAGGGTTGGAATCCCTTTAGAATGATCTGCACAGAGTTTAGGGAAGCAAAGGATAAGGGTGCAAAGGATAAGGGTGCAAAGGGAGTAAGGGAGACCCTTATGCTGGAACATGAGTTTCATGAGAGGACCCTTTGCTTTCTAAACCCTTGACAGGTTCTAGGTGTGGCTGAGTCCAATCTTACCAGTCCTAGACCTGGTCAATAGTTTATGTCTACAGAGTTTAGCAGCACTTAATCATTGGTTAATTTAACATTTATAAAGTGATTCTGTAGAATTTACTACACTTACAATAGTGACTTAGTTACAGATCTGAGATGGCAAAATTTATGCTATGCTTGCCATAGGGTGTTCGAATCAATTCACACATGCAGACACACAGACACAGAGATGTATATATCCATATCTATAGGTACCAATGTGCCTGTTAAAAATTCCCCTGTGTGTCAGTGAAATGTGTCAAATATCTTGGCATTTCTCAATGGGCAAGGGTTGAGCCTCAAGGGGTTGGGAGTATCAGCAAAGGCCCCATCCTCAGCTTTAAGCAACAGTTCTCCAAGTATCACACACGTGGGAGTTCATGAGCTCCAGGAGTGTCCCTGTCAGAGGCACTGGTTCAACCCACTGCCACCTAGGAGAGCTCAAAGGACCTCACTCAGGACCACTCTTTATAGGGTTGTGAGATTATTTGCTTCAGTCATAAGTTTCCACACTGGCTACAGCCCAGGTCAGTAATTATTGGAGTTTCCAAAACTCCACCAACAATGGTACTATTCCACTCAAGCTGTGATTGAGGTAGGAGATGTTCCAATGCTGTCAGGGATGAATGAACATCCCCACTCCCATCCTTCACCTCAGCCAGGCACCAGGAGTTCCTGATATGGTCAGTGCTGCTTTAACTTTAGCCATGCAAGAGTTTCCAGTGTGGTCAAGGGATGCTTCACTGCCCAATTCATGACACAAATGCCAAACTCTAACAGCAATTCCAGCAATCAAAAATCAATCCCAAGGGCAGGAGAGGATGTACCACCACAACTGGAGAGCTCAGAAGTGGGCACTTTTCTCCAAGTGTAGCCTCATCCATGCTGAGCAGAGAGTCAGGAATGTTCCCGCAGTGTTCTGGCAGTGTTCTGTACAAAACACTGAGGAGAACTCATCATCATCACAGAGGAGCTCCATACTGTCTTCCCCCATGCTCCTTCTGGAGAACGTGGCATTTCCTCTATGAGTGTGAGAGAGGCTTGACCATAAACAGAACTGAAAGAGCTGTGAAAGCCAGCTGGGTCATAAAAATTTTGAATATACTAGGCTGCATGGGCAGAGAAGCAGACAAGGCAAGCTTTGTGATCTTATTTCCTTGAATCTGTTTCATATTTCACTTTTATTTCCTGGGAAGGAGAGATACAGACAGAACACATTCATCTCTGTCAGGAGCAAGTCCAGCCCTCACTAACATAACAGGAGAGGGCCAGGCCAGAACAAGCACTTTTCAGTGTAATTGCTTTGCCTCAGCGATTTCGTTTTATCACAGCTGATGTAAGTGAAGGCGAGTGAAAGGGACCTGAGAGCACAGCTAAAAAACGACACAGCACACAAAAGGCTTCAGCTTTCTCAAAGACAGATCGAGTCTGTCATCTTTATCTGACACTAATTGGAAGCTTTTTCATTATCACTGCCAAATTCTGCCCTTGGCTACTTGCCCATAAATCTTTCTGACATTTTCCAGTGGGAGCTGGAGGCAGATAATCTGAGGGCAGAATCTGATAGGGAATTGGTAGAAGGACACAGCGGGGGCCCAAACACTTCCCCTTGGAATTCTTCCCTTGCCCTGATTCAGGCACATCTGATAGCTGCAATGGCACCAGCTCATCCTTTTCCTTGGATCTGGGGTTTAAGGGAGAGCATGAGGTTTGCTAGTTTTGAGAGAGATGAGATTCAGCTTTAATTTAATTTTCTTTATTTGCTTGGCAACTTCTGGAGGTGGGCTGGAGAGAGGTTGCTCACTGTAATGCCATTGTTTGCACTGGGATTTCAATGGAGTTTGAAACTGCTTATACTTTGGAGAGCTTTACAACTACTTTCCAATACCTCATTTGAATCATATACTTGGGAAGGGACAGAGCTTAGTCATCCTGACCAAGAGGCCACTGTACATCAAGCAGCTGGTGGTCCACACAGCACATAACCCAGATGGATAAAAGCTGAAACCAAAGCTCTCTTTAAAAAGCAAACATGAAAGAAACAGCATCGTGCAATGGAAAAGGCTCATCAACTCAGGCAAAAAATGTGGATGCATGGGCCAGAAAGGGAATTTTAAAGTTATTTTGAGCACAGGATGAGGTTTAGCCTTATTTTAGAACTTCTTTCTCTTGTAAAGATGCAAATGAATTCACAACCCTTAATTTCCACAGCACAGCTAAAATCTTGCAACATGCAGAGAGGCATTTTTTAAGTACCAGAAATCCAATAGGGAAATAGTAGTATAATTAAATAAGAGCACTCCACTGTGCAAATGGGCTGGCCATATGTCCATCTTGTTTGGTTTCTGAGTGTCCACACATTTATTCACAGGTTTGTTTCAAAAATTTTGTGTCTAAATTGAAGCCTGCTAAATGGAGGAACAGATAGCAGTTTGGAGAAGAACGAGGTTCCTTTTTCTACCTACCTGTACCTTTTGCTGTGCCTCATGGATTGATTTACATATATACAGGTGTGAGTACTGACAATGGAAGGACAAGCTTCATGCTGGAAAGATGCAATGGACATTGATATAATGGACAACATGCCATTGCTATTGTTTGTTCATCTCTAGTCATTCTTCTAATCTTAATTTTGTGTAAAATGCCTGACTTCACACATTGGCTTATATATAACAATGGGAATTGGAGGACAAATTATTACATTTGCTGTAATGCAAAGTTATGTTACTTTGTACAGAGCAGGCTGGAGGGCAGAAGCATGTAAGGATATTATTATGTCTACATGATTGTACTTCACAGGAAGCCCAAAGATGAATCAGTGCCCTCTGGCAGGTTTTGTGTGAACACAGACTGAAAAGATGATTCCTGCCTTCAAGTGTAATTTACCTTCAAGGGTATTTTCACCTGAGCTCAGCCTGAGGCAGCAGTGATAGAAGGTTCTTGCCGTGTGATGGAATTGGAGAGGTCTCAGTTCACATCCTGGCTCATCAGCACATAAATTATCATGACACATTTTCTGGTTTCCACAGTGGGTTTTTCATCCTATGCGAGACACTGAGAGGCCTGGAAAGATGTCCTCTGTCAAGGACACAACAGATTCTGTAAAGCTAGCATCACTAATCCCTTGGAAAGAAAACTCATATGCTGTACAGCCACCAGAGACATCTAAGAATCTTTGGGACTGTAGCAGGGTGATAGGTAAAGGGGAAAAAGTGGAAACCCTTCACAAGAAGATGAGGTTCTTTCTGCTGTCTGGGCTATGAGTCTCTGCCAGTGCCCTTTAGCAATTTTTTTCAATCCTTGGTCCATCCCATTACAGATCTCAAAGGAATTAAATTGCTGTAAGTTTTGTATCAGGTCCTCCATAGAGGCAGGGTGACTTCAGCCATCCCCTCTTCTGCCTGGCAGCAGCAGAAGTGTAGGTCAGGAAAGCACCATCCACATCAGTTCATGTCATTTACAGTCCGTGCTGCCAGCTCCTTGATTTTCAAGTCAAAAGATGAGTAAAAAGCAGGGAGTGAGGAAAAACAGTGTATTGCAGTGAAAGTGGAAGCTGGGAAGAAGCTGAAAATACTGTGGCAGATCCATTAAAAAAGGGAAGAACTGCAGAGGTGCTGGGGACTTGGGGGAGGTTTGTCCAGGGGTAGGGGTCCAGTATGCCACAGTGTGGATAATATTGTAGAAGGAGGAAACAACAACATGATTATGATTATGGTGGAAGTACAGGGAAAGCCTAGTCTCATGTGAATATATATTTTTAATTAGTTCAAAGCCATTTTCTGTTGTACTAAATACAGAATATTAATGGAGTAATACCTATAGCTGTTCACCCAGGCTCATTATGCACAGTTTCATTTTAAGGGTGATTTTTGTCATTTAATCATTTGTGTCACATCATTAGGTTGGGGCTTATGAGATAAAAGATTACCTTTTTTGCACTCTAGGCCCTGTATTACAGTTTATAATTGAGAAAAATTGAAGATGCAGTTGGTAAAGAAGCAGTCCAGACCAGACTCCAGAACAGATGCTTTTTTCCTTCAGTGTTTCTAACTCAATCTTTTAATTTTCAAACCTTTCAGATTTAATTATATACTAATGCTATCAGCTTTAAGTTACAAATCTAAATCACCACACTACAAGGAAGACTGACAAATGGGTTCTGGAATGAGTTTCATGCTTTTCCTTCCTCAAACTCATACTGTCATTTGTCAGTGGGAGACAGAAGGGGAAAAAAGCAAGCCAAAGTACATTGTGTCACTGAGGACTGTCTTTTATGGAGACAAGAGCTACTCATACACAGAGTAAGCTTTAGTGGTACATATATATTTATATAGAAGTAGCTAATAACAGCTGTTGATTTAGGGTTTAATGAAAGGCATTAATTTTCAACTTTTCTTACTAGCATTAATAAAAATCAGCTCCAGTGAAGTGTTGCTGCTGCTCTGGAAATCAGTTGCTCAAAATCTCCTCCTGTTCTACTTCATGCTCAAACCCATTGTACATCAGCATGTAACAGCTCACTGGAAAGTCATGGATAAAGGTATGGATGACACATGAAGTACTGCAGGTCAGATTATTTGTCCTAACCTAAGTTACATGCTATGAAAGTGGTGTCTGTTTCTTCTGGTGTAAATTTCCAGTATCTGTTTCAAAATTAATTAAGGATGTGACCATCATCTGGTGTAAAGGGCTCAGATGCCTTTTCATATTCCCTAAAACCAGACTAATTTCTCATCCCTACACAGTTCTGCCAGCAAGGACTCTGAGTTTCTAGTTGCAGGGGTCCCTAATTCATGCCTCAGCACTAGCCAAACCCAGCTTTTCTCTCTTTGTCTTTACTTGCTTAACAACCAATTTTAATACATATTTTTGAAATACAATCATTATTATTTTAGGTTTTGAGCACAATTAGGTTTGACTCTCTTGTTTTCAGGTACGTACTATTTTTGTATTGTTCACTTTAGCACTGAGTAGCGAGAATTAGACTGGCAGAGTTGTAATTTTATGTCATCTTGCCAGAAATGACTTGTTCATGAACAGCAGCTCTACAATCTAAAAACAGCAGTACACAGCATGACATGCAGTGGCTGCTTAAAACACTTACTAGGTGCTCAGTCCAAGCCATGTTTAAACCAAACAAGTCTGTGCCAAAATTTAGAACGTGGGAGATTAAGAGTCTTACTTTATTTTGACAATTCTTTGGCATTCTATTTTTTCTGCTGACTGCAGTTTATACACAGATGTTCTGGGAGGAAAAAAACACAGAGAAAAGGTACACAGGCAGTGACAGTTCATTGTCTCTTCTGATACAAGAATCAGGTGGCAGCAGATGAAAATAGCAGGTGGTAAGTAGCAGACTCAGAATGAATAGGAGCCCTCTTTAAATTTGGCTGAAACTGTCTGACATAATCACAAGTTTGGAGGGAAGACTGACAGACAGACTTCATAAAAATAAATATGAAAAAAAGAGACACAGTTTTCCCTTGAGAAACAAAGCATGCATTTAAAAGAAAACAGCAGTTTCCTTAGCCCAGGCAGGGCATGCCTGTCTGGCAGGGAGAATTTATGCACAACCATTGCCACCCTGGGGATGCTGAAGATGCTTAGACCAATGAGGAAGATTAGTCCCATCCAAAGCCTTCACTGCCTCTGCCTGTGGACTCTCTGAGGGCAGAGACCTGGACAGAGTGAAGTCCCTGAGTCGGTTTAGTATTTGCAGAGGGTGTGCTTGGAGCTGGGCTGAAGCAAAGAGCAGTGTGAGAGCACCCAGGTGCAGCTGGAAAATCAGATGCTGTGGCTTTTCCGCAGGGAGCCCATGTGACTGATGTGCTGACACCAACATGTTTTGTGTGACAGAAGGATGTGAAGAGGCTCATGCTTGGTTAAGGAAAAAGAGGGGATGTCTGTGCAGTTTTTGTGATCTCAAAGTTGCTAATAAGCAGGCAAGCACTTATTGTGTCTCAGCATAGCTTTGCAGGGTGCACTCCTCAAGGAAATTAGAGGCCTTAACATTACCCTTCCCAGGTCTACACACCCACAGGCTGCTAATTACTGACAGGCTGCAAAAGGGTTGGCACAGAGAATACCTTCAAATTGCAGACAGGCACTTCCCACTTCTGCCAGCGCAGCAATCATCAGGAATCAGGCTGCCCTGTCCTGTAAAGCTTTTCTGAAAGTTCATGCTGAATTTGTTCAACTTTTCCTGGATTTACAGCACTAACTCTTCGATGGTTTAGGGCAATTTGTGATACATGGCTCAGTTGCTCAATTGCTCTGTGGACAATTATTGAAGGATGCTGGAAACTTTTTCACGCTTGTTGGAAATGACACTGTTGGGGAACTTTACAGTTTCAATAGAAAGCTTTGCAAACATGTCTTCTACAGCAATTTGTTGTGGTACAATAAATAGTAAAGAATCTGAAAATATCAAAAGGAAATAAAAAATACCAGCAGCCAGCAGCTGAAGTGTTGCCACACTAATACTTGTAAATTCTAAATAAATAAAACAATGGTTCTCATTTTAGCTAATCACTGTGCTAGTGATGCCCAATTAGTCTAATAAATTGCCAGCAAAACAACTGAAAGCACCCTTTGTCTCTCCCTCCCAGGCTTTTCACTTGCACAAATTCATTAAATCAAGACATAAAGCATGCATAATAATCCTTGGAAGTCAACTTCTAATTTGCATGGAAAAATCAAACAAATAAATATATTTCGTACATGATGCAGGGTTAAGAAAGGGCTGCAGTGTGGTATGGGATTAGATAGGTTGTATAAAACAAAATTAAAAGACAGAATGGATTGAAGGAGCTGGGTGGACAATTGAGTCTATGAGCTAGGCCCAGTGAGGGCTCAATGGGGATGTAAGGCCAGCTGAAGTATCAGGGCTATGCCACTGATTTCTGGGAATACATGTGGGGGTTTATGAGCCTAGAAAACCCAGGGTAACAGAAGTTAAAGAGCACTGTTAAGAGTGGGGAGCCAAGCAAAGAGAATTTAGGATCTGCCAAGACTAAGGTCATTGGAATATTTTTTATTTATAATGCATCCCATGGCAGTCCCTCAGGATGTGTTCATACACCGGTTTCCCACAGAACCCTTACCAGACAGACCACTTTAGCCCTGAACAGGAATCACAGTCACAGACAGAGTAACCCCTTCAGCCCTTGCTCTGTTGCAGGAGGAGGATGAGGGATAGCACAGTGGCCAGAGCATGCTGGATGCTGTCCAGATATGTGCTCTTATCCCATCCATCCTGCTGTTGCCCAGAAGTGCCAAATGAGTTACACAACCTCACTTCTCAGTGGCTGGCACCAGCTGAGTGCTCCTCAGCTCGTGGTTCTTGGGATCTGATTTATAGAAGTACCAAGCACTTTGGAAGAGGAGCTAAATCAGGCAGAGCTGCACCAGGTGAACCAAGGGCAATTCTGCTGTTGATGTCAGCAGGGTCAAACTCAGACCAACTCCTGCATTTCCTTCCAAACCTGCACTTGAGCAGGAACCACAGAGGAATAAGAGAGGAACAAAAAGATGGGCACTGAAAAATACAGCATGTGGAATCCTCTCTCTCCATACAAAGCCATCCCATCTAGCTGGGAGATGAAACCATCTGAGAATGTCTCAGTAGAGATCCATAAGCAAAAAATCAAGGTAATAGGATTCATCTGCCTTAACTTAGGTATTTAAAAGACTGATGTCTAAGCCACTGTGTAATTCCTTAATAATGGAGAGGAATATATAGCTCTGATACATAAGCCAGATGTTGTCTAAGACAGACCTGTTGCCTGAACTGTTCTCTGTTGACTCTCATGGGACACTAAGGCCATTTTTGGTTTGGCATCTGCTTTGACACAGTAGAAGAGTGAAGCAGATGGTGCTGAAGTCCCCATGTCCACTCCATACCCATACGGAGTTTCGTTTGGACTTGATTTAGTCTGGCTCCCCTAGACCAGCTGTTCTACCTAGGGCAGCTATTCCACCACAAGCACATTTCAAAATTGCCTGAAGGATTTGTTTAGACCACTGTGCACACCTGGAACAGAGATTTTGGTTAAGTTTTCTCTAAAAGGAATTCATCTAAGCAGGAAAACTGCACCAAGAACTGATCTGACAATAAGCACAAGGATGAGAGTTGTTTTAGAACTGCATCACTGCACAGAACCTAAATACTGCTGTATATGCATCATATCAACTCAGATATTTAATTTTCAGATAAGTGAATGCCAGTTTTAGTGACACAGATAATAAAACCCAATCATATTATTTTAACAAAATCAATCAAAACTATTTACATAGCTGCAATTATCATAAATCCTTTTGGAAAGCTTTTTGTTCAAAACATCATAAAATTTGCAGAGAACAAAATGAAAACACAGAAATGGTATTCTTTCATTAGAAATTAATCAACTACAGGGGATACTAGTCAAACTACAGGTTATCATTATAGAGTAACTGTTCCTACAAATGTAAAAAGCAAATTCCTAATTCAGAAAGTTATAAATAACAGCATCTTAAGCAGGATTGGAAGGAAAGGCTCTTGACTGAATGCAGAGAACATTCAAATACAGATTCAATGCAATTTCTCTTTCTGTTTTCTTAGATGGGAATGTGCACAAATTAGGGTGACAGTGAAGTCTATTTCTTTATATTTCGTGCAACTTCCCTGGGGAAATTCTGGCTCTGATCACAAAAGATGCCTTCATCATACTTAGCCTAGATTTGTTCTCAAGCTTCCCTCTAAGAATTAATGTCTTTGGAACAGATTCTTTAAAACATTGCAAGATCAGCATCCTTTGAGCAGAAATAACTACAAATTCCCTGCTTAAGCTTTTCAAAATGTCTGTTAGTGTAGAATATTTAACATCTTACATGGTTGCTCTTGCTTATGACAGCATCAGTGAGGACATGCAGAGCTTTTCAATTCTCATCAGATATACCAAAAAACATATGACTTCTCAGATGCTTGGTCTGGTCACTTGGGTTATGCATTCCTGTGCTGAATCTTGTAGGGGAGGTGAATAGCGTATTGTAAAGCCAAAGGAAGGGAAAAATACATTTGTGAGTGAAATTTATACACAAGAAAATACAAATATTTTCCTGAAAATTTTGTTTTCTCTTTATTTACAGTTACTCCAAGTGATAATAAATTATGAATAAAATGATAGATCACTTCATGGAGACAAACATGACTTTTTCCTCCAACCACCAAACCATCCATGCAAGCAAAAATGAAAATATTTTTAAATTGCCCCCTGAAATGTCGAACAACAATTACAGATAATATAGACTTCTCAGATGCTTGGCCCAGTCACTTCAGTTATGTGTTCCTGGGCTAAAGCTTGTAGGGCAGGATCATGGAGAGAATCAGAAGGGTAAAAGGCAGAAAACTCACAAGTTGAGAGAAAGATTTTAATAGGGAAAGCAAAAGGCACTCACTCAAGCAAAGCAAAACAAGGAATGAATTCCCTGCTTCCCATGGGCAGGTGTGTTCAGCCATCTCCAGGAGAGCAGGGCCCCATCGCACCTAACAGCAACTTGGGAAGACAAATGCCATCACTCCAAATATCCACTCACTCCTTCTTCCCCCCACTTTATGCACTGAGCATGACATTCCTTGGTCTGCAATGTCCCTTTGGCCAGTTGCTCTGGCTGTGTCTCCTCCCAGCCTCCCAAGCACCCCCAGCCCCTCCCCAGCCTGGCAGTACAAAAATCAGGAAAGGCCTTGGCTCTGTGCAAGCCCTGCTCAGCAATAACAGAAACATCTCTGTATTATCAGCCCTGTGTTCAGCACAAACCCAAAACACAGCCTCACACCAGCCACTGTGAAGGAAAGTAACTCCACCCCAGCCCAAACCAGCACACCATGCAGCTGAGGTCTCTGCACTCTTGACAAAATAATCACTGCCCAGTGTGGCCCAGCATCTCATGACTGTGAGGACTAGACTCTTATCTTTTGAGAATTTTTTTCTTTTGCAGAAATCACCACAGTCACTGATGCAAAGGCTTGGAACCAAGTCAAACAAAGCACAGAAGCATATGAATTGTTATTTATGTATCAGGATTTAGCTTTAGCAGCGGCCTTGCATTTATGCATTATTACCAGCTGATTTCTTTGTCACCTTGGGAAGGTGAGGTTTGTCTTTTATCTTTGTGCTTCAGCTCCCTGCACATTATTCTTCAGCAAACATTTAAATTCACCATAAATCCACAAGAAATCTTTTCTCTTTTTTTCCCTGTCAGTAGAGCTCTTTTCTTAGTTGCTGCTTACTCTCCCTCTGTGCAATCATTTACTCAGGTTTCAAATTCCTTTCCAGTGTTCCCAGACTTAATTTGAAACTTTGCAGGAGACAGCAAAAATTAGTTTAGAGAAATAATTTTTTCTGCCAGCTGTCATTCCAGCATTTCCTCCCATCAATTCTCCATCCTACCTTATTCCTTCCCTTCCAAATAGAATTTTCTGCATTATGATTCCTAAATTGTTCATATTCCTGCTTAGGCTTTAGTGTTCCACTTGCAAGCAACAACAGTTTTCTGCTTCAGGCATTACTTAGAGATGAATCACTGTGCAAATCCAGAGAGTAACTCCAAAGAAGTCAGTGAGCCTCTGACAATTCTTGGTAGCAGCACCTTTGACCTGATATTTCTAACAGTTCATTGACACTAAATCTATTTTTATATAACTCACATTTTAAATTATATACAATTTTCTTATTTATTACAACTATTTAAAACCCTGGGGTTCTTCTATTTGGACAGCAACAATAAGCAATTTTACAGCCCAGAGAAATTAATAACACTAGTCACTGAGCTCTGTTGTCAGGCCAGAGACCTCCTGATCTCAATGGATTGCTTGGCACAGTCTCCATATCCATTATTTAACTGGAAATAATATTTTTTTGCTCAGTATGATGGAATTCTCTGAAATAATTTAACTGGAAGGAAAGTTACCTTGTCAGAAAGTCATCATCTTAACCATCTTAAAGCAAATTTGTGAGATAAGAAGTATTGGATAGGAAGAAAGAGTGTTTGAAGAAGTAATATTTCTTTGGAATAAGTCTGAGACTTGGACTCTAATATGAAGTGGAAGATTATCAGGTGTGCTTATCCCAGGACAGATTGGTAAGTAAATTACACTAACTTTCATTGGAGCTAAAACACATCTGTTTCCAAAATAATAAGAAAAATTTAGCTTCATCCACTCTGCTTCCAAGGAGTGTTTAAATTTTTGTTTAGTCATTTCTTTGCAAATAAGATAAGTGTTTTAATAAACATCAGGAGACACAAATGCTTCATTACTGATTGCATTACATGTATATTACCACTGTAAAACTTTTTGTACACACCAATTAATCTCCCAGTTTTTTTCTTCCTGTTTTAAGCAAATGCCTGCTTTGTGGCAAAACAAAATTAGTGACCCAAATGGAGCATAAATTACCTTTATTTCAGTGATAATGGATAATATTTAGCAGGAGATTCTTTCAATTATTTACTAATGCCATTCTATAGTATAGTTCTTCACATAATTTACAAGATTAAGCAGAACAGTTCTACACTCACTAGTTAAGGGACCAAAATTTAGTATAAGCCTCATATTTACTGAAATCTGTCAGTTCAACCAATCCTGCAGAAAAAAGTGAGGCACTAACAACCCATGGCAATTCATCACATAACACTGGCACTGACACTGCAGTAATATCTGCTTGAGAATGGATGGTTGCTCTAATATCTGCACCCAGAAACTACTACTGTATCTACAGAAATGTTGTATTACTTTTAAAAAAGCCAAGCGCTGACTTTTTAATAGAGTTCATTTATTATAAGAAAGACTGAATATATAAACTCAGAAGCTAAGAAGCTCAGCATATCTTGCTTTACATGCCCAGCTCCAAGCATGGACATTTGCCTGGGACAGGAAGGTTCTATGGTGACAACCACCTGCAGACCATGCATACTGATTTCAGCGTAAAAATTAAGATAGCCTTGCTGGGATGAGCTTCAGCCTTTTTTGGGACTTAGTCTGGATTTATTAGTCTTTTCAATAATCTGGAGGATATGATCACATCTGGAATAGAAAGATTTTCAAATGCTATTCCTGACTTACTGAGTCAGTCTTGATAAATACTGTAAATTATCTAACACACAGAGTATTCTTTTGAAAAGCAGCACTTTTCCTTTTTTACAGTATCTCAGAGTTTGATACTCACTAATGTCTTGTACTAAGTGCCTCTGTTTGTCACCATGGTGGTCCAATGTTTCACTGGTGGAAACCAGACAGAAGTTTTCAGACTGGCCTTCACAAATCACACGAAGCAGGAGCTCATAAAGCCAGTCACAGAGGACACTGATGTCTTACCTCCAGCCTGTCTCCTCCCTCCCCCTTGAAGATGATAACATTTCCTCAAAGGCAAAGTTTTCAGGGCAGACACAACCCCATCACAGCTGGATCCCCCAGGCCAGCAGCATACAACAGCTCCTACAAGGAAGTAGTGACAGGTTAATCATGGTGTTGAACTGAAACTTGCAGCTTGTTGGCTGCTGAGGAAGAACCCTAATCAGCTGCCAAGGAATTAATGCCTGAGTACAAGAGGAGGGAGGAAGGGCAGGAGAAGCAAATGCTTTTCATCTTTCACAGCCAAAGACAGAAAAGGAAATTCTAATTATTATGTTCTAACAGATGCTCATTTGCAAGAGTGAAACGACTTTGGGAGGTCATTTCCACTTCCAAGATACTCATTCCTCTAGAAAAATACCTGATGATTTGGAGTATTTTAACATCTCCAAAAAACATTTGCTTGTGGAATATAAACAGTTTGCAACTACTTACTACTTTTTTGAAATATCAGTCATCTTGCCTACCACAATGACTGATTTCACATTTGAATTCTTAGATTTGAAAGACTTACATAAAATTCACTCAGTTATGAAGAAAGACAACAAAAAAAAGTAAAGACACTTGGGGCCAGTTTCTGCTCTGAGCCAACATTGCTACCTCACTGGCAAGAGACAGCACTGCTCTGGACTGAGCCCAGCGCTTGTAGCGAAAAATAGAATTCAAATAAAATGTGTTCCCACCTTTAACAAATATGTATCTACAGCTTTGCTGAACTTTGCCAAGAGCTTCCCTTGGTGAAATATGGATTTTTCTTCCTATCTTCCAGTAGCAGCAGGGATCTCTAAAACCCCACCATGCTCTGAGAACACTATTCTGGAGATAGTGCCACAATATCACCTCCTAGCAATATGGTAATTTACTTTCTTCTTTCCTTTCTTGATGCTTTCCAAATTGTTTTTCCTATTTTGCTGAAATCAACAGTTTTTAATCAATCATATATGCAGAACTTAGAACATTATTATTTATATATATTGATAATAATATCTATACTTACATGCTGGGAAGCTCTTCACTTAAAAATATTTCAAAAAGATGCCACTCTTCATAAACCTGTGCAAAATTTATTATTTGGACTAGTGTGTCCAAACACAACTTAATATTTTTTTCTGCATGGTTCTTTGCAAGGTCAGTTCCGTTGGGCTGAAACTTCTGTCCTTCTGCTGTTCTTTCAGCAACTACTTTTATTCCCCGTTTTCTTGATCCAAAACCAAGTAAAATGTGACAAGACTGCTCAGCAGCAAGCTGAGAGCTCATGAAAGATCATGCTGCTTCATGTAGATGAACATCTCATCCGTGCAAGACAATACTGGGGCTGAAAACTGAACCCAGTCTTTTGGGACACTTCTTGGACTTCTGAAGTCCTCACTTACATTCCTGGGGTGAACAGGTTTCTGTCAGAGAAAAGCTCCAGTCCTGAACAGCAATCCTGCCACAGCTACCAACAAAAGGGGAGAAGTATCAGGTGCTGGGGAGAAAACCAGCAATGGCAGTGGGAGAAGACATAGGAGGGATAGAAGGACAAGGGGGAGGAGAGAGGCAGGGGCACATTGCAAAAGTGCCAAAAACAGACAGAAAGGAGAGAGTTAGTCCCAAGAAAAATAAGCAAGTACAAAACCAAACCAAACTAAAAAGAAAAAA
>VZRX01008227.1:340836-378595 GCA_013398075.1 Notiomystis cincta
AATAAAAACCAAAACAAAACAAAAAAAAAAAAAAAAAAAAAAACACGCCAAATAAACCCCCCCCAAAAAACCAAATAATAACAGGGAGAACATAGAGGGCAGGTAAAAGCAAAACTACAACGTAAGAGGCTTGTGAAACAAAAGGCTTCAAAGGCAGCAGGAAGCCTTGAGGCAGAGGGAAATCACTTCAAGGCAAACTTCTCTCACTCCTGGGTCAGCGTAATCCCCAAATGTTAAAGTTATTTTCTTAATTACCAATGCTTTTTGCCTTGGAGTTTTTCTTTTTTTCTAGAATTAAAAGATTACTGCCATGGCAATTTTATTTCAGTATGGATTCTACTTAATTAGGTACACACACGTAAAACCATGGACCAGCAAAAGGAAGAAGAAAAACCCTAATTTATTCACTTACCCATGGGGGGAAGAAACTGACATTTTTAATCCTTTTTCTTGGAAGCAGTCAAAAACACCCTGACTCCCATGCCTTCCTCTTTGGGGATGTTCTGTTGGCTGTCAAGATATTCTGGAGTCCGAAGGAGTTGGTGTAGCAGACTCAACTGCATGGCATAATGTTTGTGGATTACTGCACACAGCAACCAAGCCTGGCCTCTGAAATCTACTGGGAATTTGCAGCTTGGTTATCTGCACATGTGCAGATAAACCAGGAAAAAAAACTAAATTAAGAATAAGGCAGGGGTTGTTGATAGGGAGCATATTTTCACAAAGTGCAAAGCCATTTAATGCAATTGTCATTTTAAGAATACTTCTGGAGACATTGTTCAACGTAAAACATGCAGCATCTTTTCGAAGCCAAATTAACAAACATCCTCCCTTGCCTAGAGGAGTTTACAGGCTGAAGCAACATCATGTAATGTAAATGAAGAATTAGATACAATACAACACAAATTGATGACAGCTGAACCTTGCTCCAGATTCTCTCCCATGTCTGAGGGACTTGGAATGCCTGAAGGTCAGACTTATCAGTAAAGATGCAGGTGAAGAAGGCCCTTGGTCCTTTGGCCTTTTCCATATTCTTTGTCACCAGATTCCCTGCACTATTAAGCAGCTGTCCCTCATTTTCCCCAGTCTTCCTTTTGCTGCCTAAGTACCTGTAGAAGCCTTTCTCGATGCCCTTTACATCCCACAGCAAATTCAACTCCACATGGGCTTTGGTTTTTCTAAACCCAACCCTTCATGATGTATTCCTCCTGGCTCTCCTATGCCTGGTTCCACCTCTTGTATGCTTCCTTTTTATGTCTGAAATTTGTCAGGAACTGCTTGTTCATCTGTGCAGACCTTCTGTCTTCAGCTTAAAGAAGGGGATCCTTGAAAAGCAGCCAGCTTTCCCACACCTCTCTTCTCTCTGGGGCTGTATCTCATTGGATTTCTCCAAGCAGATCTGTGAATAAGCCACAGCCTGCTCTTCTGATACCCAAAGCTGTGATCTTCCTTGTTGCTTTGCCCTGTGCTCTCAGGAACCTGAACTGCACCATCTCATGGGCACTGTGGTCAAAACCATCCCCAGAATTCACATGGTCGTGATTGTCACGGAAAGAAATTAGTTTTGCATTCTTCAGACTTCCAACCCAAACTGAGCTCAGGGACCTTCTTTAACCACATTGCACGAAATCTTGGTGCTTCAATAAGGAGTTTGGACACAGGAGTACTTTAGAATTGCAGATATCTGTTGTCATTTCCAGCCAAGCAGGATTCCTTTTCTGTGCTGTTGGATCTGCTGTTTAGATCACCAGACATAAAAAGCATGGACAGACTCACATTTGTGATTGACCTGTATCTTCTGGGGGAAACAGAAAGACTTGTCATGTCCCTAAGCATTTTTAAGAGCTTCTATAAATATGCAAAGTTTTCTTCAAGAGTTAAGGAAATATTCTTCTTCTAAAGAGAGAAGTGTTCACACCCAAAACCTGAAATCATGTTTACACCTGAGAAAAAACATGAGGTGTACATTTTCAAAGCACTGATTTCTCAACAGCCAACTCTTACATTTCTGTACCCTCAAGTATACATTATAGTGAAACCTTTTATGGGTTACTATTCTGTCTTCTGTCACAGCACACTCAGAAGGTCCATCATAGGGACATCTCCTTCTAAATTTAGACATGGTAATAAACTTCAACAAATAAAATTGTCTCAAAACAACTCCAAATTTGACTCCACTGCCCTAGACCTTGGCAGACCTTTCCAGCAAGGCTAAAGGAAGACTTATGTAAGGAGATAAAAATCTCAAGGTGTGTAAAGGACGGGGGAAAACAGACAAAGTGATAAAGTGATGCCCCTTCTCAACCACCATTATTGCACTGTTTCTGTATATTCCTCATTGCTCTGGAAAGTAACTGCCTTGCTATATATGGTAATGTATTTTATAAAGAGCAAAGTCTATGGGCTATACACTTTGTGGTCTTCTGACAAATCCATCTACAAAAATACTGGTAAATAAGACTTTGCACTTGGCAGTGTGATCACCTTTCCATGATCCAAACATACAAAATCTGCATTCCCAGACACTGCTAATTAATGGCAAAGTGCAGGCATATACATCCAAAAAATATGGATCATACAGAACTATCTGAAATCATGAGGAAATTGCACTCTCTCTCCCTTTGTTACTCTTACTTTGAAGTAAAATTCTACACCAAAAACTGCCTCAAGCAACCTACAGTAAATTTTTGTGTGTGTGTTTACAGATATGCAGGGGAATAATTGCCAGTATATCCAACATATTTTCACAAATTTTTTTATCGACTTTTCCTAATACAAAATACCTGCTGCAACAATAGTTTTTATTTGGCTACAAAAAGAACAGCTAGTACTTTGAGAATGGTGTTTTAAACAAGCTGAGTGGAAGAAGTGTTTACTTCTCCCACAGAGGCTTACAGTGTGCAAGGAAAGTTTAGCAGGAGACTGACTGGAGCACAGAGAGTGAAGTAGTCCCGTGAGGACCTCAGTTAGATCTACATGCTCTCAGTGAGTGCTGCAGAGCAAATACTGTGGTAGCATCCTAGCAATTCAGTGCACAGGGCTATTGGGAGGCTTATAACCCTAAAACAGAGCCCCCCTCCTCATGAGCTAATGCTAAATATTTGGAAAGTATTTATAAGATCTGAGCAGATAAAAGTAAGTAGACAGGAGTCATGGCTCTCCCACTGAACAAATTTCCTTGGTTGTTCCATGGCAGCATTATGTTACAAAAGTTTATTGCTAAGTTTTACAACACAAATTCTTGGATATATATAAAGATTTGGGGGGAGTTTACAGCTATTTTAGTCATTCTGCTGACTACAGGAAGCACTGAAAATATGCAGAAATTAAAGTCAAGAGCAAAGAGATGATCTGTATTCTGCTCACATAAAAAGACTGTTTTCCAAGCAGGGCAAAACTGCCCTTGCTGGAACCCATGCCAATAAATTACAGGGGAGAACTGCTAAATCTGCTATAAGAGGTGACAAATTTTGGACTATATCATTTTCAGTTGCAAAATATTGCTCTCCTCAAAACAAATTTCTTTTGATATGTCAGTTATGCTTGTCTTATGGGGAAATATGATCATGACAACACAAAAACTTAAAACATAAAGGGCCAGGTCTGTTCCAGACATAATTATAATAACAATAGGAGGTCAGGATGTTTAGCACTAGCAGGTTTCTGCTCTTTATGAAGCATGAGTATAGGATAGAAGCAATTGTGAGTGGTGTATCACTTCAAAGCAGCACGTAATAAATGGCATCCTGCAAAGCAGCTGTTACAGTAATTCACTATAAGATGACAAAAAGCCCATTGAAAGAATTTTCTGTTTCCTTTGATTGATGTGATTCCTTTAAATTAAAAAAAAAAAAAAAAAGAGAGAGACAGAGCAAGAGAGGGGATGTTTTCTAATCACAGAATTTCTTTATGTTCCAACTGCAGCTTCACATCAGCTGGCAATTTGAAACACTTGACATGTTATTTCATTTCACTTTGGGGCACAACAGATAATTTTGACTATGAACAAACTGGTAAAGTTCTCTGGCTATTAATGCAGAAGAAAGAAAATCTCCATGCAGGCACTATCTAGTTGTTGGCAAGGGATAAAGAAAACTAAGTGATTTTGCACTCCTTACTAATTATTAGCCTTACTAATTATTTTAGATGGCAACAAGTAGATCTTTGCATGAGTTTTTTGTGCATTACTACAAAGCTTTACTGTGGACTTCCATGAATTTTGAAAAACTGAGGCAGATAATTACTTAACTGAGAAGAACCCCAAAGTTTATGTGCTTTCTTTAAAACCTTTCAGGACATTAAAAAACTCACGTGATATTTATAAGAACCCTGATCCAAAGCCCACTGAAGACAGTATGAGACTTTCCACAAATGCAGGGGGTTGAACCAGGTCCTTTATTTAAAAACATAGATTTCAAAAGGAAGATGACGAAATGATATGCTAGCCTGATCTAGGAAAATTCATCTATTATTTTCAGTATGCTTTATTGATACTGAGAGGCCATTTAGGATTCTCCTGTCTGCTATACCTGTTAATTATGTATGTTGCAAATCCTTGAGCTTCTATCTGAATACATCATACAGACACAAATTCTTCCATGCATTCAAGCAAATTAATTCTTTGCCTGGTCATTTTACATTTCAGTTGTTTTGCTGCTTTTTGATGGATTGGAACAGATTAACTTTTCTGAAGGCAATGCCTCAGTTACTCACTGAACCCTTCAGTCCTTTCTGCACACCAATTAGCCACAACCTATTTCCTCTCCACTGCTTAAAAATCAGGGTGTATTGCACAACTCCCTGTCTGTGATCTCACCCCTGTCTGTGATCTCCAGCACACTGCTTAGTATCCTGAGATGGCCAAGTTACCAGGAACAGGTGAAAGCTGTAGAGAAAGTGTCATGACTTCTGGTTGGAACTTCTAACATAAATTTATTGGGGTTTGGGAATTTTTTGCATCGCTCACACACCAGGTTCATGAGAGTTGAATACAACATGCATATGAAATATCACTAGAGGATGATGTGTCATCCATTTATCTAGGTTCTATGGAACTAGACAATGATTTTTCTGGAGCAACTTTAAGCACACCATCCCATCCTTCCACAATTCCTTTCTTCAAAAAGAGTGGAGAGCGTGTAGGCACTTAAAGATAAAAATTATTTTACAAAGGACTTTAACGTGTAGGGACCCTACAGAAGCTCAGTGTACACATTCAAGGTGCTCTGTGGCTAGAAGACCTCATCATGACAGTCCCCTTCACTGTGCAGGATCCCTCTGAGGAGCTGCTGAAGTTCCTAATACTACAGTCTTCACAGCTCGTGGTGCTTCCCAGTTAAATGGTACAGGCCTAGTCTGTGCTCTGTGCTTGGGATATGCTGACAAAAATTCAAGCTAAAATCGTTTGTGTGCATGTGCCTTTGTACCCTTCCAAACTTCCAGCATCCCTGATGCAGCCTCCAGCCTGTGAGAGTGATTTGATTTGTGCTTTGAATATCAAAAGACCCTTCTGCCCCTTCCTGCATATTTCCCTAAGAAATGAAGACTCAAGTTGCAATTGCAAAACATCCACGTGCCACATGTGTATGTTCTTCCCTCTGGTAAGAGCATGTTTAACTGGGCAGAGATGGCAACTTCTGTGTGTGGGGAACCTGAGGAGAGCCAGCTGATCTTCAGTCAGCTTGTCCTCTCTGCATGGTGCAGGCTCCCACCTACACAACAGAGTGTAGGGCAGGAAGCTGGAGGCACACCAGGGAGCAGCAAGAGCTCACTGTGTGAGTGGAACACAGCTTTCTTCTAACTTTGACCTGGGTTACAGCACTCAGCTCAGCACCTTTGCATTGTCTGTTGCAATATAATTACAATATTAGAGAAGTGGCCCGTGTGAATTGCACAATGGAGTGTCCCAACCCTTGGTGTGCCCTCAGCTTGTCCTACTAACATGTTCCTTCTTGTTCTCCTGACTAGTCCACTCTGAACACTAGGACTTTCATCTCAGTTCTCCTATTTGCCTTAAGCTGAAAACACCAATGATTTGCTGTTGCTGACTCCAGGGCTAAATGACTGTTCCCTGTTATGTGTCTGGTTGAGTTATGTTAAGTATTGGCTTTTCAGTATGAAACAATGCACTGTTAGAATACTTTTATTGTTTTTTAATTTTAATTGTTGAATTTGCTTGGAACTTCTGCATATTTTACTTCTATTATGAGCTAAATGCTCATAATAGAGAGCATCCTGCTCTCAGAAGAGCTGTTTATTAGCAATCACAGAATCATAGAATTGTTTGGGTTGGAAGGGACCTTAGAGATCATCTAGTCCAATCCCCCTGCCAAGGGCAGGGACATATTCCACTAAACCAGGTGGCTCAGAGCTCCATTCAACCTGGTCTTGAACATTTCCAGGGATGGGCATCTACAACTTCTCTGGGTAACCTGTTCCTGTGCCTCACCACTCTCACAGTAAAGAAGTTTTTTCTAATACCTAACCAAAACCTCTCTTTCAGTTTGAATCTATTTTCCCTTGTCCCATGCCCTTGTAAATAATCTCTCTTCATCTTTCTTATAGGCTCCCTTCAGAAACTGCAAGTCTGCAATTAGGTCACCCCAAAGCCTTCTCTTTTCCTGGCTGAAATTTAGATGGACGTTCAAACAGAAAGTTCATATTGTTCAATAATATTGTTCAAAGGCTTTGAATGTTATTTCTGTAAAATGCCATTTTTACCAGGTAGTGGGAAGAGACTGAGTCATTCAGAGTGAGCCCTGTAGATGTTCATAAAGGTGTGTGCTTTTAGCTGAATGGTCTTTGTACAGCAAAACTGTGGAAGGACACAGCCTCTAGCACTTATTCCCCAAAAATGCAATCACACACTTCTTCAGCAAGTGAAAGCATGCAGATATACTAAGAGAAAAAAAGGCTCTGAAATCAGAGTAAGTAAATTTTGGCCACCACAATATAAAAAAGATAGAAAGCTTTTAGAGAGCATCCAAAGGAGGATCATGAGGATAGTGAAGGGTCTGGAGGGGAAGCTGTGTGAGGAGTGGTTGAGGGCACTTGGTCTGTTCAGTTTGGAGAAGTAGAGACTGAGGGAGGATATCACATCTTCCTTGTGAGGGGAAGAGAGGAGGTAGGTACAGATTTCTTCAGTCTCATGACCAATGACAGGAGCAGAGGGAATGGCCTGAAGCTGAATCAGGAGAGGTTTAGGTTGGATATCAGGAGAAAGTTTTTCACCCAGAGGATGATTGAGCACTGGAATAGGCTCATCAGGGCAGTGGTCACAGCACCAAGCCTGACAGAGTTCCAGAAGCGCTTGGACAATGCTCTCAGGCACCTGGTGTGACTCTTAGGGTGTCCTGTGCAGGGCCAGGAGTTGGACTCAATGATCCTGATGAGTCCCTTCCAACTTATCGTATCTGTGGTTCTATGAGTCTATAGGTACTCTAGTGAACAACTTCTCTAGAAATGTGGCCTTGTCCCTCTGAGACATCCAGTAGCTCAAAGCAACAACATCAGATCCCATTTTTCTTGGAAGTACCTGTGAATGAACAGAGTAAAAGACCATTAAATTGCGTAGATGTCAAAGAAAATGTTTTCTTTGCCTGGTCATTTAGCCACTGTATCTTTAAAAAATATTATTTTTTCAACTTCCCCTGTTTGGTTTTTTTTGTTTGATTTTTCATGAATTCTGCTCAACTTTGACTTTTCTTTTTGCTACTTACCAAATGATCCACAATTCCTTGTTTTTCTAAAGATCTCCTCTGGATTTTTAGGTGGTATCATTGCTGGCAAAAATCCTGACTGCATTTATTGCATGCATAACTGGTACAAGTTATAAACATACATCACACCATCTTCCTGGAGACAGAGCACCAAAGTCCCTCCAGGTGCAGCTGCTGGTACAGATGTGGTTAAATCGGAACAGTACTGCCTTCTTTGGAAAAACTGGCATAAACTAAACTGCACTGAAGTATCTTTGAACTACAGTCATTGCAAGTGCTTTCCTTCCCATATTTCACCAGCAAACCCCCAATGACAGTGGACTCTTTGAGCAGGCTTGGCCTATGCAGGATGGGATTCATTGACTTTTCCAGCCACACCAGGCTCTAAGCACTGCAACTTTTCTCTTAGATCACAGTTCAGGATTGGCAGGCAGAGCTAAAGGTATAACTAAACACGCAACACTATTAAGGAATCTCATCAAAAGGAAATCACAAAATCCTTGAGATGCATAAATCTCAAGAGGCTATATGCAGCTAATTTTCTCAGCCGTGTTGTTTCTCCAAGCTCCCTGTAATAATGAAACAACACTTAGACCTTTTAAGCACCATATTGTATAAATTATAGGTGACACACAACCCTTACAGCAAGCCAAGGAAAATGACAGCATTAAATTCCCAACAGCTATCAGGATACATTAACAATTTTAGAAGAAAATTACTTTTGAAAAGACAAATTTTAAATGAATAAGCATGAATCTACAAGGTTCCAGCAGAGCACAGAATTTCATCCACAAAATTTTGCTTTGGGGTCACGTAATTCCATCCAAAGCAAAGTAAAAGAACTACAAACAGACAGACATGGTCACAGCAAGCTAATCTCAGCTCTGATCAAATTTCCCAAAACTCAGCTCAGTTCTGAAGGGATTTATGTTGGACTGACATTGAAGAGTTTATCAGCTGCTGTCATAGAAAGCAGCTCCTGCAAACCACAGAAGAGATGAAATAGATGGTGCTGCAGCTTCATCCTATTTGGCTATAGTATCCCTTCAGCTGCAGCTCCCTTCTGTGCACTGCACTTGTCCATGTCCTGACATGGCCTTTCAAGTGACCAGCTTTGCTGCAATAGTGTGGTCTAGGTCATAAGCATCCGTCTGTTTGGGACCTGAGCTTGCCAAAGGCACAGCAGTGAACAGCCGGGCACCTAGGAGACAGTGGCACGGCTGGCCAGGCGCCTGCGAGCCGCCAGAGGAGTGGACGGGCTCAGCTCCAGCTGGGATGCTGTGGATTGCTCCTGTTCCCCTTCATAGCTGGCAGTTGCCTCTGTGCCTCCTTCTGTTGCTGCTGGTGGTGGTTTGGGGAGTCCCACACTACACTTTTGGGGTAAAGTGGATGGGAGTCACTGTCTCCCTCCATCAGTAACGCACAGTGAGAGGTGCCAAGTGCCCACTTTGGCTCCCAGCAGAGCAATCCGCACTCCCAAGGACTGTCCTGCACACACATCCTACGTCTGGTATCGGCACTCACCCGAGCAGCCCCAGCGTTCACTTTGGAAAGGCTGCCATTCTCCTTTGGTGTCACCTTCAGGCTGCAGGAGCAGTTGAATTTCAGGGGGGCACAGATGACACCTAAGGCCAGTGTAGATCCCTTAGCTCTCTACTTTCAGTCTCATTCCGCGTCTCTAAATCACACACCTCCAAACTGGTCCCTGCAACAAGTGAAATCTGCTGAAACAGCAGCTCTGGGAGAGGGGAGTTAGGGAAAAAAAAAAAAAGGTTTCAGAGCTGCCTAATTTTCAAGCAATAGCATGGCAGAGAAAGTAGAAGGCAAGCAGATAACATAAGGAGCAAGCTGGAAGGCACTGGAGGTCACCGTACAACCTATGAGGAGAGCAAAGGGCATGTAAGCAGTACAGAAAGGTGCAAAGTATCATGGCTATTGGAATCAATGCAAATGGTCCCCAGGGAAAGCATATTTTTGTACAAAGAAGTGATGTGATTTGCTATTTATGCAGAGGACAAAACACAGGCCTCGCAGTCAGCCCAGACTAAGCAGAGCCCAAGGTCAACTGCTGTGTAATTCATATTCATATCAAAACAATTATGGAGCAGAACAGTGCATATCTGCATAAGTAGTGAAAAACTGCATATCCTGTATTGGTGTAAAAATACTCAGAGCTCAGTTAATTAAAATCTAGACTAAGAAAATGAGAGCTTGAAATGCTCCCATTGAAAAAGAAGCTGCAAACACAGACCAAGCTGATTATGCAGAAAGCAATGCTGTAAAGAGAGAAATTCAGATGTTTAAATGGATGCATAACTTCTTGCACCAGGAGAGCAAGCTAGACAGAGCTTTAAAGCGTGTATTTCCAAAATAAACTCTCAAATGAGAGTACAAAGATTTTAAACTGGGGAAAATCAGTTTTCATTGGAGTATAAATGCATATTTTCAACTTCTTATGCAGAGAAAACCCAAAGTCCTAAATCTGGCTGAATAGAAGTAAAGAAGGTTATAAAACATTCTTTCCTCCATCCACTATGTCTTTGCAGGGCAAACCTCTATTTCCAGGGGCTTTTTTAAAGCCAATTCAGGGATTTTCTGAATTGCAGACAACTGCCCAAATTAAGGTATTTTCTCTTTCTGTCACCACTGAGACAGGCAAGATCTGGAGTATTAAATAGGGCAGGCATGGACCTCTTTCTGCTCTCGAAGACAATTGGTACTGTACAGATCATATCCACAAGGCAAAGTGCTCTTCCACTCCCTGGAAGTAGGATATCTATATCCAAATTGCCTAATCAGGAATGGTCTCTTGGTTCTTTAGTCCCAGGTATCTTTGTATCTGTCACAGCCTCAGCCTCTGCACCTCCTTCTTTTCCTTTACTTGAAAGAACTCTTGTCTTGGGTTGTTCTCTCCATAAGCATGTCCCACTGCTCCCCAGGGAAGCAGTAACCTCCTCCTCACCCCTCTCATCCCAGATTCAGCTGCTCTGTCTCAGAGATATTTGAAATCCATATTAAACCAGTTAGGGTTAACTATGCATCTGAGTTTTTAAAAAGAGGATATTAAAATGGTATATATGTGTGAAATCTAATCTTAGTTAAATTAAATCAGAGGCAGGCACTTAAAATCCCTTAATTCTCGATGTGGTTATAGGAAATGGGGCAGTCTCAGTGGTAACATCACTGGATATCAATCTTTGGAAAAAGGCAAATGGAATATGTGATGCAATCTGCATCAAATATTGTAAGAGGGGTAGCGAATTTGGAACTGAGAAACCACCAGTAGTTCTGAGACTTTTGTGAAAATAAATCCAATGATATATTTCTATACTGATGAAAAGACCAAGGGATTCTAGCAGTTAATAGGCATAAATATCTGCAGGATGGACAGTGTATGTCTTTCACTGCTATTAATAGCTTGATGAAGAGAGAATTCTGTCTGGCTCTCAACAACTCCAAAGATTTATGAGGATCATTTTAAGGGCTATGAATATAAGGCATTTGAAAATGAGAACTGAAAAAGCACTAACAAGGCAATGAGAGACAGATGAATGCTTCTGAAAATGAAAAATGTTGGCAACATCCAGAGACAGAGATGCATGGAAAATGATTTAATAATTAGCTAACGCATTTCTCTCCAATAACCGTTTGTTGACTCAAGTAAACAAAATTGCTGTTGGATAAGAAGAAATGCCATCACATAAATGAAGAACTAGTTAAAGAGAGGGAATGTGGTTGAAATGAGCAATTTTCATAGTGAGAGGGATTCTAAATGAAGCACCACAGGGATCTCTGCTCTGGTCTGTGCTGTTCAATATCTCCTTAAATGATCTTGAGAAGCAGATGAAAAGGAAAATTAAAGCACTTGCTGGTGGTAAGCTTTCAGGATAGTCAAAAAACTGTAGAAGGACCTTGTAGAATGATAAAAATGGGCAGGTAAAATTCAGTAAATATATTTAGAGTATTTTAAACAAACCCAGCTTTAAAATCAAAGGGATGGGCTCTTACTTGACTATAATCTTTTATAAAGAAAATCTCACAGTTATAGTGGGTATTATTAAAACATCATTTCCACAAACAGTTTTAGTATAAATTAGGTGTCAATGACTGTTAGAAAAGGAACAAAGAACAAAGCAAAGCCACTATGAAAGTCTTTCTGCATCCATTCTTTATTGTAATTTGTGTTGCTCTTCTCAACTGAAAACACAAATAGGGAATGATCAAGGGATGAGTGTCCTTCTGTATAAGAAAACTGAACACATGCAGATCCTTCTGCCTGGAGAAGAGATGACTGAAGAGGGTATGATGGGCACCTTTAAGATCTCAAGCAGCAAAGAGGATGTGGCTGCAGAGCAGCTGTATTTCTAACTGAAGAGCTGAAAAACTTGGGATGAATTCAGCAAGGGAAGATTTGCACTGAGAATGAGCTGTGGAACTTCTCTGGCAACTCCTGGGTTATTTCCTGGCTTATTCCACATACAGTCTTTCTGCAGTTTCTTCTACCTCTCACCTCAATGCCTTGACCAAAGATCCCCTATATGTGTCCTGACATACCCAGCACTGGGCAGGAGAGAAATATTCTAATACATACCCATGACAAGCCCAGCCTCCTCGTACAGATGGTATCCACTCCTCTCATTGCAGTAAGCATTTCTCGAGATTTGGACTGGAAAGCATTTCTAAGCTGCCTGTGTAGAAATGAATGATCAAGAAAACCTCAAAAGGACTAAGAAAAACCCGTATGTCAAAGTAGGTATCAAAGGTACAATTCATTACCCTCTCGTTATTCCTGCTGTCACGACCAACACAGGTAGTATATGAACACTGATGTGCAAAAAATGTAATTTAACATTTTTCCCCCAGAAAATTGTCAAGAAACATTGTCTTTTCCCAGAACACTCCAAGTGCTGTTGAAGGGTTCAATCCAAAACACAGCCAGAGTAATGAAATCAACCATTGTTTCTGTAGCAACAGTAAGTATTAGAAAACTCAGGGAATTCAGACAAAGATGCCTTCTCAGAGCTTGGCACTTAACTTGAGAGTGAGTGTCTCAAATAAATTCCTTGTTTCAGAAAGATCTCACATTTAGAGTTACCTCTTGAATCAGTAAACAGCAAGATACCTAGCTGACTGGCTCCAAATTATGTTGATTCTGATAATCTTTAAACTACAATATATATGGATATACACAGTAGATCAGTATCTGCTTTTTTCTTATTACAAAAAAGCTACAAAAAAGCCCTGTGATAAAGTAATGAAGAAAAATTAAATTCAGTTTAGATACAAATTAGTATCCAAAAATAACAATAGTTGTATCACACTTGATTTCACTTATAGCCAGGGGTTTGTATATGCTAACCTAGAGGAATCATTAAGGAAATTAGATATTCCTTTAAATGACTGTAGAATATATGTTCTTACATAAACACAGTACATGCTATAGTCTAAACTGCTAATTGCTGTTATTAAATACTTCACTTAGTTTTGTACATATGGGACAGAAGTTTTCATTGACTATCTACACAACAGGAATCTGTAAAAGTTAATTCCCTCCTCCTTGTCCTTTTACCACTATGACATACCACAAAGACCTATCCCATTTTTATGATATACCACAAGGCTGTACTGGACTGCTATGGGTCAGATGTAAAGACAAATGTACTAATCAAAACAGAGGGTAAACATATTTCCTAGAAGCAAGGTAATATATATATAAAGGTAATGAAGAGTTATTCACAACTAAAGATATTTTTAATACTTTGGCTCAAGAATTCAGGAATGTTGAACTGGAGAGGAGATCTAGGGTCAGTTTCTGCAGTTAGAAGTAGCTACATCATGTAGGTCTTCAGAGGTATTAGCAAGCTGACACAAGGCTGTCACAACCAGGAGTAAGTTCAGCTGTCCCTCTCACAGGCATTGAAAGCTGTATGAGCCTGGTGTGTGGTCTCAGCTGCTGTGACAGAAGGGACAGATCTGCAATGTTGACTATAATGAGGGCTTAAAAATCTGATACCTGTGTAAAGTTCTACATGTAGATAGCTATATTAGGCATTGTTACTTGCCACTGAATCTTGCCCCAGGATTCAATATCCTCAGAGATCTGCTGATCCCTTCCAGCATTAAGTTCTACTCTCCACACTGCAATTCCTCTTAAGATCCATCCCTTTCATTCTTTCCTCTCCACTCACTGTTTTTCATTACTGGTCCCTGGTTCCTCTCTCTCTCCCCTGCTTCTTTAAATCCCAATCATAGATTTTCTGTCTCTGATATCATTCCTGCTAACCTCCTTTTCTCCCCTTCCCAATAGCCAAGTAAGTTTCTTGACTCTGGATTCAAATAAAGTAGTTTCTTTATACACATTGCAGGAAAAAAGCACCTGGGGATCTGTAAGGATGCAGGAAAGGCAGCCCTCCTCCCATTTTCCATCACTCTCTGGGGGTCTAGAAGGGGAAGGAGGCAAGGCAGCTGCACTGCTTAGTATACATGGAAAATGCAGAGATTTACGAAAGTCTAAGATGTGATTAACATTTAATAAGCAGAAGCAAATGGTGAAAACTTAATCAAAATTGAACACATATTAATGGGAAAATGCAAAGTTCACACCTGGCATAAAGGATGCTCTTTAGCAGATGTGATGCCTTAACCTCAAATTATGAAGGCATCAGGGCTTTTCAAAGATAAGTAATCATCTGTTGTTTGCAATTATTTTTTCCCCCACATGTCAAAGATATGTTGACTTAAACTATTCAAAAATATTAAACACAAGCTGGTGCTGTACAGTGATGAAAGCCAAGGTCTGGGCAGCTTGGCTAACTGGTGGTGCTTCCAGACACTTTATCTAACAGTGCAAGCTCTTAGCTACATATATATACACACATATATGTACATATATATATTTATACACCTATATTCAGGACCTTACATTCCAGCCCTGACTAAAATTGCATTGACCCTTGTTTATGCACCACCACATTGCTCCTCCCAACACTTCATGCTATTCAGGTGGCAGCATTGCTTCCAAATGAGCCACAAACCCTTGGCCCATCCCCTTCAAGATGCTCCTGGCAAGAGATTGTTCTGCATGGTGGCATTTTCCTACTGGGACAAAACACCTTCAGCAGCAGTCAGGATCAGAAGGTTTAAAGCAGCTGTTTACTTGGAGAATCCAGAAAATGAAAGGCACATCAACATCCTTTCAGGTGCTAGGCATTTAGTTCAAGGAATGTGAAAAGCTATATAATCCACCAAGTACTGCTATAAGGATATTTGTTCTTGCATTCCCACTTACTTTTAACATGTCATCTCTTCCCAAAGCTAGGCTATTTCACCAGTTTTCAGGTTCTGCAGTCATGTTTCAGAGGTACCAAACTGTAGGTGCTCTTTTTATTGGGCAGTGGCAGTGTATGTGAAAATGACAGTACATATGACAGGATATTGAAAACTGGCATCTTTCCCCTCTACAACCAAGGAATACCCAAAGTAGCCCATATAGTTTGGCTCAACTGGACCAGTAAAATGCTGTTGTCTCACTGAGGTCAATGGTGTCATGTTAGCAGTGGCTGTGCTTTTTAGGCACTAATGCAGCAGACCACTTAAATATTTTGCTTTATCCATCTCATTTCTTGATCTGAGGCCAAAGGTAATTTTGTATAGAAAAGTATACTAGAATGTGAATGTATAAAATTGCAGCTAACATCACTGCTCACTTTAAAGGTGGAATCAGCTTCAGGTTATTCTGCCTCCAAAATTAGTCCTGCTTTAAGCAAAACACAGACCAGAGTGCATCAGTGAATGGCAATAAATTCTTGAGTTGACACTTTAAGATTTGATTTCTGGCTTTATAACAGAAAAATCAAGGGATTCTCAGTTATTATGATAAATAGATATCTCAAAAGTCACATTGGACCTAGAAAGATTCTATTTTTAAATATGCAAATAGTGCTGGACACAGCCATTAGTCAGGGTACTTCAGAAAGGATGTATCGATTTATTTAGAGAACTGGGAAAATCTGCCGTTATTTAACTAAGGGATAAGACAATTATAGGCCATGTGTGCATGCAAATGTATACTGCATTATCTTGGGTAAATCATGGATGTCATACATACAACAGGGCACACACACACTGAGCTGACAATTTTTAACTCCAAGTCCTGGAATGCTGGCACTTTACAAGTTATAAAGTAATGAAATATAAAATAAAGCATTTATGGCACATAACCCTGTTAAAATGCTACAAGCATTTATGGAGTATATCACTGTTAAAATGCTCCCCATTAAATTGCTAATTATTAAACTCATTTAAATTCAGTAGAATTGTGTTGCTTCACACGAGTGCCATAATGACTCACATAAAAATATGTCAGTAGTTTCTCTTCAAGGACATCAACACAATGATGTCTTTTTTCCCCCCTACTCATTAAAAAAAAATATGCAAAGTATCTGTGACCCAGGCACCTCAAGCAATGCCCCCTAGAAGAGCTGCAGGGTACACACTGACAGGAGGTATTGTGTTTCCCCATCTGTGGAGCAATAGACTGGCATATTGAAGCCAGGCACGTGCCACAGTAGCTAACTCGAGAGAAAGCTGTCTCATAAAACCTAGTAAGAGTCTGCTGAAGATTGCAAACATAGCAAAATTTTTAAAAGTTCGCCATGGTGTTGTACAGTTTGTCTGCTGTGTAGAAGTCTGGACAGTTTTATTGAGTTGGACTTAAAATTAACCCAGTTTTCCCAGTTTTATTTCTAAAGATACATGTCTATTGATAGATAAAATTAGCTCTGCAACTCTGAATTCTTGCTATGTTCTACCCACAAAAAAAAAAAAANAAAAAAAAAAAAAAAAAAAGTCTGGTTTCATTTAGCATAGCAACGTTTGCAAACTGACACATTGTGAAACTCACACTCAAGTGGAAATTCATACTGTTACCCTCATGCAACATTTGCATTCAGACAGGTAAGGCTGTGGCTAACTATGTATTTTGTTACATGTTTGACATTGAACTCAAGTCCATGGTGTAGCTTCAGAGCAATCTGAGAGAAAAGAAAGCTTAATACTTCACGGCAAATTGATGTGGAAAACACAAAACATTACATGTAAAATAAACCAACCATGAATTTGGGGAAAACCAATGTGTCAAGCAACTCCTATCAATTTCCACATGAGTGCAATGGAGAAGTTTCAGGAGTATCTGCCAGACTTTTAGGTATAGGAATTCAAACAAAAGGAGAAAATTCAGCTTCTTCTTTCAAGGATGTAAGTCAGTTGGTTGTGAAGACTGGGGAAAAATCATAATTTCCAAAATAAAGAACTATATTCAATCAGCAGTACTGAGGGCCTCTCTCCTACTGCAGCATCCAGTATCCACCAGTGCCAAAGCTAGATCAGCCATTCAATCCAATATAGCAAATTACATGGATTGGTAGTTTGATTTTAATACAACAGTTCGTATAAACTGGTTACTCATGGTATGAGGTATTTAATTAAAAGCCAAAGAGCTCCAAGTCAAAAAAGTCTTCATAATTCATGTTGATGTGCCCGAATTTTGGAAGCTGGCATTGTTCCAAAGTGCCAGTTTCCCAGTCAGTTTGGTCAATTTCTATTTCAGTGATTGAAAACTTTCCTGTACCTCTGACAATTACTAACTGCATGAGAAGTAGGGGCTTTTAAAGATCACCCTTGTATTATTACAACATATTCTAAAATTAGGATTTCAAAAACATTTTGAAAAAGCCATAGTAACACTGCCTGTGTCATGGAAGTCCCTCAAATTAAAGAAATCTTGACTTGATCCCTCATATAGCAGCTAGAAGAACCAGAGTAACCAAAAGGAACAGCCCTGAAGAGAACAGATTTATGCAGATTAAGGTAGCTGTTATAACTTAAACAAATCCCAGTTTATCTTAATTGCACTGAAGAACTTGAACACAGGTCAAAACCTAAAAGATTAGCTCAAGACACTGCATTTTTTCTTCACCTCCACCATATCCTCTGCCTGATGAGCTCCAGTCTGCTATTCTTGGAGCCACTTCACAGAAAGCCATGCTACAGTATGAGGCCTCTGTGACAGACAGATTTAGGTCCCAACACTCCTGAGTTTGCAGTTCCTGTATGACCCACACTAAGAATTCAGTAAAACTCTGAAAGGCATCACTCTCCAAAACATACAACATGGAAGGAACTCCTCAGGCTTTCAGTTTCTCTGTTTTAAGCAATGCACTTTGCCTTTCCTCTCATTTTTACCAGCTGCATTTTACAACTGTTACCAGTAGTCCCCTTGATCAATTACTGATTAGCATTGCTGTTGCTGAGATTCATTCTAGGCACAAGCAAAGAGGTGGAAGTCTATGGCAGTTATGCTGAGACAATGAAAGAAGCAGGTCCTCATCCCCTATTTTTATATCTTTTATCTGATAAGAAATGTATATTACCCCTTCAAACATACAAGGCACTTCAGGTTAAAGAGATGGAAATACAAACTTAAATAGTTAAAAAGGTAAGAAAAACTGGGCTGAACCCAGTTAATGTAGTGACATTACAAGATTATTAATACCTTCTCTGTAAATTGCTTCTGAGAGCAGGGTCATCAACTTGTCTGATATTTATGGATTTTCTTCCATTAAGAGGATTGGCATCTCCTGCCCTTGTAGGGCCCATGACAATGGTCTCTACAGAACCTCTCTTACAAGAAACCTGGTGAGCCCTATGAAACACCATTTTCATCAGATGCAGCTGTTTGTTGTCCTCTTTTTGCTCATGGAAACTGAGGCACAGAGGTGACACAGCTTCCTAAGGGCAGGCAGGTGGCAACCTGGACAAGGAGAAATGACTCCCTGAACATCTGGAGCACCTGCCCAGTGGCCCAGCCATGAGCTCAGGGTGCCCTTAAGACCCTCATGCAGGTAGTTGAGCAGCAGGAGCAGCATGAATATCAATTACTTGTTCATGCTTAGTAATTTATTCCTTTTATTTTACAAATTTGAAGGAAGAAGGAGGAAGCAATACAGAAAAAAAGGCAGATGACGTCCCCAGGCTTGTGTTGAAGGGACTCTCTTCTGGAAAGTGAGGACATTCAGAAACCTGTGTTTGACCTTCTACAGGACTGGAAAAGGCCAATGTGACCCTGGGAACACAGACACCTTTCTGAACTATTAACAGTCTAAGTAGCCCCCTGCAAATCTTTTATGGACAGGCAGCCACACAAACCAGTTTTAGCTTGTTCAGGCCTTTTAAATGGAAATAAATTCTTCAACCTCTCTTATCACTGACAGAGCACTTACCAGCCTAAAAGTCTCATAAATGTATAGCTTGTGTTAAATTGCCCTCTAGAGGAGACAACACAGAGGCAAGAGAATGAAGAGATGGAAACCAATTGTAACATTTTTTTAAAGCAGCAAAACTACCACAGTAATGCCATGCTGTTCTTTCAATAAATCAGGAGAGAAATCTGATTGTACAATTGCCCTTTGTTCCATTTTGCTTCAAGGGCATAAAATCATGTAGTACAAAATAAAACTGTGTTGTAGTTTCAGGATGAGGAGGTAGATCTTCATGGATCAAAGGTGGAGTTCTGTTTTTCAGACAGGGAGCTGCACTCTTCATTTGTAATTTGCTTTAAGGCGAAAAATAAGGGCACACTATGAGGATGAGTTTTTTGATTAGAAATTGATTTCTACTGATCAGAGTTGACTCTGTTGCTTCACACCCGTTCAATTCTGAGCTTTTCAAAACTTTGTTTCTCACCATGCTCAACTGATAGGATTTTGCAAAAAGAATTTCTAGGGGGAAAAAAATCTCTAACTGTTGCAGCCCTTAGTTCTTGCAACAGGAATTGTATAGATTCCTTTCATTTTTCCATTTTATAGAAAGTTGTCTTTAAACTTGAAAGAATGGCTATATCAATTACCTGGACCTTTTCACCCTTACTAAGCTTGCCTACCCATGTCAAAAGGAAACAAATAATATTATGTATCTTAGGACTAAACTGTGTGATAAGGGCCATCTGGTTTAATTAATAAAGATAAATAGCAAATCAAAGCATTTTAGCCTTCTGTAACACTAATGAGTGGAAATACAACACATAAGAACAAGTACTTGGGTGAATGGAGATAGGAAAACACCAAGAAACAAAGATAATTCAAAAGGCAGGGCATCTGGGGGAAAATTCATGCCTATTGAAATTTTACTGCTATGGATTTATATCAGAGATGTTACATGTCTCCTTTCTTTTGGGAAACCACAAAGAGGTATATTGTCACAAAAGCTAAAACAAGTCACAAATTATTACATGCAGTTAGGAAACGTGTTAATCCTTTAATGCAGTATTATGTAAAAAACCAACCAACCAAACAAAAACCAAAACAAATAAAAAAGCCCCACACAACCAAAAATGAACCATGGCTATTTTATTAAAATAACAGTGGCAACATTACTGTAGATTGCAAATGATAAGACTGAAAAATGAGAGGAACCCAGGGTGTCTGATACGATACAGCAACATGAGAAATTAATGGCTTACACTGATACCTTTCCCAGGCACCTGCCCTACCCCTCTGATGGATATTGCTGGCTCCAAGGCAGGGTAATCTGATGCTCTGTTAATTAGTTTCCAAATTGCTGTAAGTTTTCATATTCAGGTAAGGTGATTCCTCTTTCAATGTACCTTAACATAATGAGTTGAAAGTCTGGTATTCCAGGAAAACCATAATGAATGGATTGGATGTCCTTTGTACAGGCAAGGGAAATCAACTGGAATTAACATTGATCTAAATTTTATGAGTTTCATCTGTGTTGACCATTAAAAATGGAAGTTACAAAGTTAATTACAGTAATTATTTCTCTGTGCACATATCAGTCAGCTCCCTCAGTGTCACTGGGTGCATCCCATTAGGGCCCTCTGCATGTCCAGTTTGCTCAAGTGTTTGCCATCCTGATCATTATTCACAAAAAATAAGACACCCTTTTTCCACACTTCTCCCTTGATCTCTGCAGACTGGGATTAGTTGCAGCTAATTTATGCTGTCTCTCTATTTGGGAACAAAGACCTGTTCTAATTTGCCCCTCTCCTGCACCTATGTGAGAAGATAAATATATCATCTTGAAACTTGAAATAAGAAATCCAAGTATAACTCTAGAGCCCATGGTGCATTCTGAAATTAACTTCTTTTTGTAATTACTTCAGTCCTGAGACCTATGGTAACAAAGGGCAGTTGACATCTGCATAACTTACACCTAAGTATAAACAAATGGTTAAGAGAACACGAACAATACAGAAAGAGAAATGTAACAAGAATGCAAACCCATAAATCTGGTGTGGAAGACAGATTTTTCACATCCCATCGTACCCTTATGATGCACGAGAACTGCATAATAATTTCTAGAACTGTATATAGTATGTCTCTGCTGCCTCTACAGATTACAGATAGGGACACTGTATTAGTGTGGGGATGAGAAAAATGAGTTAAGGCATTCATTTTACAAAGCACTAAAATAGAACCATAATATCAAATCAATGTCAGCTACTGTAAAACATGCATAGTAAAAATGTGATCAATTTAGGCTTACTCATGAATTGCTGGAAAGCTTTCAAGCTGATTTGAGTAAGAGCATCATATTACAAAAATGGATCTGAGCTTTATTTGAGATATTTCATCCAACCTTCTTTTTTTAAGAAGACATTTGTTGGTGCCTTCCATTCTACAATATGACCACCCTTCAAAGTCTTTCACAAAATACTGTGTGAGAAGATGCAGGTTCTTTCAGTGGGCTAGAGTGGAATTAGTTCTAGCACAGCAACTCATTGACATCTTCCATGCTCTCACTAGGTTCTCAGAGATCACTTAATGTATTAATATTTGGCATTTTTAAAATTCTCTCAACTAAGTAACCAAAAGAGTGTCATTACATTCACAAAGTGTTAAAAAGGGAAATTTTGGGAGCAAACACGGGGCATCTTGAGTTATTGTAAAGAGAGGGAACAGGCTTTGAGAGGTAGAAATTTGCAGAAAATAAGGCTTCAATCATCCCACTAGCTGTGATGAAGAATGTCATCCTTTGAGTCTAGCCCCTGTCATTTTCTGTCAGCCTTGAAAACACAGATGTAAGAGACACATCTGTCTGTTGGTGTAGCACCATGACCACAACAAGGTGATCAAAAAGCACAGCACCACTAAATGTGTGCCCTTGTGTCACCCATGCACTTCTGCCACAGGAGGTTCAGCATTCACCACCTGGGGCTGAGCTTGGTTTGCTTGCTGATCTGACTGGAAACTAATCCTACTGAAGTCTCAGTCGAGGAATGAAGGCCTGAAGCACTGCTAGAGCCAATACAAGAGCAGTGATGGGAACATGCACTGAAAGCTGGGACAGGAACATTCTGCAATTAGACTGCCCTTAGTCCACCATGAAACTGCAGGACTAAGGTACACCGAAAATCCCAAAAGTTCTAAGCACTAAAGAGCTGCATTGCTCTCATTTAGGGACCATGGGTAAAGAGTTTGGCTCCTGAGCCATGGAGTCCTCCCTCAACAGCTATTTCTCATCCTCTGGAAGAAGTCTCTGAATTACAATACACAGGTCCTGCCTTGCACTGAGCCAAGCACAAGACTGAGTTTGTCTGCTTGCTTGAAACAAATCCAGATTGCTGCACTACCAGGCATGACAATAATATATCTGAAAAAAGTAAACCACCTACACAAATTAACTGGATGCCAGCCTTTTCCTGACATCCATTTAAGGATAATACTACAGTGAGAGGACACTCTTAGAGGAACATGAAATGCAATTAAATGAGAAATCAAGATCTGAGGTTTGTTGTACATATCATTCCTTTTTTTTCTGGATGATGGTCCAATCCAGGGAGACTGCTTATCAACAGCATGAAAGAACATGTCTTGAAAGTGACAACACACATTTGTTACTATGGTACAGTGGGTCTGTTGTAAATCACACAGAATAACAAACCAGCCAGCAGCAGTAGCTCATGGGTACTGGACATTTTTAGATGGGCAGAGTAAATCTGTTGTCAGAAATGTCAGAGATAAACTACACTTCATCATCTTTCCCCTTCACTGAAGGAAATTAGGAAGAGCAATAACCGAATATTCATATACAGAAACACCTTTGAAACAGATTTTGAAGGACTGAATAAGAGAAGATGTTTGCAGAGTATTTTGCAAACAATCTATAGAATCATATAAGAAACTTAATACATTATAGGTTGAAAACCTATGCATACACTTAGCTTACACAGAATAAATATGAATTACTAAGGGCATTCTTCTCAACTTTAATACTTCTCAGCTGTATTCTAGTGACAGAAGTATAAATACTATGCTATTTCTACAGTGTTATGCCAGTGCTACTGGTAGTGTGCCCTTATTTTTGCATATCTTTGCAGTAAAGTGTGAAGTGACCTTGAGATTATTCCTCTAAGTCTGAACCACCTGTCAGTCCCAGGAAAACTGGGCTCCCCCCCTACAGAGGTCTACTCCACTTGTCTGAGTGCAAGTCCATGGGGGTGGGCTGTGTAGCTGTCCTATCCTTTCTAGGGTAGCTCTGCACTGATTATGTCCAGAGTACTGTGAGAGAGACACTGCACCTCAGACATACATCTCACAGCAAAAAATTCTACTTATTTATGTTCTTTGTTACCCCTTTAAGCAGTTTTGTCCAGATCTGCACTTCCTTATCTGGCAGCTGTAGAACTGTTCCTATCCATGGGGCCTCTAGTGCCAGGACAGGGCCTCATCTCTTATCATCTCTTCATTCCTGCCTGCATTCCTCTGTGCTGTGTCCCATTTTTCCATTTCTCAAGGCCGATGCTATCACTCCAGGGCTGTATTTCTCTACACTACATCACTGTGTTAGAGCCATAAATATCTCATTCTACATATAGAATAACTGTCTGCTAAAATATTTATACAGAACCACGGTTATACCACACAAAGGCAAACAAAAGTGAAAGAAATTAACCACAGACACTCAGTCAGTTAGAGAAACTGCTGTCACAGCTAGACCAGGTGAAACCAAGCTACAGGCATGCCAAGAAAAGCTCAGACAGAACCAGCCTGACAAACCACAGTCACGCTGCCTTGCAGATTCAATACAGAGATCATGGTCTGCTATCTGAGAACAGCAATCCTCTGCTGCAAGGACAAGACTGATTTCTAGATCTGTATGTCCCAGATCCTGATTTTTTTATCACACTTCCTCTGGGGAAAAAAAACCAAAACTTCCTTCTTTAGTGGACAGATCAAGTCATCATCATTTAACTACTCCTCTGGAACTAACTCACTTGCTCCATGCCTGCTGATATCTTACCCAGCAACTCCCACCATTTAGAGAACAGTTGCAATGGGATCACCACCCTTCTACAGCCACACAGATGCTTCTAGGGCAAGCCAATGTGTCTCCACAGGGAATCCTTTCCTGAGAGGCAGAATCAAAGAGGAGAATCAGATTTGCATTCAGTGTTAATCAGCACAGATTCACTGAGATTAATGACAATGAACTTATGAGGGATATGAGAACTATTAAAAATCATTTTGTTCATGTACAGCAGGAATTTTTACTTGCAATTCTACCTTCTACAAACTCTCTATTTGAGTTCTTTGAATTGTGTTTGAATCTACAGCCAGACATGAAGGGCAGGTTTCTGGTCTCCTAGTCAGTGCTCAAGAAGTGAATAAGCTCCTGCAGGACCACAGAGTGAGTTCACCCTCACTGCCTTCACATCCACTGAGCACAAACACAGCACCTCTGAACATCTATATTCCTTATGGGAATTCCTCAGTGCCTTGCACAGATCTAAGGAAGTAAGGAGGAGGTGGAGGGGAGTTTTCAATAACACTACACAACTAAGTTCTTTGACATTAGGGATTTGAAACTACGGGTTTTCTGTTCTGATTCAGGCATTTGAAAAGTCATTAAAAATGTTCAGCAAAAATGGCAAAATGTATGCAAACTTATGACTGTTTCTGCCCTCAGATGACTCAACCCTTTCCCTCTCATAGTGCCCCAGTTACCATTGTTTTGCCAAAACAGAAATTATCCACTCAGATTAATAATTGTGTCATGTCCAGGCATGTTAATTAATAACTCTGAGCTGCTATTACCTGCTCACTAGCCATCCTAGCCCAAACTGCAGTGTTGGGTGAATTGGTTTGCTTATCTCCAGGACACTGCATGAGGATGCTGGATGTACCATGGATCATGCCCATGAATATTAGAAGTCAGTGTTCAAATATCCCACTAAACAACTTGATCTCTCATTAGAATAATGGTATAGAGGCCTCAAAATTGTACATCCTTGATGTTGAGACCAAATTATGTTAAGCTGTAGCCTCACTTTTAAACTGCACCTTCACAAAGAGACTGGGATGAGACACAGTTTTGTAGTCACTTCAGCAATATACAACTTAGCAACGCAAGCACTTTCATATTTTTGTCTCTGAATGCTGCTTTGGTACACATGACATTGCATAGTCCTGTTTTTCAAGAGAAATTTCTGCTCAGCAGCATGCTGGGGATGCCTTGTTTGAAATTTCAGGAGCTTTTCAGAGACTTTTCCTTTGCTGGTGATCACTGGCAGCAGATGGCTAGAGCATCGTGGTTTATTTTTAAGGTGCTCACCCAAATTATTCTGTTGTTTCCATTCTGGTATTTCTCAGTGACATAAAGTAAAGTCAGTTGAAGGACTTCTGATGTCAGTAGATGCTGAGTTAACATAATTGTAAACTGGAACACTTCTCACTTCTGTGTCTTATTTTTCTGTTTCATTGTCATACCACACAAATAACATGAAGCAAGTTTTTATTTAATTAACAAGAATTATTGTGGCAGATTTTGTCCACAGCCATCGCTTCATGATCTCCCACATAATTATTCTTGCTGATTTTCCTCCTTGTATCACTCCTTCAATTTCTGTGCAGCCAGAATACTCTGCATTATTTGTATACTGTTTCAAAACAATCCATGTCAGTCTTCTTTTTCCTGCTGGATGGTTTCCATGAGGACAGTTGCTCTGTCACTAACTGTGGTAGGTTTCTCTGACCAGGCAGTCACCCAAGAGTCTGCAATTAAACTTGTCTCATCTTTTCAAGTGTGGATGAGATTCAGGACATATTGCCTTACCCCTCTCAGAATCTACCTTCAGGACCTTTTTAAACTACCATCCACCAATGCTATAAGCAAACCATTTTTGTCATTTTACTTGCAAATGTGATTTAAACAAACATTTTTGGTGTAAGGCCTTTCACAAGTTCTCTCCTTGGCAATTGTTTCCTGCACTGTTTAAACACATCCAAAACTCAAGTCTAACTGCACAGAGAAGTTTAACTCTTTATTGCTAAAGCATAGATGACAAATGGAGGTTACTGAGCCTACATTGCCAAGACTGGCTATCCCCAAACAGCACTGGCCTCAGCACACGCTGCCTCCAGTGCCTCAGGATTCTCCCTGTGCATTGTAACTGCCCTGTGCACCAGGAGCTGCCTGCATAAAATGCAATGTTTTCCATAAACAGCTCATAGAGGGTAGAAAAGCTTCCACACAGCATTTGTAGTTGTAACAGGCATCAGTCAACCACTGCACCAACACACCTCTGGCTGAGCACCTCATGTTGCTCTCAGAGAGGAGAAATGACTGGGAAATGGGTTTGTCTGTGATGGAGGGTGGGATGTACAGGCCTCATAATTCAATCATAAATAAATAGAAGCAGAAAATGAAAAATTATCAATAATAAATTACATAATTAATTACAATAAGTTCTCATAGCCAAATTCATAGTCAGATATATTTTCAAATTATACTACTTTTCACAAACTCCTCCTCCTGTCCCAACTTTGCCACACATAAAAATAGGACCATTTATAGGAAAAGGAAAAAGCCTATGAGAGTCACTAGCATTTCAAATTGATTTCTTCTGTTTTAATAATCTCTATCGACCCTTCTTGGGGGAGCAATTTCCTGCTGCTGGCAGAGGAGGGCTTCTGTAGAGCAGCCAGCCTCTTCAATATGGTTCATTAACATAGCTAAAAGTCAACTTTTATGACCATCTTTTCAGAAATACCCATAGTTACAAGTCATTTCCTATTTCTGAGGAGAAGATCATGCTTGAAAATGAAATGAGCACCTGAACCCAAAAGGATCTGTTATGACTTCATTTGTTTCAGGCAAAATGTGTATTTTTTAAAACCAGATTTCTTTGAAGAAGCAACTAGTAACTGGCAATTCTGTTAAATGCAATATTTTTCTATGAAGTTACTTTACTAACACTCTGTCTGGTTTTAATCTTTTCAAATACTTAACAGTCTACTTTATGAAGTGGATAGGCATGAGCTTATGGGTCTGCTGGGCCATAAAATAAAAAAGTAGTGTCGTGAAGATAAAATGCTATGCAAATCTCCACAGCCCATACTCACATGCCTCTAGTGCCAGCACTCTACATAATTCTTTTTCTAGTACTTTACACTTCTACTTCCTCAAAGTTTCCCCCAGAGTGCTCTACTGGATAGTGTTGATCCTTCTTCTGTTTCTTGCTTTCAGCATCTCAAATCAAAAACGTTCTGAAAGCGAGACATTAGACCTCCTGCACAAAGAAGAGTTGTTTAAGAAATCAGTGGTAAAGCTCATAATGACCAAAAGAAGCGTGAGGGTAAGAAGAAAGGGTAAGAATTCTTCAGGGGAAGATCACCAAGCTGGTATCTGGTCAAGACTCATGTACACAAATCTGCCATCTCCCACGAGGGACTGCCACGTCTCTCCTCTCACCCCACTCCTTATTCCACTGCCTGACATTTTCTGTCTTGTATGGGAAACAGAGGCTAGAATAGACTTCACAGGGAGGGGACCATTAGTGGACAATGAAAAGTGCATCCCATTTACACAAAATAGGATGGAAAAACACCTTGCAGAAAGAATGTTAAGAGGCAAAATGTGCAGTTAAAAAGCTTTAGACAATACCAAATAACTCTCTTCAAATGAAGGAACTGTAAGCATTTAAACTGAGATAATTAGACAGTGGACTTTGGGGTTTGTGTATTTACTTTTAAAGAGTAATTATTTGTGGATTTCATTTGTATTTCAAAATGGACAGATAGTTCTCCTTTACAAGCCTAACTTTTCTTGTACTGTGCTGAACGACATTAAAAGTTGTGAAACTTTCTGACTGATCAAGTGATACTCTGATTCCTACAGCTGAGAGGCCCTTGAGTAAGCTTAAAATACATTTTTTTCTTGTGTAAGTGACTAGAGTGTGCAAAGCATTGATAGCATAACACATTAGGCAGACAAGAATGAGTGGGCAAGAAAAGCTTATATGAATGAATCACTAATATTCTACTCTAATTTGTGAGTGCTGGCAAGTGTAACAACTTTAAATCTCATTACCCCTCCTTGCAGTTCCTGTTGGAGGTTATTTTACTGTAGACAATCTCTGTCTCCATGAGATAATGTACCTAAAATCCCAAAAAGTAGTCCATAGTCCCTCAGTTTCAGTGTGATTCTGGTTAAAAGGACATATGAATTTTGTTTTTACTCTACTGAGATCAGGATTAAATTCAATCTTTTCTTCATACATATTAATTTAGAGAAAGCATCAAACTAAGACCACATTTCTTAAATATGGCCTGTAAGTGCATGATCTAGAAATGCTTATAAATGCACAGGGTTGTGTTATCAAAGCATGTGCAGTGGATTAGCTGCAATCTGTTGTTACATTAAAAACTTCCGTGTGCTGCAAACCATTGAGGAGTGAGGCGGGAGTGCCCTCTGGTGTTTACAGAGGAATGAGCTTAATGGTCATCCCATTCAAAACCGCTGAGTGGGGAAAATTCATCCACTCCTGTATCGAGCATCTCCAGACCGGCTGCAGCTCAGGTGTGCCTGTCTGATCAGCCTTGCAAAACTGATTGCTTGCTGGTTCAAACAAGGTTCCAGCCTCTTGTTCTGTCAGGCAGTATCCTGCAGCACATTGCTCCTTCACCAGCTCTTCTGCTGCAACCTTCAGCAATCCCTGGCTTTGTGCAGGACCACGGCCCCGTCCCACGCAGAGTGTGGAGAAATATGGGCAAGAGCCACTCACTGGCTCCCTCTCTGCATCGTGTTCCCTCCCAGTGCCTGAGGGCAAGCCCTGCCTTTGTTGCAGAAAGGTAGGCATAAAGTAAGATCAAGTTACTGCAGATCCTAGCGAGGTCTGTGGTAACTCCAGGTAGGGGCACAGCAGGAGAGGGATGTGTGGAGCTGGACCCACATGAATCCCAAAAGGAGAGGACATGGATAACCTCTTAGTCTGCTTCTGCCTACAACCGGTCTGATAGGCTGGGTAAGCTTTTCAAACTCTATGACACTCCTAGTATAATATGTATTAATTATGCTAAAGCTATCTTAGTTTATCCCTTACTTGCATGTAATAGACAAGCCCTACAATCAAGCTGTGTCACAAACTCCCACTGCAGTCCACAGAAACTGCTTAAACATGCCAATAAACTGCAGAGTCTTCAAGAGAAATGAAGGACATCAATTAACAGGGCAACTGTCACCAGCCAGGGTCACATGATAATTCTGGCAACTGTGACAGCTCCTGTGGGAAGTCAGAGACACTACAGCAAATCTTAATGGTTTTCACTGTGCATGCAGCTACCAGGGCCACTCAGCAGCTTCCTCAGCCCCATCTGGCATCCTGAGTTCCCCTACATAACACCAGACTGCCTGTGGGCAGTGGGCTGCTTGTCTCATCCAAGAACAGGTAGTGGCCAGACCTTTTTGTCTTGCACAACACCACAGGCTTCCACCTAGGCGTTGCTTTGGAGGAGGCTGAGTCAACTCCTGCTCCCTGGAGGGATGCACTCAGATCTGATCACTGGCGTCTCTGAAAACTCCCCCAGCACTTCTGCTCTTCTGGAGAGGAAGAGAGAACCTCCTGATCATCCGTGCCTGGCTCCCAAGAGGGTCTAGCTTAGGGATTGCAAAGGATGCTGGTGGGAGTTCACCCCAAGACTCTGGCAGCAACTGGAGATTAAGGAGCACCAGAGGATTCATGTCTGTAATAGGGCCCCAACTCAAGCTTCAAACCACAATTTCTCTGATCTGCAAAGGCCCTGTGTTTAGAAACAGTGCGTGCTCATTACCTCTGGCAGAGCAATTGCTTCATGTCACATGAAGTGCATGAAGAAATCTTGTCTGCCTATTAGCTGCATGCTCCCAGTGCCAACAAGAAGTGGCAGCCTTGTCCCATATCTTCCCTACATGGCATATGTAAAACTAAGGACCAAAACCCAGGATGGTCTTGTCTTACTCTGCTTTCTGCTGCTGAGCACACAGAGGGAGCCTGCAAGTTCTGAAATGCTCAGGTCTTTCCCTCTGCTGCCCTGAGAGCCTGGGTGAGCTGCACTGAGTTTTGGTGAATATCCAGGAGACCACAGCCAGGCAAAGCATAGGAGGGCCCTCAGCAGAAGCCACCTGGTATGAACATTTCCATGACAGAAGGATGCAGCCTCTCCAGTATCAGGAGGTCTGTTACCTGCTCCAGCCAAGACTATCAGGACAAGAAATGTGTGCTTGTGTACATGGTAAAAATTTGCAATGCTATGAGTTCCCTCCTAAGAAGTTACCAATATTAGTTTACTTCCTCTCAAAGTTAACAAATTACTTACACAGCTGAAATGGCTTATTTGGGTTTTAATGAATATTATCATGATTACAGGATTAACTGTGCTGCCTGCCTCTTTCTATTCTTAAAAAATACAGACTACCACCTTGAAACACTGAACACATTAATCTTAGATATCCTAGGGCAGAGCAATAATTGTGTTGTTCACTAGTAGGACCAGTTGTAAGTTTTACTGCTCTGAATATAAATTGTTCCTTTAATCTAGTTGTATTTAGATAGAGATAATTGCTTCTTCACAGTATGAGAAGTAGAAGCAAACAGTAGAAGAACAGACTCCTTAAACAACAAATATTGTTTATTTTAATTTAACATCTATTAAAATTAATATATTGGCACTCTAGCTAAGGCAGTTACATTTTCCTATGTATTTTAATTTTTAAAAAATATATTTGTATCTGTTTTAATATGAATACAATGAGTAAAATAATATGTATGCCTATTTGATTTTCTTACTTTATGAAATGAAACATTCCAAGAGAAGAAGTGTCTGAGAAATATCCACTTCAAAGGGAGTGCCTCTTTCTTATCCAGAGCTCTATACTTATCATATCCAGATTCAATTCCAGATACTGGAATGTTGTTTTACAACTTCTATTTCTTTATAATAGTTCACATGGTATTTCATTTTGAAAAGAGCAAAGTGTTGTTTTTCCTGATTCTGTAGAGTGTGATTTTAGGATACTGTAAGAAAGACTCCAAAAGATGGCAATATTAAGAATAGTTCTGGTAAAAATAATCAAATAGCTCAGCAGCCTTGTATTCTCTTAGAGCCAGAGGCAGCCTCTTGTTAAGGAACATGAAGATATATTTCCTATTTAAAAATGGATCTGACACTCAATTTGCCAAGGCTGCATAAATATGACAGAAAAGCCTTATTTTCCCTATGCCTCGTTAATTAATGAAGTGATTGCAAGTGATAGCAATAAATGGCTGGGTCATACAACTATGAGAAGAACATTAAATAGCAGGTTGCTCTTCTCTCATCTTGTCACATCAACTCTTTCATCTCACCTGAATCTGTTCAACTCTTCACTTAAGAGTGGGAAAAGCTAGTAAGATAAGTAGTAATTATACAGCAATTAAATAAAACACATTATCCTCCAGTAATATGCTGTTTATGTGGAATAACATAGAAGATATTTAAACACCACGAGAAAATGCTGTTCCCAACCACTAACAAAGATTCAGACTGAAATTTCCCTTAAGTATTTTTGGGTATGCTGCTGCAGTAGTTCAAGATAACAAATGCTTCTGTTACACAATAAAATAGTTACAATGATGTACTCCCAGAGACAGCACACAGAACTACCTTTGTAAACAGAGGGGAAACTAGCTAATTTAATTAAAAATTATTAATAGTCATTATTTTGCCTGCCTTAATACATCAAGTTTATCACTTCTTTTAGGTAACCAAGTGAAGAAGTTTTGAGGGTTTTTCTTGCATAAAGCTGTTATGCTTTACTGTTACTTTTAGTCACATAAATGGATTAGATTATGACACTAAACCAAGTGTGTCAGTGTAAGCAACCATTGCACTTTTATATTAACTTTGCAGCAGAAACCCAAATATCTACCACATCTGTACTCAACTTCAGAAACGGGAGATACCTAAAAATGAAGATGCTTGTTAAAAACAAAAGTAACAGAACCATTAGATCCTCAGAAATTATATGAAGACAAACTGAGAACACTGTCTCAAAGGCACAAAATCACCATTCAAAACTTGTAAAAGGGCACAAGGAAACTTACATTATATGTCAGAGTAACACTGTTTAGTCATCAAAACTAATAATAATCAGATTCATTAATCTGACCCCCATGAGGAAGTCTTTTCAGAGAAAATTAGGCCATGTAATTGCATTCATTTTTTGCTCCTGTGTTCAGGGTGAAAAATCTGGGGAAATTCCCTGCACCACACCACTTCTGACACTTTCATGAGGGAAGTTTCTTCCAGCTTCTTGAAAATGCTGCAATTTCAACAGGACCAAATGATGCTTTAAAGGAAGTTAGTGAAATGCAAACTTCTAACTGTGGTGTGTGAGCTTCTCCTTGAAATTGCTCTGGTGCTAAAGAAGGGCAAGTAGCAAACAGAATTATAATGTTTTGAACAGGTTCTACAGAAATCCAGGAAACTAAAGCCTACTAAGCCTCACATCTGCTCAAGGGAAATAAGCAAAAAGCTTATTATCAAAAGTAGAATTAGTGTGTATCTAGATAATTATGATCTGTAGGGCAATGGTCAGAACACTTGGTAAACTCACATCATACTTATCATCAAGCATGTGATAAAGTGACCTAGTGCATCAGTTCCCTAAAGCCTCCTAGCAAATGAGTTTAAGCAAATTAAGCAGATGTGCAATAAAAGGTAAAACAGAAGAAACAGAATGGTTAATTTTCACAGTGGAAGGAAACTACCACAGAAATCTGCATGACCTGTACTGGTGAACTTACTGAATTGATCTGAAATAGGTGGTATGTAGAGGGGTAAAAAAAATAGTAATCATTCATTGTTGATGCAAAAGTAGCTGCAGGAGCTTTGGAAGGCTGAGTGAGTACAACAGCAACATATGAAATTCAACACAGATCAATATAAAGCACTGCTTCCCGAGGAAAGCAAACACAACAGCAAATGCAAAATGATGGGCCCTGGCCTTTATTCCTCAGATGTGAAATCCTGCAGTTATGACAGACAGCTCTGTGGAAATGTCAGCTCCATGCACAATGAGAACCAAAAAAGGACACTAAAGTTTAGGAAGTGCTAAGGAACAAAAAAAGAAAGCAGGGAACATCATGGCCCCTCTGCATAAGCCCATGTCATACCTGCTTCCTGAACACATTGTATACTCTGGGACTGCCATCTCAGAAAGAAAACAAAGGAAGTTGCAAGAAGATCAGTGAGAGGAGGGTCAAAGGTAGCAACTGATTCCCCTATGAGGAATGATTAAATAAAGAGGTTTCCTCAGCCTGAAGAAGAGGTTGTGGAGTGGGGGCTCAATGAGGGGATGACTGTGGAGGGAACCATTGCCCACTGCTTCTTCTAAAACTGCACAAAGAGCAAACAGAAAGAAAATACAAAGCAAATTGAAGGAGATGCATTTTCCTGTAACACTATTTAAGCTCTGGTATTCCTTGCCACTGTTACTGGGGATGCTGAAATTTCATAAAGGCTCTGGGGAAGACTGGACAAATTTATGGGTAGGAAATTAATGGAGGATTGTTACATTCTCATGCACACAAAAATAACAACTCTCTAGGAGGTTTCCAAGCTTTATATTCCCAGAGGCTGGGCACATACTCTGGGAAGGACGTGCATGTTCTATCCCTGCTCCCCTCCCTAGGCACTTACTTTTGGCTACATTTGGAAGCAGGATATTAGTGGGTGGTGGGGGTTGGTAGACCTTTGATCTGGCCCTGTATAGCTGTTCTAATGTTTTTATGATCTCATTTATTATTAAAAAGAAAAAAAAGCACTTGTCTTTCTGTGACACTGAAGTGACTAAAAAATCAAAGAGAAAGACTTGAGAAGTTTAAATTAAAAATTCTGGTATCTGCAAAACACTGAAAACAAGGTCACATTCATAAGCTAAATTGTTTCCCAACTCAAGTATTTTATGGTGCATAACGTGAAGTATGGCAAAGTCAGCTCAGGAGTTTACAATGCGTAATATCTGTTCTGAAAAGGAAGAAATTAAAGCTACATACAATAGACTTCCTGCTGGGAAGGTGAGAGGGAAGGGAACTCAGCATCCCAAAGGATGTACTAGTAAAAACCCCAAGCCAAACCAACAGACATGAGTCATCAAAGCTGCAATGTTATTGGAGAAAATTCAGGAAGTCAGTCCTAAAATACGAACAGAAAGGAAGTGGGGGCAGACAGGAATAAAGAGAAAGAAATCATTTAAGACAAGAAAAGAGAACTTGGAGAGAGTTGCCTAGACCTGAAAAGCAGTGGAGGTAATCACCCCACCAGATTCCAGGCTGACAGACATTTTTGTGGGCCCACACAAGAGAGTGAATCCAGTCAGTCCCCACTATCTCTCAGCCAGCACTGCCCTCTGCCAGCGCTGACACTGTGCATCCATGTGCAGCCACGCGGTGAGCTAAAGCCAGGAGCGACTCATCTATAAACTAACACTCCATGGCAGCCAGGCCCATGGTTCAGACCTCTGGGATCTCTCTGGGGAGTGGCAACAGAGCACCAGTTCTTGCTCTACAGCTTGCACCCTCATCCAGACACCTGAGATATAGGTTAAAGATGTGGAAACCTGAGGGAGAGGGAAGAAGGGCAAAAGAAGGAACATTACTTTGGAAAATAATTTATATTTGTGGGGTACATTTTTACTTTGGTTTGGTTAACTCTTTTCAGACTTGTAACTGTTGCCTACCCACAGTAAAGCGGTGCTTCCCCTCGACCCACAAGCCTGTCCAATCCTAGCAGCCTTGGGTGATGCTGAGAAATATGAGACACATTTCTCTGGGGGTGAAAGGTTTGCACAGCAGTGCATTCAGGCACTGCTAGTAAACCTGTGCCCTCCAATCTAACAGAGAGATGAGGAGTTTCCTCTGCCAAGTTCCAAAAGCCAGGGTGCAGTAGGGGCCCTGCACTGGGTACTCACCTGTACTTCACCTGTAAAGCTCAGGCTACAGAGCAGCAACCTGCAGCCCTGGGCAGCCCTTATGTCAGCATTTATAGGCTTCTTGTCATCAAATGCAACTAAAATTGCACTCATTTATACTCTATGTAATTTAGTTTGAGCTTAATTGTGAGTGTTCTTTCCTCCAAAAGAAATTCCAGTCTTTGCAGGACTAATGTGCAGTAGAAGCCCTCCACAGACACTGGTAGAAATATGGAATTATTTAGCACTTAGTAGAGGAATGATAAAGAGCTGCCTTCTTTCTTTAGTGCTAATTGAGTAGTGATTAATGGCTGTGATTACTTTGCTTGCCTTTAACCCTGATGCCACTAGTGAAGGTGAACCAACATTTTCAGTGCTGTGTTTTTCAGTTTTGGGGCCTTTTGAATATGCCAGATGGAAAGATAACAACAGCATAAACTGCTTGCTTGTCTGTGCCCAAGTTGGGCTGCTGGGCTCTCCCTGAAGCACTAACAGCTCTTCCTGGATGCCTACAGCTTCTCACTCTCTCTCCTGCAGAAACAGCAGCTGAAGCAGCTGCCAGTGGGAGGCACTCAGAGAAAAAGCAGCATTGTAGACCTCTTTGCATATCCCTGTGCAGCAGAAAAGGGGCCAACTGCAGCTCACACTCGAGATTTCAGACAGGTAAAATGGGATGTATAAGAAGAAAAGCAGAGAGAAGAGTGTCATCTGCTGCCAAGGACTGCAGAAGCAAGCTTGTCTAAAATTTATGAGCTGTTTAGTTTTCCTGGTAGTATTAATCTCAGTAATTCGAGGAATAAAATTGCCAGATATTTTAGCACTTTACAACTCACTTTTCTAGATTTCCTTTATCTGTTCCCAACAGTTAAACCCTCCTAAAAAGAGTCCATATTGTGGAACACTGTTTTTTGTCATATTGTTAAAAACTTGTCAAAACACCAAACATTTTTTCAGCTTTTCTTCACCCTTCCTTGTTTTTCCCCTATTTCCTCAATCAAGTTGGTTGATGTACTGAACCTCTCAATAAACAGGCAGACAAAACCCACCTATTTATAAACAATTAGTGAGAATCTCTATAAATGAGAGTTTAGGATGTGGTTTGCAAGAGTTTAAACATCACCTAGGCTGCAGTGCTCCTGCTATCCCCACTGTAGCCAAGGTACACTAAGCCCTTTCACTAAGACTTTCTTTCACTAACACTTCCACAGCAGTACAGGAGGTAGATCCAGAAAGAGACTAAGTCACTTTACAAGGTGCAGCTGTACAACTTCCAGGGGCTAAACTGTGGTGGAATCATGAAATGGTTTGGGCTGGAAAGAGCATTAAAGATAACCCAGTTGACAACCCTCTCCTGCTATGGGCAGGGACACTTTCCACTAGATCAGGTTGCTTGCAGCCTCATCCAACCTGGCCTTGAACACTTCCAGGGATGGGGCATCCAAAGCTTCTCTGGGCAATCTGTTCCAGTGTCCCACCACCTTCACAGTACAGAAGTTCTTCCTAAANGCCCCCGCGCGGCGGCCCCGCCCCTCGGCCCGCGCGGGAGGGGGTGTGGCCAGCCTCGTTCCCACCCCGCGGCCTATATATAAAGCTGGCGAGCGCGCCCCCGCGCTCCCTCTTTCCCTGCGGAGCGGCTGCCGTGGAGCCACACGGTAAGGCGGCGGCGGGGGATGCGGCGTCTGCTGATACCCGGCGTGGGGGNTAAAGTCCACTACTAGGTTCACTGTGGAACAATATCCTTAGACTATATGTATAGAGTGAAAACTGCAGAAAGCTCTATTTTTTTGCCAGCTGTGGGTAAGAGATTTTTCAGCTCTTACAGCTTGTAGTGTTATACAGGGATATAGCATCCCATGCTACTTCCAAAAAGTACAAACGGGTGTGTGCCTGTGGTTAATGTTTCAGAAATACCTAATTAGAGTCAAAGGAAAGTTGAGGCATCAAGGCATAGCTTCACAAGGTTAACCAGCTGGGAGCCCTAGGGAACAGGAAAAGGAGATAGATATAATAAACAAGTACTCACTCTGGGGGCAGCTGGGAAGCTGTCTGGGGGAAAAGGACCTGAACATGAACCAACATGTACTCAGGGGGCCAAGAAGGCCAATGGCACCTGGCCTGGATCAGCAATGGTGTGGCCAGCAGGAGCAGGGCAGGGATTGTCCTCCTGAACTCGGCACTGGTGAGGCCACACCTGGAGTGCTGTGTCCAGCTCTGGGCCCCTCACTTTAAACAGGACACTGAGGTGCTGGAGCAAGTCCAGAGAAGGGCGGCAAAGCTGGTGAAGGGGTTGGAGCACAAGTGCTGTGGTGAGTGACTGAGAGAGTTGGGGGTGTTTAGCCAGGAGAAAAAGAGATTGAGAGGTGACCTTACCACTCTCTACAACTCCCTGAAAGGAGGCTGTAGCCAGGTGGGCATTGGCCTCTTCTCCCAGGGAATCTGCAACAGGACAAGAGGACACACTCTCAGGCTGTGCCAGGGGAGGTTTAGGTTGGACATTAGGAGGAATTTCTTCATAGAAAGGGTGATTAGACACTGGAATGGGCTGCCCAGGGAGGTGGTGGAGTCACTGTCCCTGGAGGTGTTTAAGAGAGACTGGGTGTGGCACTCGGTTGATGTGGCGGTGTTCGGTCATAGCTTGAATTCGATGGTCTCAGAGGTCTCTTCCACCCTTAACGACGCTGTGATTCTCCGGGAAACATATTCTTTAAGTGTGGGAGGTGGGGCTGCAGCAGCTCGGCTCCTGCCCCCCTTTGAAA